>JBAMHW010000027.1:9322718-9342575 GCA_037177495.1 Rhadinocentrus ornatus
AGATAGATAGATAGATAGATAGATAGATAGATAGATAGATAGATAGATAGATAGATAGATAGATAGATAGATAGAGGTTACTTGTCCATTATTGACAAAGCACAGGATTGTACCTGCCTTAAAGTGCAAATGCTGCAGTCACAAGCAAATACCTGCTTGTGGAAATTAATACATTTGTAGTTGTGCAATAAATCTAATAATGTCCTTCCATAAATGGGGTGTTTGAACTTCTTATGCTTGTTATTTAGATTTTCAAATAATATATCAAAACCACACAGAAGTTTTCTTCTTATTGGGGTTTTATGTTTTTTTTCTAGAGTCTAGTTTGTGAATTCTTCTCCAAACACAGCCTGTTGAATAGCACGCTACCTTGGACCTATTTTGCTCCTGTCAGAAGCTTTTCCTGAATGCAGTGGAAACAGCAATTTACAGAAATGTCTCTGGCAGATGCCAACAATGAAAAGTTCGACCAAACAGATTATTTTCAAGCTGACACTCACAGTGATTGTCCATGTGTTAGTATTTTGAATTTTTTTATTTATTTTTTTGTTTTGACTCTCTCTTTTTCTTTACCCAACAGAGGAGACAGGATGTGGTAATATAGGAACAAATCAGGAATTACTATAATGTTAAGGTGTAAACAAATTGGAGCTACACCACTGAACGAGACCGGTGTCTGACAAGTGTATATCTGTTATGTGGCAGTGTGCTTATTCAATGGTGGAAATAGAGAGAATTGTGTTGGGATTGCACATTTCCATCAGTCTTCTTACTTTTCCTATAAACACAGATCTTTATGTCCCCAACTCTCAGACTTAATTCATAAAAACTCTTTGCTGGTTATCATCAGAGTCCCATGAGCTCTACTGTTTGTGCCTCTGCAGTCCTGTAGATCTCCATCGCTAATAATCGTTATAATTGATGTTTTCCTTCTAAGCCTCTAATGATGTTTTTAGTATTTACGGTTACAGACAGGCAAGCTGATTCATAATAGTTTCACCATGCCGCTTTAATGGCATGGTGTTTCTCACATTCACATCAGTAAATTATTTTGGCCCTGCGATGCCGTATATCACAGTGAACCACTGTGTCTGTGTGACCAGGTTTTCTTAAGCTGCTGTTGTAAAGAATGCTTAAATGATCCTCCCTGCTGACGCTTTATTAAGTGCTTTGCATAACAAGTGTTTTACTGTGGAATAAATCACGTGGCTTGTCAAACCCTCACAGACACACACGTAACACAAAGCAAAGAGTGTAGCTAGAAATAGGTCATCGTTTTGGATAAGGAGACTTTTTGATGTGTAAAACAAATTATTATTATTTTTATTTTTTTAAAAAGGGGTGTCAGTAAAAATATTGAGTAAATATATTATTTTAGCTCCTGCACAGTCAGTTACACATTCATTCAACAGCAGGATGATGCTTACAAAAACTCACCCACTTGAATAATGTCTTGCCTGTTGCTAGCAAGCTAGCCAACACAGGCAGATCTGTTAGGAACAAGGGGAATTCAATCAGGAAGATCCATGAGCCTGTGTGGAGCCTGTGAGTGATATCGATGGCTTGTGAAGCGGGTCGCGAAGGGGGCAGCTCCCTTGGTACAGTGTTTCATCCCCATCCTATTGCCACTTCTTCTTAGGGAGTGTGGAGGAAAAAGGAGGGGAAGGAAAAAGCACTGCCGCATCCGGATCCCAGGGGCTCAATCCAGCCCAGGCCTACCACTATAATATCATTTTATGTCAGCCACAAGTGAAAGTTTCTCCATCTTGGGGAGGGCTGATTGATGACTGTTGTAAATCAGTGTTGAGAGTGCTGCATGGGGAAATGTCGCAGGTTGTGTAGGAATCCTGATGTTTTTATGTTCATTTTTTACCACTTATGGAACCATTCTACTCAGACTATTTACATACCTCAGCCATTAACAGGTGGAGTTTTTGTATTGCCCAACCCTAATCTAACTATATTTGATACCTTCTGCAATACTTAAGCATACCGTCGTTGCCCTTTGATAAATTTCAGATAATGGTGATAAATACTTATACTGAAAATAAGAATCTGAATTGCTCAGACAAATATGATTGCCTTTATATCTGAAGATAAAAATAAAAACACAAGTTATGTTCTTCCATTTGGAATTGTGTATTAAGTGGGAACATGACTTGGAACACACCTAATTCCAACTACAAAACTAATGTATGTTCACTGGCCACTTTATTTATCAGTAGAGTACATAATACTGAGATAGACATCCTTTTGTCCTCAGAACAGCCCTAATTCTTCATGGCATAGATTCAACAAGATGTTGGAAACACTTCTCAAAGATTTTGCTTCATATTGACATCACACAGTTGCCACAGATCTCCCGTTCCACTACATCCCATATGTTGTTTTGTTTTTGTTTTCTTTGTTTTATTCAGACAGGTGAGTTAATTTTACCAAAACATACATCTAGACTATTAACAACACTATAATTGCACCCATTTGACATGTCCAAAAAGAGGTAGGCAGAAGTAAAACTTATTTATTCCAACCCCTTCACCCATAATTAATAATTACACCTTATAACTATCCCGCTTTCCAATTTATGGATTTAAGAAAGTAGAATTAATACATATATACATAAATACATATATATATACAAATATATACACACATATATACACACCATACTTACACACACATACATACCATATACCTATTCATACACATACATCTTAAATGTTCTTTGTTGGCTTGAGATCTGGTGACTGTGAAGGTCATTGGAGTCCAGTGAACTCATTGTCATGTTCAAGAAACCAGATGGAGATGATTTGAGCTTTGTAATTTGGTGGATTGGTGTTTAAATGATGCCTCATTGGTACTAAGGGTCCCAAACATGTGTTAAAGAAAACATCCCACACACCAGTATACAACCACCAAAAGCAGTCTGAACCATTTGTAAAAGGCAGGACGGAGCCATGTTTTTATCTTGTTTCCACCATACTCTGACCATAACATTTAAATGTTGCAGCGGAAATGGAGACTTGTCAAATCAAGCAACATTTTCCAAGCTTTTATTGTCCAGTTTTGGTGAGTATTTGTTAACTGTAGTCGCAGTTTTCTGTTCTTAGCTGAGAGGAGTGGCACCTGGTGTGGTCTTCTGCTGCCACAGATCATCCAGTTCAAGGCTGTCCAGTCAGAGATAGCATTCTGCATACCTTGGTTATATCCAGTGGTTATTTGTGTAGCGGATACTCCCCTTTTGCAAAAAAGAATGGAACTTTTGTTTAATCTCCTGACTGAATTAGACATTTATATGATTTTTCTTCTTACAGACAATTTGAGTCCCTCGTCAGAGTGAGGATTCTGACTGATAAAACCCAGTACCCAAATTTATGACTTGTTTTCAGCTTCACAGTTCAACAAAGGTCAACTTTCCAACCTGGACTGGGGAGTACTTCGTTAAGCGTATATCAGAAGACCTGGGAATTCTCTAAACTTATACTGCTTCTTCTCTATACAAGTCTCCTTTTTGTTTAAAGAGTAAAGAGATTTTGCTCTTATCATTTTAAAGTTATGTTCAATATATATTTATATATATCTATTCATTTAAGGCTTGATTAACTTAGAGACGTATAGATATGTTTTAGTTTTAGAGAGAGAAGGAGAGACTAGACTGAAGAATTGAGTTTTACCCTGATGTAACGGACATCACAATCTTAAGTTCTGGGCCTGCATCTTAAGTATGCACGATCCATTCTGTTTTTTAAGTTTATACCTTTTTCTTCAGTTTTGATTTTCAACCTTGATTCTAAATTTTTTTTAGTTTAGTTTAGTTTGAGAACTGGTTAACTCAGGCTGACAAACGCCTCAGAACCAGTTACAGAGTTTTCTTTTTCAGACTGATTCAAAGCTGGACTCTTTTATGTTGCCATCACAAACCATTCATTATCCTGCCATCTGTGACACCACCGATCCAGCCGCGGAACTGGACCGCATCAGCAGAACTGCCTGATCCAAATCTTCAGACCACAATGTGACAAGCCTTCTGGATTTGGGAGTTTACCGGGATCCAAACCACGTGTGTCAACTTCCTAACATGTCCCAGAGAAGTCACTCCAATGGTCGCTAGTTGACTCGATCCGAACAGAACTGGACACGTCCTGCCTGGATCAATTCTCTGCTGTCTAACAAGGAGTGGTTGGTGTCGTCCAGACTGGTTCTTAGTGAAGTAATTTTAGCTTTCAGTTAAACTCCCAGCTTCAAATAAATGAGACTATTTTCCTTTTTCTTTTTAGGATATAGAAATCTTTTTTCAGTTTCCATAAACATTAGTCTAATTAACACCTCAGGTTAATTAACTTTTGTTCATTTCTTGAAAACATTTCATTCATTTTGACACATTACATGGTCTTGAAATAAGATTCTGGTTTGAACATCATATTTGCATTTGACAATGCTAGAGTCATTTTCCCATTTGAACCTTTGTAAATATTTTCCTCTGACATTTATGCATGCAAGACTAGTAATAAAATTTTCACATTTATCCTAAACTGGTCTGGTTTTGTGAATCCTCCTTTGAATCATGTTATGGGTCCCTTCGAATTTAGAGTTCACGTTATGAGCATCCTGAGACTGATTGATAACTGATTTGATTTGACTAGCTTGAATTAATTAATTTATTGTATTAATTAATTTAGTACACTAATGGTGTCCACACAGACATTAGATTAAAATTACAGCTATCTGTGTAGTGGTGCCCTGAGAAATTTAAAGAATATCAATGATAATTGATTAGTTTATGTAATTATTAAAATTAATAATTTCATTCCAAACATTTTAATGTTTAATGATGCTAATAACTACATTTGTTACTAGTGCCATTCTGTCATCTCCAACCAGTCAGTATTCTCTTATGACATCAACAAGACATTTTTTATCCAGACAACTGTTGATCACTTGATATTTTCTCTTTTTCAGACCATTCTCTGTAAACCCTAGAGATGTGTGTGAAAATCCCAGTAGACCAGAATTTGTCTAAAAAGTCTGAGAAGAGTCTGAAATACTCAAACCAGCCCGTCTGGCATGAACGACCATGCTACATTCAAATTATTTTAAATCTCATTTTCCCCCTCATTCTAATGACCAGTTTGGACTTCAGCAATATTGTCATATTAGCAATGTCCACTTAAGTAAATGCATTGAGTTGCTGTGATTGTCACAACCCTTTACTTAAATTTTATTTGCTACAAAAATAATGCCTCATTTAGCTTTGAGGAAACTAATTAATCTGTTTCAAAGAATTCATTCAATATTACATTTTTTCAAGCACTCTAACAAGAAGTAGTCATCACTTTTATTTGTAAATCATATTTGAAAACATCCAAGGATGATTATAAGAATAAAAACAGCATTCATACAACAATAGTAAAATCTGCTATGGAGATCAAATTCACTCAGCTCTAAAGGAAGGCCACGTAAAAAGGAATGAATCTTTCTCCTTTGAGACAAGGATTTACACTCTCTCCATCTCTATTTGCCATCTTCATTAAATCACTCATAGCAGCGATTTAGGAAAATAACAAAGAACTCAAAACATCTCTTCTTAACATAAAATAAGCTTATATGCAGATGATTTGTTGTTAATTTTACAGGATCTTCATAACTAACTACAGCAAACGTTTATCATTAATGAATGTTCCTAAATCTCAGATTTCACTATGTACTGGCAAAATTAAACTATTTGACATCTCTTAGAAAAAGCATGTGTGTGATGATTGTTCCCTGACGACCCGATAATTCGACCACACACAAAGGAGAAGGATATAGCAGAGAAATGTTTTTTTGTACAGGTGGTAGTGCGGGGAAAAGGAGCAGTCTGACAGGATGGGGAGGGGGGATCCGGGAAAACAGTGGCAAGCAGGGATCTGCAAAAACTCTGAATATCCTGGCATTAGTCCAACATCCAAACAACGCGGTCAATAGGGCAGGCAGAGGTCATACACAAAATGGCAGAAACGAGACTCCTTATCTGGGGCAGGCCAGAATCCGTGGTCGTTCGAAACAAGGTTCGATATCTAAGTAGGCTTGGGACAAGATAATCCAATGATGGTTAGGCAAGAGCAATCCGTGGCGTAAACTGGGTCGAGGACAGGGGATCTGGTACACAAAGCAAGGATGGATCTCAACAAGAAAAAAGCTGTTGGCCATCTGGCAGGGAGGCAGAGACTGGAGAGGGTTTAGGAATAGCTGGGCACAGGTGAGACAATGGAGCAATAAGGGAATTGAAGGTGGAGCCAATGAGCCTGATCAATGGGTAGGAAACCCAGCAGAGCAGCCACCATGACAATGTGATTCTGCAGCTCAAACCCCTTCAATTTCGCACTGGTAAAACAACATATTTGTCACGTGAGGCAAAAATTAGGACCCAGATGCAGGCAGATGAGGCATGAGGCAGACAGGTGCAGGCAAAAGTTTTAATAAGTAAAACTAACAACAGACTCTGGAGGGCAAAAACTGTGGCAGAAAATGGGATAAAATAACTGATAGAAACTAACATAGCAAACAGAAGGCAGGGGTCAAACAATGAACTAGCAAGGGAGGAACTGAAACTAAAGATTTAAAAACACTGAGGAACTAACGAGACACAGGTAAGGTGAATGAACAAATCAGACCAGGTGAACTAATGAGTCATCAAGAAACTTCTGAACTTCCGAACCCTTTAATCCCCATCACTCCATTTGCTCTGTAATCTCACACAAGTAAGGAGTGGATTTCTAGCTATTGCCAATAAAACTATACCTTAAACTGGAAAAGCTCTCTCATAGAACACATCACATTAGAGAAAAACACATTAATTCACATTAAAAAATACATCTGTTTTCAGTGACAACTGGATCCTATTCTCAAATTATTTCAGCTTAAACCAAATACTTGAGTCTGAAGCCATGCATATTATCACAAACCTACCTGTTATGGGAAATTGGAAAATTATTATTTTTATTATTAGTATTAGTAGTAGTAGTAGTATTAGTATAAAAATTGCAATTATTATAATCATATAAATTTTTTGTTTTACCACTATATAACTTTCTGACCTTCATTATAATGGCTCGCTGTCATTCATAAAGTACATTTCCAGTAACATTGTAACATTTCCCTACAGTGTCCCAGGCTGAGAAACCACACTTCACAACTTTTTCTTTTTTTTTCCACAGCCCAGAGCATCATGACAGCTGTGTCTCATTTTACAGCACCACGTCACACACCATTAACTAGATATCAACACACTGGCCATTTTGAACCATCGCTGATTATAATGCAAGAGTATATTATTAGAGAAATTCAGGAAAAGAAAGAGAGAAAGTGGCAGAGCAAAAGTAAAAAGTTTTACTGGCTGATGAGGGCTCAGTCTTCTTAAGGGATCTGACTGTGTCAAAACTAGTTTAGTTGTGGGGCTTTAACATTTAGACATAAGAAATACTGTAACTTCACTTCCTGTTTAAATGTCTGCTTCCAAATACTAACTGATTTTTTTGAAAAGCTGAAAGGGGACAAGCAGCTGAGAGAGGGTTGTGAAGACGAGTGAGTGGGGTTCATATGAGGCAGAAGCTGCTCAGTGCAGCAGAGCTAAATGAAGGCACAGTGCTGCTGGCCATCTGTCACCGAGTCCTCTTTTGAGGTGTGGTTGAGTATCAGAGTTGTCTCCAGCTTCATTCCCAGCCTCCTGGGAAAAAATCCCAGATCCAAACAAATCCAGACTAAGTTAAAATTGAAATATGAAATTACTTGATGAATATAAATAGATGCCAATGTCCTGGAAGTGATGTATCAATCAACAAATTTTTAAGTGTAAAAATTAGCACAGTGCTTCAAAGAATCAGAGTCAAGATCTTAAAAGTGGAAAAGAGTGGGGTTATTCTCTGCTCTGGCTGTGTAAGCTTCAGGAAATTAGTAGCAGAGCTTTTTTCATCATTACCACAAGTATTTCTTTCCTCATCAGTCCTTTCACATGACTTAGTTTACAGCTCCAACACATGTTAGCATTCAGTATCTCTTTTTGAAGATTGGAAAGCATTTTAGTGTTCATTTATAAATCTCTTCCAATGTGTAAATTTACATCCTGGTCTCACAAAAATACATAAAATACAAGCAAAACAAAACAAAAATTTTTTGCTTAGTGAAAAACACATTCTAAACTGCGTGACTCATGTCTTGTAAGTTTAGCCAAAGTCATTGCTCATTGTACATAGACTAATGATTAGTGATAATATTAAAGTTAAAGTTTTTCTTCTGTTTTTCAAGCTGTAGATGCTCGGTTTAATTCCTGTATATTCTTGTATATAGATACTATTTTTAATTACCTCTAGATTAAGTGTTAAAACCAGGATGAAGAGAAAGTTAGTAAAATGACAGTAAATGACTTAATAAAATGTACCTTTTATTAAAAAACACAACAGAAACTTTTTAGAAAAAAAAGTTCCCACTTTTATTAAATTAAATTTTTTTAAAGCAAATACAATAAATTAAATTTTCTCTGTGGTTTTGTCATTAGGATAATAGCAGTGTAAAATTACAACTCAGCAAGCATTTTTTCACATTGAAAAAATTTCACACAAAAATGTGTGGAAATGTCTCTGATTTGTAATTTCACTAAGACAAAGACTTAGTGGTCTTTTTACTTAACAGAGCCAAGTAAAATTAAGCAGAAAGATAGACGTTTTAGTCTGCCTCTGTCCAGATGAGAATGGCAGCACACTCTGCTGGTTAACCCATGCCAGAGGAAGTCTGTTTTCCCTGCTAGCTCATAGCGCTATTTGATTTACGTCCTCGTGTTTTCAGCTCGGGGACAGGCGAACATTTACATGGCTAACTGTGTTAGCCAAAAGCTGCATCCATACAGTTCAAATAAGTTTAGTTTAGTTTTAGCCTCCACTTAGCTTGTGAGGCAGCAAGCCATGATATTTTCTATCTTTCATAATCATGAAAAAAACAGTAAACCTCCCTCTTTGTACAGCCTCTTTTTTCCATTTGGTTACACAATACACAGCGACCAACAATGTAATGTACATGCACAGTTTGATCCCTGCAAGTTGTTTTCACTCAAGATTCCTTCTTTTTTTTAATATATAAATCCCTGCTTCACCCACCTAAATGTACAAACTCCCCACTATCAAGTGGTGAAGGAAATGGAGCAAGAGAAGTCATGTTTTTAACAGAGATAATTTAATTCCCTGCTTAATCTTGCTTGAATTGTGAATAAATATTATCAGGTAGATGGAACAGAGTACTCAGAAATAAACACATAATAATAAACCACTTTTGAAAGCATTAAAAAATTGAGTTATTGATGCCAGATGTCTTGTAAAGATGAACAGCTTTAATGGTCACTAACGGCGAGAGAAAATTTTTTTGGAAAAAGTGCTCATAAAAATCCACGTAGTTTTTTCTTCTTTTAAATCAGTTGACAAGATGTAAAAAATTAAATGAAAAAATGACATTAGTAAAGTTCAAAGTTATTTTTTTATTTTAGATGTTTGTTGGTTTGTGTTTTTTGGTGGAGATAAATGTCATAATGGGCAGGTGTTTGTGTCTTCAAAGAAAAAGGAAAAACAGGAACTGTGGGGAACAAACAACCTTTGATCATGAAGCTAAAATCTTCAGCTTCTTATTAGATTAGAGTTGTTTAATATTATTACTTTTATTATAAAATGTGCATATTCTTCACACAACCAGCCCTTAACCGGAATACATCTTTTTGAGGACTCCAAAGGAAAATTAGGCTGCAGTGAAAACAACTGATGTAAACAAGAGATGGTGTTACTTAAGGGGTCTTTTTATCATAGGAATTATTGAAAACATAACTTTTGAATGAAATACAGATGAGTTAACCATTCACCAAACTGTATTCTGGACAAAATTAGAGGAAATCAAGATTCCAAATAGATTACTGTTATGCCTTAAAATGTTGAGGTTCTCTTGGGGAGTGACAAAGATAAATGGGCAGAATCAGGAATGAGTCCATAAGATTCAAAAAGGAGACTAAGATGGTTTGGAATGCACAGAAGAACAATAGTCTATATATGAGTAGAAGGAGGCTGATGATGAAACGACCAGGCAAATCAAAGTTTAGAGTGGAGATTTATGGATGTAAAGAAAAAGGACATGAAGTTAGTTGGTGTAAGAGAAGAAGGAAACGGTTTAGATGGAGGCACAATTGTTGTGGTGACCCTTGAAGGGAAAAGGAAAAGTAGAATGTTATGCCTTCATTTCAGGATCTGTTTGGTCAATTATTCCACCTCAGTTATTTGGAGTTTGAGTACCATGTGTAGTAGTTATCTTTTGATATGTGGTTAGACTACTTGGTTGGATTCAGAAAAGAAACATAATTTGGGTAGGAAATGGTGCCTTAAGGAGGTTGCATACCTACTGTAATAGAGGACAATGAGAAGTTATAGCAATCACTCCTGAACTGTTTCCAAATTTTAGAGTGCGATATTGTGTCGTCCTTTGGTAAATTAAATCCAATGATGGTATAGTGGTGTAAGCATGATCAAAACGTAGTAACCAGTTTAATTTGCAGTCTCCTACCTCTGAACTGCTTTTTTGTGTACCTCCATGTAACATACACACTCAGGCTCCCCTGGGCAGGACAGGGACTCTGGCATATAATGCTCCAATGTAGCACCTTCCCACAGGGTTTCTTTGGAGAAAAGCAGACATGTTTGTGTTTTGTTTGCAGAAATTGTAGAGCCACAAAGATTAGCATGGACTAAGCTGCTCATATTTAATCTATTGTGATATAGCTTATGTTAAGTTTTTATATATAAATCGAAGCAACTCTTCAGCTGATGAGAGTACTTGTCTAGCTGTCGTTTTAAGTAAATTAATTGCTTTGGTTGCATCTTAAATTTGGGACTAATGTATAGTTACTTCAGTGTACTTTAAAAATATAATTAGACACAAATCAATCCATAATGTATCATGCTAAAGATGGATGTAAGCTGCATGATGATTGCACATGATTTAACATGGTTCTTCAGTCCCAAAAGAGCGCTTCACCGTGAAAGCTCAAAGGTTTATTGATTCCACTTCCTGTTCCTGCGAGCTGGTTGGTTTTTGCTTTGAGACTGAGGATCAATCAAGATATGTCTCTGAACCTTTAATCCGGCTCTTTCTTTAATTTATTTTACTTTTTTAATATTATTTATTTACTTTGAATCATGAAATCTATGTAATCTTGCTGGACCCGACCAGAGGGGACAGAAAAGGAAAGAAGACAGCAAAAAGAAGCCAAAGAGAAAGCAGAAGAAGAAGAAAGAAGAGACAAAAGCACCACAGACAGAAGACAACGACCCTTCAGTCCAAACTAACAAACTTCTACATTTGTACAAAAATACACCAGAAACATTTTTACAGCTTTTACAGAAAAACAGAGCTGCCAGTGATTAAGAGTTTTTAAATAATGACCAAATCAAAAAGACATATCACAAACTTATCACAACACTAACCAGAAACCAAAAAAAAAAAAAAAAGAAAAATTATCTCTTTGTGTATAATCCCACTGGACGACTCAGTTGAGCCACCTTAGGTGCCCCACCCGCCAAGCACTACATGGCATGCCCCCCAGATGTTTGTGTGTTGTTTTTCTTGTGTTTTTGGAGTCTAAGTGCAATTAAAACTGTGAGGCATTTTTCCACAGGGTGCAGCTGAGGAGGCCATTTAAACGCCTCCCAAGTCCCTACATGTGTGTGTTTGTGTAAGAGAGAGCAGGAAAGAAGAGGGAGCCGGGCCTCTGGTGGTATTAGGCACCCCCGCTCCCCCAGAGGTCCCCCAGGAAGAGACGGGCCAGGAGCAGCCGCCCCCCAAGACCGGGCAACCGCAGCCAATGGGCCGCCACCAACCCCTATTATACTATTACAATATTCTTAAATCAGCACTTAACTCCCTGAACTTTTCCAATAAGCGCTGTCAAACGAGGCCTCTCTGCCTTGGAAAAGAGACGCTAACAGATAAGGTACACTACGTATGCTGCTAATCTGATGGCGTATTTTTGAAATATCAGAGACACAAACTTTTGGTTATCTGCAGAAAGCGGTCCTCACTGGAGGCAGACCTTGAAAATTACCATAAATAACACAAGGTGCCACCTTGGCCAAGTCTATCATATGCATTGGTCTGACTTATTGCGAAATATGGACAAACACAATTCGCAGAAGCAACCCGACACTCCTGAAATACCTCACACAGGATTTTGGTCACAATCTTTCTTCAAGTCCAAAGATTGTGTGTAGACCAGATTAGGAAGCTTCCAGGCTGCCTTATTAACATTTCAAAGATAAAAAATATGGTTAGAGACAAAGCTGCCGTTGTTCCTATTTTGCCATTGTTATAAAAACACTATTTTAACTTGTGCGACATTTCTCTGTACAGAGCTGTTGACACTTGCAATGTGCCTGTAATGTTTCTGTGTAAATCTGATCATAACTGTAAAAATTATACTCCAAATTTGTATTTTTTTGCTGCACATGTAGGACACCAGGTCGAGAAATCTGTCTGACTCTTTATGTCAGCACAGGACGACAAATTGATTGTTTCCAACAGCATTATTATCACCACCAAAAAAAAAAAAAAAAATAGGAGAGAGACTAAAAAAGAGAGATAAAATCAATGAGTAATTCCCAGCAGATGTTAATCACAACCCTGTTTACCTCCTGCTGTACAGAGACACAATTTTCTGATCATCATTAACACAGACCATATTATCCAGCCATACTGACCTGTGCACCGGATTTCACTGGGAAGCCCTGCGGCGGTGCTCACGAATATGAATCAATGAATGAGAAAATGAATCCACAGTAACATTATTGGATGTTTTTCTGCTGTGTGTGTGCGTGTTTTCTACTCAGAGCTGAACCCTGTTAGCATTGCCAACTGTTCCAATGGCCATATGGTTGCCTGTAATTATACATTGTGTTATTCTTTGTCAAGCTGGGGTTCCTTTGGAGAATATATGTTAGTAATTTTATGTGCTGATGCTGTGTGTGTTTTCCTCTATGTGTTTGTGATGTGTATGTGTAGGTATGGACACACAGTACACCTGTGGTTAATTTCCAGATGTAAAAAACAGTGTTAAACACTGCTAGAGACATAGAGTATGTAAAAACCTGATTTTGGAGGCCATGTCTTTTTCAGCTTTAAAAAACCATATGCTGGGATTAGTTGCTTAAACAATTACAATACAGTACATTTCAACTTCCATAGATTAAAAAAAAATAAAAAATCCATTCTTTTGTGTGTATGGTTTTAGTTCACTTGTGTTTTTCATTTTTATTGACATTTTTCATATTTTAGTCCAGTATTTGAACATTTTTGAAAGTTAGCCTTTCTCAAGACATTGAACACTCATTAAAATTACATTTAGAGATTTTAGCCATCCAGACGAACCCATCAGGCATAATAATAGCTCTGATTTAATTCTATACTTTATTTACAATTCCTAATAGGTGCTCTCTTCTCAAGCCAAAGTGCAAATTCATACCTTCATGGAGGTGTTGCTTTCAGGTCCATGGTTGGCCTTTCTTCTCTTTTCTTTCTTTATTTTATTTTTGAATAGACATGGAGCTCTCTAAAAACCTAACAAGATATTGCCTTTAGCGGCAGCTAAATGCTGACTGGCTCTAAGTTAGCTCGAACCGGCGGGGGCCAACTCAGACTGACATTTCATTTCAGAACTAAAAGATTGATAGGAGTAGAAAAGTAGTAAAGAAATACAGGTGAAAAGCACAGATAACAGTTGCACTGGATGACATTTGTTATATAATTCTTAGCGTTACTCAGACATAAATCAGTTCTTTATATTCTGAGTTTTCCACAGCAGACCAAAGCTTGAACCACCAACACTGAAACACTGAAATATCAGAACACTCATCTTTAGAGATGCAGTAGGTAAGGCGTCATATATTTAGGCTCTAAGTCCAGAACACTGCAATAGCTAATTTCAATTGTTCAATTTTAACAGCTTTATCATTTAATTCCTGTATTTGTCCTAAAAAATTGTTTTTGACGATGTTAAAAGTGGCAAACATTCTGACTCTCACAAAATGAAAAAGGTTGTCATGTCACAATTTTTAAGCCAAACAAATTGATTTTTGGGTGTCTTGTAATACAAGAGTAATTATTTGACAAGGTTTTAGCCTTTTTTGTAAAACTGACACTCCCCTTTTTTGACACTTGCCAAGCTTTTCCACATCTCTATGTTTCCCTTCACTCCTTGACATATATGAAACCACTACTCCAGAGCCAGTTACATGTTAAAAAGCAAAGGGCAGCTGCTTGTGTTATGTAGTTGCAATTCCAAGTTAAAATTCCCACTGCAATAAAATAAATGGAGACACAATGAGTGCAAGAATCCAGGCTAAATCTGATTGTTAGATCATTATTGGTGCAGTGAATATCTAAGGTGTAAATGCTCAGCCACCGGTGTGTGTTTCTGCACTTTAAATGTTTTTTTCAGCATAAATATCAGATGACACGGTCCTAACAATTACATTGTTCTTTGCAATTTGTTGATCTTAAAATTACAACAGCATTGATCATTGCAGACATTTCTGGGACGATATCATCAATGATTCCCAACTATGGTACTTATGTCAAGACAAATTTTATTAAATTAGATTATATTATTATAGTTAGATTACAAATATGTCTGAATGTCATAATTTCCTCTATATATTATTAACATATATATAAAATAATAAAAACACATTCCCCTAAATGTGCATTTAAAAGCTGTAGTTATCACAGAGAATGTATTCCCCCAATACCTACAGTGTCTGTGTCGTTTAAATTATCATAAAAGAGACAGTCTCAGTACAATAATGGAAGACAGGCAGGGGCATTTAACACAAAACTTAAGAAGATCAGACAGCTTGTAAACAAGTCAACAGTTGTTCACATCATCTAAACTACTCTGTTGTAGATAGATTTATCAGTGTATAGATATTTTAACAGTTTATGAAGTCTGATTTTATTAAACTTTTGTGTCTTATTGCATCCATCGGTTATTATATAAATACAAAATGTGTCACAAATGATTAATCTTTTTGACTCTCAGGATACAACATGTGAACTGCCACTACCAACATGTTAAAGACAGAGAAGAATAAACAGCTGTGCATTATTTAATTTATTTTTAATAAGAGTGGACGTTTGTCCCCAGTTCATGTCATCCAAGATATACCTGGGCTGGACAGCAGCTACCTGACATGAAAGATGAGGTACAGTGGGTTAATGGAAAGGAGCAATCCGTAGACAATAACTGAGTAGTGGAAATTAATATGACAAGCAGTCTTGCCTCTTAAACACACCCTGTACCCCACCTCTGCTCTCGCATCCACAATGCTCCACTGTGTGTTTACATATTTGTGTGCACATGCTTGTTTTAGTGAGTTATTCTATGTTATGTATGAGTGCATATATTTCACAGGACTCTCTATGTGTTCATAATGTGTGTATGGCTTTGATATGATTTATTCTGTAGCCTCTTCTTTCTCTTTCTGTGTGTGAGGGTGATGAGTTGTGACAGGTGTTGTGGCCGCTAGTGCTGTAGGAGAAGGCGGAGGAGGAAGAAGGGGAGGAGGAGAGGAGGGAATAAACGAGAGCAACACAGATGATTATTTAATTACTGTCTAATACTGCATACCCTTTCCTCCCCTTATCTCTCTGTGTCTCTTCCCCTTCTCTTTCTCTCCCACTCCTCTAACACACACACACACACACTACTACTCTACTTCACTCCCCCTTTTCTTCCTTTCTTTATTAATGAACAATCCGGGCCTTTCTACAAATCCACCAGGGCTTACTCTACCCCCCAGACACTGTGTGTGTATTTGGTGTGTGAGAGAGTCTGTGGTTGAAAGAAGGGGGGTTTAGTTGCCTCCTCCCTTAGGAGGATATACCCCCCTCTAAACACCCACACACACAACTCACACCGATACACAGAACACACATGCAAACACAAATTGCAAGACTAATCAGCGAATTCATTCATTGTGTCTTACACCAACTTGTATTCCTGTGTGAATGTGTGTGTGTTTTATAAGGGCACTAATATATTTCAGTTACTCCTTTTATTTCACAAGAGGGCATTTGAGTGTGGTCTAGGTGTGTTTCTGCAGGTCTACAGTGTTGCACTTTCAACTATATCTCAGTATCATCATCTTTCTTTATTTTGGTTAAGTATACACAGTCAAATGTAACCACATCAATTACATACTATTCAAAAACCAAAAAAGGAATAGGCTGAAGCTCTACTGACTGTTTTTCCTCTACATACTGTGATTGTCACAGTGTAATGACGGTTACGTTATTAACTGATGTATTGTGAGTGTTGCATCACTCCAACCCAATTATGTCTTTTTTTGCAGCACTCAGGTGTACAGTAAAGCAGTGTGGTGACTTTGATGTGTGACCAGGTCTACAGTACTTAAACAGAAGAGATGTGATCAGTCTGATACTGTACAGTTAAAGACAGATAGTTTGCATTGAAGACGAGCATCCCCTACCACAGAGAGGACATACAAAAAATAAATAATGTAAGCACTAACACACATTCATTTCACAGCTCGTGGCAACAGTGATTTAATTTTCTTAAATGCTCAAAAGGCTAAACCTTTCTGTAAGCCCACATTACAGATATTTGATAAACAGTTTTAGCTTTTATAGCAGAAATCTACTGATTTTGCACATCAGGATCAATATTTGCATCATCAGTAGTTCTGTCTGCTATTATTGTTCTAGTATCCAGTATCCATGGCCTGGAAGTTAAGCCTCTGATGTCCTTACTGTTGGTTCATAAAATAAATAGAAACACCCTAAAATGATCAAATAACTACAAGGAGACTCACAGAGTTTGGTCTTCACCAAAGTATCATGCACCATATTTTGATGGCTTGCTCCTTTTCCCATACTTCATTATTTTGTATGAAATTTGCAGTAGAGTTACACCGATCAACTATTTGGGGGTTCCAATCTGATTCCGATATCTAAACTTAGATATCTGCCGATAACAATATTTTCTGATACCAAACCAGTTTACTTGGACTTTTTGTGACTGTCATCATATTTGTTGATTTTGTTATTGCTTAAGGTTTCATTAGGCCCAGGTTGACCACACATCACTTCTTAAGAAGAGAGCAAATGATAAACAAAATTAATCCAGTTGAAAAGTTTTTCGAAAACCTGTCTAAAGTAAATTGAAGACAATGTCTGTAGTTGCTTCATAATCTTAATAAAAGCAAAGGTAGTGATAATTTAGCAGTAAAACTGCTTTTTTATATATGTAAGGTCCATGAGAATGCGCCGAAAGGGAACCAGGATGTAAATAAATAATCTGGGAACACTAGATAACCTGAGTTTTTCAGATTGTGGTCCGCAGTATCGGCACAGAGGACTCGTATTTGCTATAGAAGACCTGATCAGAGAAGCTACTCGTCCAACTTGCTGGATCGCAAGATGTTTGTTGCATCCTACAAACGAGACTGTGCTTGTTGAAAATGTTTAAAATGCTCTACAATTTTATGTGCTTTTGTGAAAGTATTTGTGAAATGAAATAAGTCTGTCATGCTCTCAAACGAGCTAAACAACCCACGCTGGAGATTTCCATGTCTTCTTTGCCTTTTACATGTGAATCGCATGGCCATACAGGATTGCAGCAGTTTAGAAAGCATACTTTTCCAACATTTTACTCGACAGATAAAAGCTGATTGGTCAGAATGATAAATTGGAGCAACATTTCTGTGGTTTTCACATTGTCTGGAACACTTCAGCAAGTGCACATTTTTTTCTCTTCCCTTTTTTTGAGCTTAAAGATCCCATATTATGCAAAATTCACTTTGGAAAGTCACATGTGTCCTCATAGTCTGTGTATGGGGCCCAAAAATGAGAAAATTCTGTCATCTCTCTTGCTTGCTTGTTCCACTTTTTAGTGAATGTGTGCTCAAATCTGAGATGTGACCTCACAAAGGGAAAGATCCACTGCCTCTTGTAGTGGATACTGTCATTGACCTGCCCCCCCCGAGATAGGTGAGCCTGCCCTCTAAAATCACTGAGCTGGCGCCAGTTAAAGCCGGATCCTCTTCCAGAGAGTGGCGTGGACAGGCACCACTCATAAACATTTAAAGGTTCCGACACAGAAAAAGCTCGTTCTCTGTAGAGCTCACTAGAGCCGCTTTTGGAATGGCTGAAATTAAGAACCAACGCTGTATTTGAGGTGAAACACTTTGAAAACAATGTTGGATCTCTGAAACCCATATGAAATTGTTGAAAAAACGTATAATATGGGATCTTAAACAACTTTTTACCCTGGACACCTCAGCTGTATACACATTTCAAGTTGCCATCTTGTTTTTATATGTGTTCAGATTTAAATATATCCAAATTGACAAGCTAAATACATATTTCGATAGTTTTAAACCTGTATAATACTTGTAATTTGTAAACACAGGACCATGAAAGGTCCCTGTATGGATTGGTAAGGTGGACTGGGAAATTTGACCAGATATTTAATAGAGGAGTCAAGTCAATATCAGAGCCCGATACTGATATTGAAGCAGATCTGTCCCAACTCTAATGTGGTGTAATATATATTGCATAATCCTGTTAAAAGACACACAAAGACAAACAAACAATATGGCTAAATTACCCTTATGCACATTTAATCCTGCATAAGTTCATATTATCATTGCAGGGACACTATACCACTACTGTACTTACTTTTACTTTTTATTATTATTTTTATTATTACTATATTTTGAGCACACTTTCTTTCTTAATAATATAAACACACAAAATGTAAATAAATAAATGTATTTCTCATGGTTTTAAATGAGTAATTTCCTTAAATGTTGGAAAATAATACGATAAGTTGAAGACTCATACGATTATCTCTATTTAGATACATTTTTGTCCATTTTAACTGACAACGAATTCAAACAATTGGTAACATCAGCA
The DNA here is from genome assembly GCA_037177495.1 of Rhadinocentrus ornatus. Classification (NCBI taxonomy): domain Eukaryota; kingdom Metazoa; phylum Chordata; class Actinopteri; order Atheriniformes; family Melanotaeniidae; genus Rhadinocentrus; species Rhadinocentrus ornatus. Next base: position 9,341,709 of record JBAMHW010000027.1, read on the forward strand.
TAGTTGTTACAGTGATGGACGATACCTGCCAAAGTTTGCAGAGTGAGAGCAGTTGGGAGGTCGGTCTTCTTCAACTGGGATCTTTAGATTGCTAATGACCAGTCAGCTGTTAGCACTTAAATAACCACAACATGATGGAGTAACAATCAGATACTCCAGAAATTAAAATTTTCAAATGTAGGAAATTATATTTTTTGTTGCTTTCAATCCCCTTAAGTGTCAGCTTATTTAAGCCCCTAACTGAAACTACCCATCTGAAAACAACTCAAAGTCTCTGATTATCACCAGCAGAAGCAGAAGGATTGTATTATTACAGCTGTCACCAAAATCTTCTTCCTGTCCACTCTTCATGCGTTTCCTCCTCTCACCCTCCGTCCATTTCTGTCCCACCTCCTGTTTTTTCTCACCTCATTTTTCTGACCCTCTTCTTCGTCACCTCACCTCTCACATCCTCACTACATCTCCACACCTCTCTCCCTCACCACAGAACTCAGAGCTCCCCTCTCACTTCTCCTCTCCCCCTGCACTTCTACTTACTCTCACCTCCTGCTTCCCCTCCCCTTCCCCCTCCAAATCTTTCCATCGTCTTCTCCTTCCCTTATCGCCCTTGTTAATAATTCAACAGAAGTGCACACATGAGTGGTCATTGCGGAGCTTCACATGGGGGCTCTAGAGGACAAATGAAGCATAAGGGTGGAGGAATTAAAAACTTCCCCACGGCTCCACTACAGGGCCAGAGGAATCTGCTGCCTGCCTAGCTAAAGCCCGTCTGTGCATCCTTTCCCTCTGTTTCCCCTGCCACTAAATGTTAGCACGCCTTTTTCAAGATTGGGTGGTGGGTTCTTGAGTGGTGGTGGTGGTGGTGGT
>JBAMHW010000027.1:9342675-9364080 GCA_037177495.1 Rhadinocentrus ornatus
CACTCACACCCTCTCCCGCGCTGCACCCACAAGCACTCACCATCACACAGCCACACCACACACGACCCTCCCACCATGCCCCATGGGGGACGCCCCAGGCAGACAGGAGGACAGCGAGCCCCAAGCCCGGTCCACCCCAACCCCTCCAGCCACTCCTCCACCCCCCCAGAGCCAGCAGCCCATCAGCGCAGCCAAACCGGGTCCCAGCCCTCGGGTCAAACGCCTCCCCCCGCCACCCAGGGAGAACAGGGATGCAAGAGGTCCCAATTAACCTCCCCCTCCCCACTCCTGCCTCTTTATGAAGTGTAAGTTGTTTGCAATTAAAATTGAGGGGCATTGACCGCATTGTACTGGGAGTGAGGCCACCTTAGTTGCCCCACCCGCCAAGCACTACATGGCATGCCCCCCAGATGTTGTTTGTGTGTTGTGTTTCTTGTGTTTTCAGAGTCTAAGTGAGCCACTTAAATGGCCCCCTCTACTTCACCCCGCATGTCGCACATGACTCCCAAGTCCATACATATGTGTGTGTGTTTGTGCAAGAGAGAGTGGGAAAGAAGAGGGATCCGGGCTTCTGGTGGCATTAGGCACCCCTACTCCCTGAGAGGTCCCCCAGGGAAAGACGGGCCAGGAGCAGCCCCCCCTCCCATGACCGGGCCACTGCAGCCAATGGGCCGCCACCAACCCCAGAAGGCACCCACAAGTGCAAGTGATCCCGCCCCACCCCACATACACATCTAATCCGGCTCTAAATGAGCACCATCAGGGCCTCTGTTTTGTTTTGCAGATTTGTTATGATAGCTTGGCAGGTAGTGGTGTGTATCAATCCTGATCCCTTTCATTTCAGGTCGTTGATCTGCATGTGGCAGTCCTATTTTCAGGATAAATATTTTTTAAAGCATAAGTTTTTATATCCCCCACCACTAGCTCTTTTCAACATGAACGTAACATTTGCCACATTTTCGTTAAGCTTGTTTCTTTTGCTTGTGTCCCGGGGTTCCAAAATGAGTGACAATTCTATTTCAGCTTTGTTCTGTAGGATTGTTGAGAAGGATCCCATGTGGAACATAAGCAAAAAAAAAAATATTGAACAATCTATTGTCAGCTTTTTACTTGTGTGTGGTTCTCTTTCTGTAAAATGAACTAATGTGATGTTAAAAAAATGCTTATGAAACTATCTTGCTGTAGAGCAAATTAGCTAATACATCGTTGCAGATGGATATGAATGTAAAAGCAGGGCCTTTCCAACTTTTGATTAGTCTTTGGACCTCATTGATCTAGTATAAAAGTAACACGAACCTGGCCTGGAGTGTGTCCGGAACCTATGAGTGCTTGCAAATGAGAACGTGGGGGTTGGAGATGTTGTTCTGTACCGTCTCCTTGAAGGAGTGCCTGGGGTTGATGCAAGATGCAGACGGCCCAGTGCCCAAGAAGGGGGCAAGTGGCAAAGTGCCCAGAGAGCCCAAGCAGGGTGCAAGAGAGAGGAGCATCCAAGAGTGCCTGTTTTGGGCTGACACGGAAAAGGAGAGTGTTGATCCAAGGGCCGCATGTGACATGCAGTGTACGGGCAGGGTAGGGACCCTGCCTGGCTCTGTGAGTGCCGCGTTGCAAGGCAACATATTGCCCATAAATTGGTGAGAGTGAACCAGATACTGTCGCCAGATTACCTTACAGGAGCACCTCAAAGGAGGACGCATAGTGGAGCAGGATGATGCATCAGTACCTGAGGAGCCGGTTGATTTTTCCTTTCCGTACACAATTTGGTCTAATTCATGGCAAACAAGTTGTACCACCAAAAACTGCAGGGTTGTGCACTATAGCTGGTGAGCCATCAACTGCTGCACAGACCACCACTATTTACAGTAGTTGCCTCTTTTTGTTTCTAAGAATGTACATTATCATGATCTTCTCCACTGTTGCCATTTTTACCGTCTGAAACAGATGTCTGAACTTGAAGCTGACCTCTGAAGTCTGCACTGCCCTCTAGCGGATGTGTTGCCTAACAACCATGCCGACACAAAAGATGTATCGGGCATATGAGGACACCGATGTTTGAAATGGGAGCACAAATAAGTTTTTAGGAGATCATTTGTTCCCTGAATAAAGACTGCAGGATATGATCGTGGGAAACTGGATGAAGGGGAGAGAGAGTTTGATAGCAGTAGATGATGTTGTCTTTTAACAATACATATTTTGTTTTTCACCAACTCTATGCTCCTTAAACAATAACTGCATTTCAATACCATAAACTATTGTACTTGGCATACTATTTATATATTACATTCTATTTATCTGAACATTCTTTCAGCTAAGTTGGTACATGATGATGTAGCCAAAAGCAATAAGAAAAATTGGAAGATTGCTTTGTGTTGGAGACCTTTTAGAAAGAATGTTACATGCACACTGGTTGCTGCTGGGGAAGCTTTGGTAAGAATGGGTGTTTTATTGATTTATTTTGTTTTCCAAAATTTTGAGCAAATTTTTTTGTGTTTGGCAGGTGGAGAATTCCCTCTTTGTATGCAACACACATGCTTCTTGGAACTAAGATCTATCTGTGCTATACTAAAATAAGTGGTAGCAGTGTCCAGCCAGTGAGAAGGAGAGGGCATTGCATGTGCCAATCTGAGGTGTGAACCACAGCATTTGTGTGCTGCACATTAAGATTGTGATTTTGTGGGGGACTAAATGGGCACCAAGTTGTGTCCCACTGTTCGGGGAATTCACAAAAATTTTTGCCATCCTATTTTGCCTGATACATGGATGGATGCCTTGTATCATTGCAAGCACAGGATGGTACCAGCTAGTTTTCCTAATTGTGTCCTTAATTATGTCTCATAATGCAATTCTGTGAAGTTCTGCCCCATTAAATGCAGAATAAGTGCTTTCACGTCATGTTCCTTAACATGTAACTTCGCTTGCAGCTGCTCTCATGATGAATAGATTTTGGCCCTAGAACAAGAATCAATAGGTTATTTTCCATAATGTGAGACTGCTGAAAGAGAGAATGGGAATGGGAATATTGTTGAGGTTTTTACCTTTTAAAACATTTCCATTGGTGGGCCCGGTGAGGTGCACCTGGAACATCTCACTGGGGAGGCATCCAGGAGGCATCATGACCAGATGCCTGAGTCACCTTATCTGGCTCCTCTTAATGATAAGGACTCTACTCTGAGCCCCTCCCAGATGATGAGCTATTCACCCTATGTCTAAGGGAGAGATAGGGTTTTCCCTGCAAAGGAAACTTATTTTGGTCACTTTTATTCGGGATCTCATTCTTTCGGTCACTACACACAGATTGTGATGATTGGTGAGGGTAGGAACGTAGATCGACTGATAAATCAAGAGCGTCGCCCTTTGGCTCATTTCCTTCTTCTCCACAACAGACTGATGCAGACACCTGCAGGTTTCTATTTTTAAAATACTAAAAGGGCTTATTGCTTTTTTTATTTTTTCAGTGTCTCTTTTTTGGACTCTGTATCTGGTTCTTGGACCATGGAGTCTTTTTAAATTTGGGCAATTGGAGCAATATGACTTATTTATTTATTTATTTATTTATTTATTTATTTATTTATTTATTTATTTATTTATTTATTTATTTATTTATTTATTTATATTATTATTTATAAATAATAGTATCCATTATTCCATTGTGGTATGTTGGCATCATCCAGGTCATTTAATAAAGGCAACTATATTGACTATTTCTTGAAGACATTTCACCTCTTATCTTCAGTTCTGACCTTTTTGTGGGCACATTCAACTTAAAATTAAAGGAACGTTCGCATGTTAGGAGTTGAAGTAAATCTGCTGATCATTCAAGTCATTGTTACCTCAATTGTTTACCTGTCTGACAAAAACTGTTTTGGATTCAAAGGTCCAAGGTGTGAATGGCTGTAAAACCTCCTGGGGAGGAGAGCCAAAGCTGTTTTGCAGGTGCTGGGAAGGTGGAAAGTGATACCTGAGGCCAGGTATTGCTTTTTTTTCCAAAGTTTTTCCAGTTTAACAAAGATGGCTTCTTTGACGTATCTCAAACCACCCATCTTCTCTGTCCTCAAAAGAGTGACCTTCATCTTTGAGATACAGATAACCCTTTGAATCTTGGCATGTAGAGCTGCTCTCCTGTGTTGTACCATGCGCTTATGAAGTGGTTGATTGATCTGTAATATATACATGTCTATGCACTCCTCGCTGCAGTACACTGCATACTTGATGCCACTCATGGATGCAGTGTTTTGTCCTTTGGGTGATCAAGCTTCTGTCTGAGGGTGTTGTTTGGTTTGACATACCTGGATTTCATGTTTGGAGTAGATATGAGTTGCTCATAAATTCCTACCACATATGGAGTGAACTGTGGCATCTTTTTTTTTTTAAATGCTCCTTTAAACCATATTAGCCGAACTCCACATAACTGGTTTAGACTGAAGAAGCCATCTGGATAAGAGGTGAAATATCTTCAAGAACCAAGAAATAGAAGTCCAGTTGCCTTTATTGAAGCTCTTAAAATTTTCCACTAGGGTAACTGAACCAATTTCATGTTATTTCTCTCTTCCTTTCGTTATATAGGTTACTTTACTGGCACACACACACACACACCAAGTCATAATCTGTTTTACTGCATCTAGCGATATGAGGAAGGCTGACTTTTCACATCAAGATGAGTAGGGGCAAGGAAAGCATTATCAGCCACAGAAAGAGAGATAAGAGTTACGTAGGTGGGCCAAGAATCTTGTGTAAAAATCCAAAGGTCAACGGAGCTTGACTTCATACCAGCAGACATCGAGATACTAAAGGTCAAAGAGATTGAAGGGATGATGCATTCTCACCTTTGGTTTCACTGTGATTGTGTTCCCTACATGTTTTTTTTTGTTATCATGATTATTTACACATACTTATGCTCAATGATACACTTTTGTTTTTTAAATGATTCCCCTGAGGTCACCTATATGAGAGGAAACGGCAGGAAGTCCTGAAGCAGAGCATTGAACCGTTGTAGGATCAAATAGCGTATTAATTCTAGTTGAATGACCTGGATAAGTGTGGCCCCTGGGCACTGCTCTAAATATGATCATGAAGCTGCTGCATTCAATAACAAAATAAAACAACAATGAGCTGTGAAACTGATATTAACCAACTGGCAAAAAGATTAAAACTGCAATGGTTTTGTGAAGTAATGACCTCATTAAGCTTGTACATTTTCATATACTGCACTTTTTTCAGTGAAAAAAAAGGATAAATGGTTTAAAAAAAAGCTAAAATCCAAAATGATAGCAGCATAAAAAGACTTAAAATTTGTTCAATCAAATCCGCAATCAGATAGTTTATTCATATAACAGAAATAATACCTTGTGTTGCTGTACATCAAGTATTTGTATATCATGTGTTCTAGAAGCTGGACATTTTACTCTATATGGTAGATTTTTTTTTTCCTCTAAACCAAGTCATTTAAAAATAAAATAAATGACAAAAAGAAAAAGTGTCACATGGTGCATTTTGTCATGGATGTACATGCAATAAACATTCCTGCAATATATATAAAAAAACCCCGACATCCCTCACAAAACACACATGCTTATGAAGATAAAAATAATATAAAGAGTGATGCTGGAATCTGGTAGTCAGCTGTTTCTTGTGGCTTGAAAGCATGCTGCTAGAAAATTGAGGACAAATGGAAGTCTGATCCAATTGTCATTTCCAGCTATTTCTCTCTATGTGCTTTGTACTTCTCTGGATTGTAGAACATGATAAATATACAGCCTGCCCACCAACGCGGTGTAATTTATATTAAGAAATATTTATAATGCAGCTAAGGAGTGGTGAGCATCCAGCTGGGAGCATCTTGAGGTTTTGTCCTTGTGGAATTGACATTTCATTCCAGCCTTTGTGGTAAAGGTTACACCTCACTGTGATTAGGAGTCGAGCATGACACTTAAAGTTTTGATTTATCATATGACTGAGCTTCCAACCCCTTTAATGTTCATCTGTGATCATCAGCTTTGGACTCTGACCAACAAATGCAACTAACACAACAGATATGATGATCAATAGGTAGTTTTTTTTAATACTCTTGAACACAACTCAACAGCATCCTGTAAACGTTGTACGCTGCATGCAGCAAGTGTTTATTTTCTTCGGTAATGTTAGTGGCTTGTGATTGATTTTATGCTGCAGTTTGTATTGTTTTGTTAACTTTTACATTTATGCTAATTATGTTGAAAATTTTGGCCACCAAATAACATAAAAATGTGCACTTGAAGTTACATTTGCCTGATTTGTTAAAGTTTTGAAGATAAAGTTTTACATAATTTTAATGGAAAAGGATGATAAACTATCACCTGCAAAGCTTTTTGTTTCACTTTTAAAATTCCAGCTGTAATTTGCTTTTCACATATTGTACTGAGCAGCACCACTATAATTGCCATTAATAACTATAATAACAGAAGGAGGAAACGTCCTTCTCTGCACAAGCCTTCAGACTTAGAGGACTGACATAAACCAGAAAATAACACAACTTAACATGAACGTAACGGTGAGTACTTTAGTACTTTAGTAGTCATTTAGCCAACACCTATTGGATTTATACCTGCTAACACAAAGTACTGTTTTTGCCAACCATAACCTCTCCTATTCATCTTGGCAGTTGCATTCATCCAGAACGCAACAATATTATACGATTTAATTCTTCATAAGCTTCCGTTACTAGCTGTTGCTCACTTGGACTACTGCTAAATTAAATTAAAATTTATTTATTATTCCACTCAGGTGAAATGATAAGGTAGTAGTAGTTCTTTTTTAAGTAAGGAGTAGCAACTTTTTCATTTCAGGATTAATTAATCTGTGATCAACCTCATGGTCTTTTGAGGACATCTATGAACTCAGTAGGATTGCTTGGCTTAACTTAGTCGCTCCTCCTCAGCTTGGCTTTTCATTTATGAAACTAATAAAACCAGGAGGATCTGACAGAGCTTGGTCAAACTCAGCTTTCTTTTTTATTCTGCACAACTGAATTCTACTTTTATGAAACAGCCCCCCAGATTCATTAATTTCAATTTCAGATTTATTTAGTATTAGATTTTTATTTTATGCTCAGTCGTCATACATCAGGTGGGTATTTCAAAAAGTGGGTTTACTGGTTTATCTGACTACGTTAATCTAGACTAATCTAGACTAATCACTGATCTTGGTATTTCTGTTCTAAAATGGCTAATGTAGGTAAGTTAATATGGAAATATACGTTGTGAAAATGGCCTGGTAGGGATAAGGTATTGTTCTGACTTGTGTTGTTTTTGGCAGGCATCTCAGTTTTAGTCTTAGTGTTCAGGACGAAATGCTTATTAGATTTAGTCACATTTTAGTGATTTCCAAGTTTGATAGTTTTAGCCCAGTTTTTGTCGACATAAACTCAAAAAGGTTTTAGTCTAGTTTTAGTCAAATAAAAACAGTATTAGTCTCTTAACAAATTAATTTAGATCAATAATACGTATTAAAAAATTGAATCAAGGTTGACAGGTATTACAGTTAATAAAACAAATTTACTTTTATGCTTTTGCATAATTACCAGATCCTTTACCAGACTGAGAGCTTTAGCCGAGACTTTCCCATCAACAGGGATGCAATGCTGCCGTGCTGCACTTCATTGCTGTTGGGCAGAAACCTTTTATTCCTATATTTCAACTTTTTTCATGAACTGATGCCCTACTTCATCATTTAAAAAAGTTATACAATAAAATAGTAGATTTATAAGTTCAACATGTAGCAACACATTGTGAGCTTGTTGTCTGGTTATTTTCATCAATAATTACAAAATTAAAAGGAATGGTTTTAGACTTAGAAGGTTTCCCAACCAACAGCAGATACTTTCTGATCTACTTAGGGTTCTGCATCGCACAGATAAAGTGCTAACTGTGGAATCAATTACTCCAAAAAAGCAAAAAGCTACAACATCCTGACTTTGGTAATTGTGGCTTTATTTCTGAGAATTTTCTGAAGTGCAATACTCCGCCCTGAACATACACATGCCCAAAATATGAGCAATGGATGAGGAACACATATGCTCAACTTGACCTCGTCTGCCAGTGAAATTATAGTGGATTATAGTTAAAATTTGTACATATATCGTTTCGTTGCTTCTGACTACCAAGCTTCTTCGTCAACGCTGCCATGATTCATCTATGACTGCTTGTTTGTGTTCACGCTGCACTTCAGGTGGTGGGCGTGGCCAAGGTGCAGCAGCAATGCTGACTGACAGATAACGCTCACATTAGGCGGAAATGTGTTTTTTTTAATGTCGGACAATCAGCCTTTAAACATTTTTGTCTAGTCAACAAAATCTCACAAACATCTCATTTTTTTTGTCATCAGAGATCCATGTTTAGCTCTTCACTGTCTAGTTATCGTTGTGAAAAAAAGGTTCATCAACGAAATAAATTCGTCATCACTGATGAAAACAACAAAGGTTCTGATTATGCCCAACATCTCTCCAGCATATTGATTTGAGGGAAAGTCAATATGTGCACAATCAGTCTGTCAAAACCACATTTATTTATTTTTTTTCAGTTGTTTGGGAACTTCCCCATTGTGTGCTTCATTACCTTAAGAAAAAGAAACACTTTGTTATGTAATGTCATCATTCACTAACATTTTGGCCTATGTGTCCATGAATGTTTTTATCTTCAGTTTTAAGTATTCCATTTTCAGGTGTGCCTTTGCAATCTGGGGCTGTAGGTGGACTTTGCAAAGTTACTTTACAGTCACCTGGGCCCAGTTCTGATGATGTAACTTCCTGGGATGGCCCTGATCATCGAGCGATCCCAGCTCATTCTCACTGAGCTCCTCCAAAGCGGTGAGGGGTTGTTGCGGTTGCCTCGGAGCGGTCTCCCAAGTTATGCCATGCATATATATATATATACCTCTTTGCGGCAGACACCGCAAAGGGGTATATATATCTGCATATAATAAATAATTAAAAATTTTAAATACAATTTAATGCTTAATAAATTTAGCAGTAGATAACACATGCCAACTGTAGGCTGCATGCATTCAACATCCACCTCAGTGACTTTGGTGGAAATCATCTGCCAAGCGTCACAGCTGGCAGTGGTGGATACAGCTGTTTTCCTATTTGGTGATTTTCATCGTGATCTTGGGGCTCATGGCTCAGTGGGTGATGCCTTTAATAGGTTTACCATGGTTATGCACATATTGGCTTAACCAACACAGGCTTGTGATAGCTACTTCATAGTTGTTGTTTTTGAACCAGCATTGCAAGTTGGGACGTCAGAGGATTTAGCAACCTTGAACACAGGATTTGTTAAACCTCCTTTCTTGAATACCCTCTGGTTTTCTGCTTCTTGGGTTTGTTTGTTTATTGCCAGATTCTTATTAAACCTGGGTTTGTCATTGCGGTCATCAGGTTTCCTTAGCAAGGCTATTATTTTTTTATGAATGGCTTGAACAATAATTGGATCACAATGAATTGGTTTGAATTGACTTCGTCTACTAAGTGCCCTGAAATGACTTTGTTGTGAATTAGAGCTATACAAATGCTAGTGTAGTTTATTATGTGGAAGCAGGTGTTGTGTAGCAGGTGTTGGCGTAGAAATAGTTTACAACAGCATTTTGTAGTTTCTGTGATGAAGTAGGTGATGAGGTGGCTCCATTGAATAAAAGACCTGAAAAAAGGGGGGAGTTTACCCCCAAGTAAATTAAAGTGCAAGTTACATAATGTGTGAGCAGGATTTTCACCACAGATCACAACCCTGAAAATAAGGGATGTCCTCCAAAAGAAAAACCAGGCTGTACCCACAGGTGACAATTAGAGTTCAACCCCTGTACTCTGATAAAAAGAGAGGCCAATGGCCCGTCTGCCGCCAGATCAGGACAACTTGTGGGTGGGGTCCAAACTCCAAAATGACCATACACGATTAACATAATAACATAATGCATCACAACGCGCACTACATTCACAAGCCACTGTGCACAGCTCTTCCCACAGGGAGGAAGATAAGGAGCGGCAGGCACAGAACACTGCAAGAAAATATACCACCCAACATTCAGCTCGGAGAAAAACGACCTACCTCCGGATGTATAGCCGCTCACCACAGACAACTCCAAAGCGGCCGCAGCTATCAGCTGACCACCACAAATGAGGGTTGACCAGCAACAACAGCATCGTGCTCTGAGATTGCTTTTCTCCAAGAAATTTAATTAGTTATGATATTGGAGGGAGGGAATTTTGACAATTTTAAAGCAGTTTGTGACAGACGAGGCATGAAGGATGATAAGTCAGAAGGTTTTGCTTAAATTGACAGAAATCTTGCTGTTTACTCTGCTGTACAAAATAGAAAGACAAACCTGGGTTCATCCTATTTTACAAACAAGGAAATGGCATGGTAAATATTATTATTTGATGGTGGGCCTCAAGGCTGATCCAGATTTATCCAGGATCTACGTTCGGACAAATTCACCCTGGCGCCACGCAGCTGCCTTTTATTTACATCTCTATAATCTTTGTGTGAAGTATTGTAAAGTATGGGAAAGTCAGACACGGATTAAATGATCTATTCCTTCATGTTAAAAGAGTTTGCAGACTGCGCTGTCTAGCCTGCTCTCAGTTCATTGGTCAATTAATTAAACCTTGCTTATTAGTTGTAGTGCCATGTGACAGTCACGAAACTAAATATATTTTTCTATTTGCTTGTGTTGCGTTGCAAGCCCTGTGTGCACGACTATGTGAGCGGATGCAAGATTTTACATGCACAAATGTCACCTGTCGCTTGGCTGTAGGGAGGCAGCGATTTTCGCCTCATTGTGCAAGTTCCTTAAGAAATGGATAGAGAAGGAGCTACGTTGCCTCTCGTGTGTCGAGCCCTTAGGAATCAGCTGATATATCCTGCTACTCCAGCCACAGCAAATGTCAATATGCAGCAGAACCACCCTGAAGGAGTATGCACCCTGAGAGGAGAGCACCTACCCAAAAATACCAGCATTCAGCTCCACCCCATACTTAGAGCTGATGGATTGCACCTGGTGTGTGCAAGTGAGGAGGAGGAGGGAAACGGTACAAATCTTTCCCACCATACAAAAAATGGAATTGTGTTGTCCTAGCTTTTGCTGCTCAGATTTCTGGCAGTCACTCTTGAAGTTTGCTAATTAGCTTAAGATGCTCTGTTGAATCTGTTGTTGCAGCACCTTTAGTTAAATTAGATAAAGTTGAGTTCTGGCATGCACCTGACTTTTCACAATAATTTCTGTATTTAGGTCTTCTTTCAGACATACTTTGCAGGCAATCCAAACCGAATAGTTTGTTAAAATTAAAATGTTATATTAGTATACACAATACAACCAAGACATAAGTTGCCATGAGACAGTGTTTACCTCTTAAGTGTCTTGGATGTGTGTACTAACATATTTCCTGTTAACTTAAATACACTTTTCCTTGCAGTCAAAGCAAAGACTTTGGAAAATGAAAACTGACATAGCTATAAATGTTCATGGAAATAATTTAAAACCACTAAACTGAAGGATGGAATACAACCCCACTGCAGACTTGACATTAAAGGGCCACGCTTGGTGGAACCCCAGGGTAATATCTCAAAGTAAGAAGACACCAAAGGACAGGCTCAGAGCATCTTTGTTTACAGCCTGCTAATGCATGGATGCATGGATGAATCCATAAAGCTCAGTAATGGGGACAAAAACCAAGTTCACTAACTAAAGTTCTTAAATTGTTTGACTTTTATTAAGACAATGTTCACATGACTTAAAGAAGAAAAAATTAAAGTCAAATCTTTAATTTGCTCTTTTATTTATTTTTATTTTTTTTTAACTTGAGTTTAAGTCTGTTACCTATAACATTACCAACTTGGAGATAGTTGCCATTTCATTGAACCATAAAGAATAAAAAAGTTCTCCAGGGGCTAAAACTCTGACTCGATTTTTCTCAGCCTTTGCCCTTTGCCCGTGTTCCATGTTGGTTAAGCCTAATCTGACAGGATGCTAATAGATAGTGTAATTAACATAATGTCCACCCTTTAGGAGCGGTTAACCTATTGACATCTACTGACAAGGGGTAATACAAGAAGCACAGAGATGAACATACCCTATGAACTCATGTTATTTGTATATTTCCCCATTTATCTAGTTAATTTATGGATATGAGCAGGTTTTTAAAAAAATTTTGACACACGTATACAAAGATATACAATTACTGTACATATCATAACACCAAATGATTCAGTTCTTAAGTAATGCCATCAGTTTAAGCCAGAATAGATGGCAGCAACACAGAATGGTCAAGCTGTCATTTCACATCGCTGAACTGCTGTCACTTTTTCACCCATAATGTAGAAAAAAGCCCAGCTTCTTTTCACAGGCTTGAACTTTGGTTTGCTCCTTCTCCGTGCATGCGGCGCACACACACAGCACACAATCACATGTGTGTCTTCATCACTGATCCATCATGACGCCTCATTCCACCTCATTTCCTCAGACCCCTGCCTCTTTCTAATTGAGGCGGCAGCGAATACAATTATGGTGAGAATCATCCTGGACTGGTGTGAGGACGGATTAACGGGATTAAGAAGATAATCTGTTGACCCTCTGGCCTCAGCGCAGTATGAGGCTGGAAAGGCAATTTGAAGCAGAGAGAAGAACAGATATGGGAGGCTTTAATGAGCGAGCTGACGAAAAGCCTCTGACCACCGAGAGGCTCACTTGGCGCGCCACTGGGGGATTATTTTCTGTAAGACTCCCCTCCACAATCTCACCTAACCCTTCACATACACCTCTCTGCCCACACATTCTCTCCTGCTTCAAGGATATTCAGAAGCAGCTGCTTGGATGTCCTTATGAAGTTTTCTGCCTTATAAACCATAAGTAGCAAACAATAGATGTCAAAGAATTTGTTTTTGACTGTCTTTTATTTTAGTTGCTCTCGAGGTAATAGAGGTTTCTGTATTTATTTTTTTCAGGTTTGGGCAGGTGTGCTCTCTAATCTTTTATTTATCTTTAAAAAAAATTTGTATTGTTACCACACAAAGTGGTGTAAACAAAGAAATGACAACCTTTAGCAAAGCACTTGCTAACTGTAGGCTAACAGGTAGCATCATTAGTTTTGTTTTACTTATGTCCACAAAAAAGAAATAAAAAATGTGCACTTTAATCTTTTATTTTAAATCTTTAAAAAATGTAAGTATTAGCCTTTCACACATGGGTGTAAAAAATTAACAGTCAGCAAAGTACTAGCGAACTCTTGAAGCTACAAGGTAGAGCCCTTAACTTGTGTCTTTCTTGTGTCCAGATAAAGCAATGAAAGTCCAATTAGATGCCCACTTTAATCTTTAATTAGTATTTTAAAACATTATTTTTACTGCACAGTTGTTTAAAAAAAAAGAGCTTTAGCAAAGATTTAGCAAATTACTAGCAAACTCTTGAGGCTAAAAGTTAGCATTATTATCTTGTGGCATTGACTGACACCATTCTGCCCGACTTATTTGTAAAGTTTAACAGCAGTATACTTAAATTCATAAAAGTGGCTCATGTGGATTTTATTTATGACATTTTGAAAATTTTTTTAGTTTAATGTGACACTGAAATGGAAACCTGTAACTTATGCCAGTTGTCAGAGTAAGATCAAGTCTGTAAAAACCAAAACAGTGAGCTGACAGACAGGCTTCACGGAACAGAGGGAAACTGCAGAAAGTTGAACTGTGAGTCATCCTTTGTGCATAAACTGACTCGTGGTGTGTTTGAATCAACAATACCCTTGTGAGTTCATGCAGCTTTGAGTAGCACATGTAACTTTAATTTAGCTGTTTCCTGTCACACCTTTTTCATGTAAATAACAGAGGAAAACTGGGAGTTGTTAGTTTTAAGAAGAGAAAAAATCTGCTTTAGCATTACTTGTCTCTCACTTCTGACATATTTTAGAAACTTTTATTTTATAGCTTACCAGGCCACGCAAAATCCAGTTCAAGCATGAAGGAATTAGTAGATTATAGCTCCTGTGTGACCTTACAGACTCTCTGTGTACGTAGGTAACTTTGTTTGCATTGCCAGACACAAACCCACTTAAATGCTCAGATTAGATCAAGCCAGTGTTATTACCTGTGGATATAAATAATCCCTCCCAGCTGTGAGAAATTGCAGACAAAAAGGTGCATCATAGCAAAATACTGTGGTGAAAATTTCACCCTGATAAATTCAGCTGCATTTTATCAAATAATTTTGTTTGGTTTACCTTTCTGTTCTTTAGAGTGAACAAGATTATCTGTTTCTTTTCCCCACAAGTAAAATAAATTGCACATTTCTTTTCTCACCATGTGGACTGTGCTTTGGGCTCACCTACATGAAACCATGATTTAATACTGTAGGTTTAATATAATTGTTGATATGCAACATTCTGGATCAATGGACTCAGATTAAATTAATTAATTTAATTTGATGGGTTCAAGGAAGATTTTTATTTGAGGTGCAAATCATCTGTCTGTGCTGCAAACATAACTGTCTTATGCTTTGGAAAATAAGGAATAACTTATATGCTTGGCAAAATAGGGCATGCATAGACTTTATTCTCTTTAGGATGTACTAATGACAAACTCTGCATCCCAAACAAGTAGATTTTGTTTTCGTATAAGCAGCAGTGCTATCCAATCCATACGTCTCGCTGTGCAAAGTGTCAAACCACTAGAGATACATTCACATCTTCCATGCATATACAAAAATTTGCAATTGTTATATAGCAACAGATAAAAGCCTATTCCATCTCTTCTGTTTGTAGCATGAACACCTGATAGATTTGTAACTGATTCACGTGTTCTGGAGGATAAAGCTGACAAACTCTAAGATTTCAGTGGTTGCTTTGAAGCCCCGTCAATATAGTCTTAGAAGATAAAGCAGATATGGATGTTTGGTGTAGGTTACAATGCGTTCCCTGCCTGTGATTTATTACCATGGGCTTCAGCGGTTCCTCTATGCTGTCCACATTTAGTTTGCAGTCACATCCTGAAAGGAGTTTATAGTGTCCTCAAGCAGAGCTGAGGACTTTTTCAGGGACTTTTTTTTTCAGTATTAAACATTAAAATGAGCATTTTTACATGTATATTTAATAAACACAAACACATTCTGCTTCTTGATTCATTGTGATCACAGCAGAAAAAGATGAGCTGGTATCATGGTGCGATGAGTCCGTACTACAGGTAAATGCACGTAAAAATAAGAATTTAATCATTAACTTAAGAATCTCTGAGTCCTGCTTTTACCAGTATTCAAGGCACTTCATTAGAGTTGGTGGATTAACAATGAGTATTGCTTTGAGGAACATTTCATTCACACCTAAAAAAAAATAACATCACTTTTTATAGACGTTTTATTGAATCTGTCTATGTTTTGCATTGCTGATTTGGAAACCTGACACTAGCCCTCAAGACAGACTGAGCAATCCGGTCAGAGTGGTAAGGTTTCAAGGAGGAACCAGTAGCAGTTTTCTGATGTATAAAGCAAACAGGTGCTGAGGAAGGCTTCGGTCATCTTAGATCATTCCCTCTGAATCTCTATTGTTCTTATTTTAATTGGTGCATGTTTAGTCCGCTTCATTTATTTTATTTAATGTTTACTCTGCCGACTTTTAATGTTCATTCAGTCTGCGTTATAAATGGCAATGGCAGGGTATGGCGTTGTAAATGGCGTTTGTGTAATTCCAGCACACATGACAACACTGTTTCATGTGAAGCCTGAGTGTCCTCTTCTCTCTCAGCACTTTTGGAGATTGGAGAAGAGACACATCTGTAGTAGTAAGCAATCTTCTTGACTATGTTGACACCTTTCATGACTATCCATGAAATTTGACAATTGAGCACTTGAGTTTTCAGCAACAAGTGACTGTGCAGCATGCAGTGCATCCAAATCACTTGCAGAGTCACATCCTTTACAAGTACAATTAATCAACTTTTTAAAGCGGCTACATAGCGCAATAAATTTGGCACACATAATTCAATGCCATCTGTCTCCTTGAAGGGAAATCCAAACTTCCAATAATTCTCTGTATATTTTTTTCATTTCTCATTTGCGTTTATACTCAGCAGCAAAATAACTAGCAGGCACCCATGGATTTTTTTGTTTGACAAAACTTTCCATTGTTGCTGATAATGTCCATACAGTTGGCATTATAATATACTGACCTGACTTCTTGGCAGTTGTAGATAAGAGCTGCAGTGTTTCAGTCGGTTAAATCACGATGTGATTACACAGGATTGCCGGGATGAAGGAAATGATGATATTAATTTGTTTGGTTTATTATACAAAGGTATCTTCTTTTCAAGTAATATCGGTGTGTGCATGCTTTTGTTTTGGATCATGGACAGCTGGTATTTAACAGGCTCTTGGCCAATCAGAGGGAACCTGACAGAGCCAGGATGTAACCTGCAGCCTCATGATTGTCAAAGCAGCAAAAGGGTGGGTCTTCCTCTCTTTGGGACGGATCTAGCCTGGTCTTGTGATGTGAGTGAACTGGTGCCCACCTCAAGATTGACCCTATGTGTCAAATGTGTGCAATTCTGACTGAAAAATAACACGTCCTGCCTCCATTTATTCATTTATTACAATATGTTGGAGTCATGTTAATGTGTATTAGGTCTGTGGTAAGACAAAAATAAAAATCTTAAATAAACATACAGAGAAGTTTTCTTCATTTTCAAGTCTAAATGTTGGGGTTTAGGTGTTAAAGAACCTTCGAAACAGGGAAAACAGTCAGCAGTCTTACAGAGTAAAAAATCTGACACGAATAACAAAATCTCTTTTTAAGTGCTCTGAATTTTCTTTTACTTATAAATCAGGGTTTTCTCTTCTTCTTTTTTTTTCCAAAACTGCTCACCAGTGGCAGGGTGGTTAATCACTACAGTTGGTTTCAACAGCATCAGTCAGTCATTCAACCTGTCTCACCTCTCTGTCTCCCCCGTCATTACAAAGCACTATAATTATAGGTTAAACCATCCTACTGAAAGTCAGTAACCCTTATATTTCTAAACACAAATAAATCATGATTTACAACCCAATTCCCGATGAAGATATATATTGTGTCGAACTGACTTAAATACATAAAAGAACAGCAAAAATAACATTTAAAGAAAACAAACTAATCAAAACCCCCATTCACTACCATTTTTTACTGCTCTGACTCTGACAATATGGGACACTTTCACCCTAATGAGGGGGCTGTGACGCCACACCCTCATCCTAATCACCCAAACATTTTAGGACCAGCAGACAAAGAGAGTAGTAAGAATCTCTGGGCACTATTTACAATTATCTTAGTGGGCCTCTATGCGGGCTTGATCTTTACTTCTCAGGCATATTCTCCTCTCCTCAACCTACTCACAACCTTCAATTCCTCATCTTCACATGCATCTTCAATCTCTCTCTCAGCTACAAGGAGGACAGATACAGACTGAATACATACAAGATTATCTTAACATACAATAGAAAAAGCTGCTTGATGTGTTAGTAAAATTCTTTCATCTATAACTTCACTGCCTACATCCTCAGTAATCTTCTGAACGTGATGATGGCCCGGCGGCTGCTGCGTCTTAAGGCCCATGTGATTCATGATGCTTTGCTAATACTGATATATTACAGTGTTATAGTAGTACTGAAAGATTCAATATGTGTGATTGCTATGGAATGAACCATTTGCTACGCTACTACAGTCCTGTCTTACTGAGAACTTCTACGCAGCTTTCTGATTCATGTCACTCCCTTCTTTTCTAGTTGATGCAATGAATTAGGTATTTCACTGTTAATTATAAGACAGTTGTATTTCAAGGTCAGATATTTTTATGGAATTAAATCAGACTAAAAAGCACCAACAGTAGGTGATGTAATAATCAGACTCAACCTTATTATTTATTATGGCCTTGAAGTTGAATATTTTCATCCTCTGTGGCATTTGATCACTTTTAAAATAATGGTAGAACATGACAGTTTTGAGGGTCTGATGTAGTAATTTTTTATATAACATGATGACAGTGGCATCTTCACAATTCTGAAATGACAAAAAAATCAATTGATACCAATTATGTCATGACTGATCTCAGGGGTTAAACAGCAGTTTACCTTCTAGGGAGGGATAAGATAACATAACAATAACGGACAAAAGACATCTTAGACTATTATGTAAATTTATTTCTATTCTCTATTTACAATAATTATTGATTAATATTATTTGGTGTTTCAGTTTCAGCAGCAATTTTTTAGAAGCAGCGGTAACAGCTGGATTCACAAAGGGAAACAGAGCTCATTTTTAAACATTGCCAGTCACTGTAATAAAAATGTGATCTGCTGCTCACGCCTTTGGTTAAAAAAAACAAAGGTAAGAAGCTGCTCCTCACTTTATTTTCTCACCCTCTTTTTTTTTTAATCTTTCTTATCTTTTTTGTTACCCAGACTTCATTTTCTTAGGGAAAGCCATGAATTTCTCCTGGCTGCAGACTTTGTACGTAATAGTGGCGTACGGATCAATCCCAGTATCGATAATATCGATACCGTTTTTATTACTATCAATCGACATATGTGTAATAACATTAAAACTTTAAAACTGTCAGAATCTTTATAAATAAGGAGTGTAAAATAGTTTTGGGAGGATTCGGTTCACTGCTGTGACACAGCATCTACGTTCCCATAATCAGCTTCTCTCGCTGAGATAATGCCAAATTTGGATTTTCAAAAGCGCACTAGTAATAACCTTGTTTCTGGACACCCAATTTTAAAAACTCTTAAAGTAAGGCTTGAAAACTGTCACAAAGTTTATGAATAAGGAACATATGTGGTTTTTGATGGATTCGGTTCACCTCTGTGACAGAGCACCTGCATGCCCAAAATCAGCTTCTCTCGCTGTGATAATGTCAGATTTGGATTTTTTTATGAAATATTATTATTTATAATGTATTTTTTTTTAAATAATGCATTAGTTTCACAGATTAATCTCTTTGCATTAACATGTTAATTTTGACAGTTCTATTCAAAAGTATTAGTATTGTATCGTTTCAGTTCGCACAGTATCATTTTAGTATGGAATCTGTTTTGAGAGTATTACTTTTTACCCGGTATCGGACCAGGAGGGTCTTTGAAATAGCAAAACAACATTTTGATGATGAGTGATTAATTGTGAAACAAAAATATAGAGATCTACAAATAGTTTGAAATTCATTATTTTAGCCATAAAAGAGAAATCACATTTTTATTGTCTTTAATTGTCACATCTTTAATTAAAATATTTCAGAGGAATTGTGTAGTGAAATATCCATTATTAAATATTGTAATATATAAATGTATTTTTAAATACTATTTCTAAAAGGAAAACTAAATAACACCTTTAATTAATTTGGTTATCAATACCTTTCCATTTAACACATTTAAAAAGATAATTTCCTTTTCCATTTCCACCCCCATCCCCCCACCCCTAAACTCAACTGGGTTGAACAATAGACTGTATATAAAAGATGGAGGGAGCCTCCATGACGTCACCCGTAGATTTCTGATGAGCAAAAGTGAAGCTCATTGGGTGTCCCCACCATCGCCATCTTGGCGGCGTCACATCTGCTTTCGCTCCCGGAAAATACAAAACTGGGCAAAGTAGCGGAGCTGAGAGGGGGGCTGTGAGCATGAGGGTGGATGTAGCTAAGAGCAAACTGAGCCAACTCTGATCTAACGTGAGCTAACCAGCTAACGGAGGTAGGCGGCCTAAAGCAAAGGCGCACTGTTAGCCGGCTAAAAACCACCTTTGTGCTGCACTCTCCCTTCTTGCCGCGGATGTTGGATAGATGTCAATCAAAAGGACACGCCTCTAATTGTCCCTAATTTCAAGATTAAATAGCATCCAAATGGATGAGTTGGAAAAAAATTCAACCCCCCCCCAAAAAAAAAGTTGTCATGAAGATAAACTTGACCCATCAATCCTAAAATGTTTTTTGTACCAGGTTTTAAACATGTTTATTTCTGCTGTGAAGTTGGCCTTTTTAACAAGATAGTCTATGGGGATTTGCTCTGTTTTGAAGCCAGCCCCTAGTGGATAAAGGGGTGAACTGCAGTTTTTTGCACTTCGTATATGCTTCACCGCCGGGGGTTGCTGGGTGATGTGGTCCTTAACGAGCTTCCAATAATTTTGTAATGCAAATTCAGTTTCTCAACAACGTCATTCAGTAAGATAAGCTTTCATTATGAATTTAATTAATTAGAAATAAATATTTAAACACAATAAAGCTTTTCATTTCAGGATTTTCAAGGCCCCCACCCTGCAGTGGCCCTGGCACTGTTTTAGTGGGGTTTTTTTTATTTTTATTTTTTTACATGTAACCAAGCCAACCAGTAGAATAGTCTCTTTGAAGGTGATGGTTGCCAGTTAAAAAGAATGTTTTGTAATCCTAGCCATAATCATTAAGATACTTTCTGTGCTTTTATGAATCCCATTAAGCTCCATTAAACAGCACGTTGAGGTTGACAGTCTGGAAGCATGCTGTGAGGAGGATGACAATCTGGATATCTCTTCTAGGTTGTCACAGATCCAATATATCTAAGACTATATCCCAGTAGACCATTTACTGTACACATAGAACTGCTCAATTTTTCTGCATCAACAGTGTTTCAGCAGCTCTACTCTATCATTTGTTAAGAAAAAAGAAACCATGTACCACGATAATCATAATAATCCTGTTCATGTCTTGAATTTAAAGCATTTTTTTTTGCTTAAGAAGTTGCTGAGGCAAGCATCTGTTAACTTTTTTTGCACTCAGTTTTATCAAATGTAATGTTTCAGTTGAGAGAGGGAGGAAAAACCCACTGTAGATAATGATGTACATGACGATGTTTGTTTCTGGAAGTGCTGTTTGAAAGCACAGTGTGACATATTGTCAAGGGAGCTGATGTTTTGACTTGCTATGTACACCCTCTCTCACTAAAAGGGGAATATATAAGAAAGGCTTGTGAAATATGTAAAAAGTGGTTTGGATTTGGGATTTGTTTTTCATCAGGAAGATCTGTAGAGACGAGAGAAATGCTAATATATTTTGGACTTCTATCTCCCTGCGCCAATAGGTCAATACTCTACATGTGTCATATCCCAGGCGAAATGGTATAATGCGAGGTTAATATTTTTGACAAGGACTTGACTGGAATATAAACATCTTTTTCTCATGGAATAACAGTTACACTGAGGATGACCTGTCATATATTTCCTCTTAGGTTAATGCCTGAGTCTCCCAAAAGAGTTAAGTTTGATTTAAAAAAAGTAATAAAATTAAACATTTTAGCCTATTTTTCTTCTTTTCTTCTCTCTTTTTTTTTAAAAGAAAGATTCCTTTGCAAAAGTTCCCTAAACAAATTCTTAAAAAGGTTGCACCAGCATGCCCCAGCTCATATCTT
>JBAMHW010000027.1:9372856-9399654 GCA_037177495.1 Rhadinocentrus ornatus
TGCTGGGATAGGCTCCAGCTCACCCCGCGACCCCTACTGGGAACAAGCGGTACAGAAAATGGATGGATGGATGGAATACACAAAGTGTTTAAAATAAAATATTACAAGCACTGCAGGAAGCTGCAAAAGACATATAAAAAAGAGAATTACAAAGAAAGAAATCAGATAAAAACTAGTTTAGTTAATCTTGGAAGAAAATTTATTGTCTGATCCTTGTATCGTTAATTGTGTTTATGACTACCAACTGCTTTTTTTTCACTTGATTTAATTGAAATCCCAGAGACTAGTTACAGTAATCCAACTCAGCATTAAATCATTTGATTTTCAGAAATTGTCTTCATCCTCTTGCTACCAAATGCTGTAGAAAGGATGGTTCAGGACAAAAACTTCAAACTATTCTTACTTAAGGGCCACTCTAGAAGGGTGTTTTTACCAGCATGCCAGAAAACATTTTTCTTGTTTCGCCAGACAATCTGAGATAAATATGTGCTGCAGCATGCTAAGTGGGATTATAAGTGGTGGATTACAGGGGCCCATTGTTTAAAAGGTGACATAATGTTAGATCGGGCCACTAGAAATCCTTGCTGCACTCCTGCAGATAAGGGTTTGTAGTCATTAGGATTAAATACATTTCTCTCTTAAGATTTTCCTCAGCTTTCCCGAAGATTTCCACCAAGAAAAAATAAATAAACCAATAAAGTTCTGCACATCATGTCTGGCTTGATGCTCCATCTTTTTCTCTGTTTACTGCCAACACCTTCCAGCAGTAAGGTAGGAGAGAAGTGATGCTGTAGGGGGTCCTCAGCGCGAAGCGAGCACGAGCGCCGGGCGGGAGCGCGCGCATAGGAAGGAAGAGAAGGGAGAGGAAGGAGCTGAGGCAGATCAGTCGCCAGCGAAGCCCGGGACAGCGGATGAACGGAGCAGAACGTGCGTGTCATCCTAGTCGTTTTTTTACAGCAGCTGAAAGCAGCGGTCGGCAGCCCCGAACCTGCCCGAAAATGATGCTGAAACTGGTCTATCTACTCGGGATGTTCGCCTGCAGCAGTCATGGTAAGGGATGCGAACCCCGGGGAAACCTGCAAGCTTCGTGACTTTGTGGACAAGTTATGTGCCATGTTGATCTGCGGCAGGGAAAGAGAACTGAAACCAGAGAGAGGTGGATTGTTTAAGTGGATGTTGTTTGGTAGTTGGAGCACGTCTTGCAGGGGCCAGAATGCGTTCTCCCTGAAAAGGGGGATTATGATGGGGTCCTTTTTAGGGGTGAGACACACTACTCTGCACTCCTTTAACAAAAACTGCTCTCCTGATTATTTCACACTGCCGACTCAGTTTCTTTAATGTTTTAGAGGAGCCTTTATGGCGCTGCAATGTTTTGGTGCAATAATTTGCAAAAAAGAGCTGAAATCTTTCTGGTTTAATCTCTCCGAACTTGAAACGGGATTATAAACGAAAACCGGTATTTTAAGTCGAGATTCAGAGCAGTATTTGTTTAGACCACCGCCTTCTTTTTTCCCCTTCTCACTCTGTCCGGTGCTCTCAGTCTTGCAGTGCTGTAGATGGAAGACAGCGCAGCAACATCTCGCCTCAGTCCGCATCCTGCGATGATGGGAGATTTCCGATCCGACTTCACAATCGGAGATGCTTCTGAAAGTTTGGACATATGGGCTGTATTTGCTGCAACAAAGTGACACCTTACTGTAAATTACCGTTTACGTGCGCGGCTGCACGCGCACCCGTGTGCTACACTGAGAAGCGTTTACACAGCTGCGCTTTTTTGGTCGTTTCTGCCTCTTTCTTTCTGATATATGCGTTTCCGACCCTGCCTCCACTGTGAAAAAGAACCAACTCCTCAAGCTCCACATGGGCAGAATACACATTTCTTGAAAAGTAAAATATAGGCTCTTACAAGGGGCTTTGCTGTCAGAAGGAATGTACAATGTACTCAAATTAGACAGGCTGTGCTAAAACATTCCTTAAATTATTGGCCTGTCTCATCACCTTAGTGTAAATTTCCCACGTATTCAAGAAAACAGCCCAAGATTAGACAGCAAACAGAGAGAGTTGTGTTTCTTTCTTTTTTTTATTTTTTTCTCATCATTTTAGCTGTGTGGCCACACACTATTCCTGACGCACGACGGCAGGTGGGGGTAGAGCGCTGCAAAGTAGCGCCAAGACTGAAGCCAATAGCCGCTGGTCATAAAAGCATGTTGCGTGCAGATATTGCCCTGCTGAGGTACCTCATGATTTCAAAGTTAGAGTAGAAATAAATAAATGGCACATACCTATATGACACAAGCAATTACCCTGTTCCTATTCTGGAGTAAGGTGCACACTAATTATTCTTGTGGCTTTTAAACAATACCAACATACTGCACTTGAATACAATACGTTGTACCACAGGAATCACCATCCTTTGACATTTCAGTATGACAGCAGTCTAATGGCAGCTCACATCTTGCTTAGTTTAATCAGTAGACTCTTGGAAACTTGTGTCGACTGAGAGAAAGATGAAGAGGATGTGTTCAGAGCGGCACTGCTTCTGTGAATTGTACTTTCATTTATTATTAATCCTACAGAGGTCAAACAAAGACAGATACTACTGTTCATAAGCCTTAACTGGAATATTCTTTGCTTTGTTACTTACCCTTTGTTGCAGTGGTGTTACACCATCTTGCCAACCAATTTCCAATCTTATCATGCTTTTTGTTATTGCAAAGTCCACACAAAATGACTTGCTAGACAATGAAGGCAGCTTGGTGCAATGTGGATAAAAAGGGTACTTGAGAGTTAAGGGGGACGTGGATGATTTTGAATTGGACACTCAGTGCTCAATATCTTTTATCTATGTGGGGCCTTGGAAGAGACACTAATCTGGCAGTGAAAGGGCTGGATCAAGAAAGAGGTATTGTATTTTCTTTCAGAGATTCATGCCAACAAGAATCAGCTACAGCAGGTGCCCCGGCTCCTACTACTCCAGTTCTGCAGAGACCCTCCTTTCTGGCCCTGCTGGCTCCTGAAAGAAAACATTTGCTTTTGATCTCTCAGCTTACTGTCTTGCCCGCAATTGAGTATGCATCCTTGAAGGTTTATGTATTTGGCTGTTACAGATGCTTAGTACAATGAATTATATGCTTGCTTGGGCTCACCCGGGACTCGCCACAGAGATGTTAAGTGGCGTAATTAAGATATTTCTCTGTATCTCTTGGGGGGAAATGTCAGTGGCTCAGGGCTTAAAAGATCTATGCCCTTGTGCTTAAGTATCTCTCATTGCATCCTGAACCCAGGCTTAGGCGTGCTTCAGGTTTGCTTACATCCATTTGGGGTTTATGTGCATGCTTACACCATTGAACGTAAATGCAATGCACACACTTAGGCTGATGTGCACATCTTGCTCAGCTTCAAACTGCACAAATGAATCATCAGCTACTCATCATGCCAGAAAAAAACACACCTCTAGTCTTGCAGGAACTATTCCTTTTTCTATAACAATCTACACCCCAGAAGTTACCTGCCATGTTAATCTGACCCCAGAACAACGCTTTTGAACAGTTCATTAGATCATGCAACATTCTGAATATGCAGACTTCTTCACAAAAAGAAATGGCCTGTGTCTTTTTCCTGTATGGTGAAATTGATTGTATTATTTGATGAATAGACTGGGAAAGAGAGCCCACATATAGAGGGCCCATATATATATGAAAATGGAATCACTCCCTGGAGGCAGCTGCATGTGAGACATCAATTTAAGGAACGACCAGAGTCAGCAGGGCTCTGAATTGTACAAAGGGCAATCCCAGTGTTATGGATATGCTATTTATTTGCCTGCAAGCTTTTGATTCCATATGTATGCCCTTTAGCTCTTGATCTGCCGAGTTCAGGCCTTTGCTTTGAATTTGTACTTTGTGTATTCGAGAAGTAGAGAATATAATATTCCAAACACCTGGATATACAAGAAAAGCTTCTGTGCTGTAGGGTTGTTGGCTTGATGAGAATGAAATGAGATGGAAAGGAAATGAGTCATTTTTAGATATGAAGCAGCCCCATTTTCTAACTCCTGCTTCTGTATTTCTAAACATGAACACTGAACTATTAAATTATCTAATAGCAGGTGTTTGTTTTTTTGCCTAAATACCTGCTTTCAGCAGTTCTAGGAAAGTCATATCACTTTTGAGTAACCTCAAACCATAGAGACCCACACATAGCTCACTGAACAGAACCACAGGCCACATGCCAAGAGTCAATCAGAAGGGTTGCAAAAAAGCATAAAGAAATGCACAACAATCATAAAGACGTTCAAAAGTAATACATTTTTATTATTTTTTTTACTTAGGAGAGACAATGATAAGCCAATCAGATCCTTGAGACACAGCTGGGTTATTTTTACACTGCAGAGCTTAGGCTAGATAAGGAAATGGGACAAATGGAAGGGCATCATGATGTTATAGAGAGCTGAGGAAGGTTGGGTTTTATTCGCTATCTATATACTAAACCAACAGCTGGGGAAATGTGGATTGTCTGTCCTGTTTTTCTGGTGTGTAACATGGCATCTGCATTTTCAAACCTCATTGTTTTTCTCAGCTGGTTCAACATGTCAACATCGCTGAGAGATTTCACTCATTTAGTGTGGTTCTCTCTCTCTTTTGGCACATAAGTGCTGCTTTGTTACAGCTATGCATTTCTGTGCATGTTCTTGTTGAATTTCCTGCCACCTGCTGCCCTTGACAGTGTCATCCTCATATGCTGGTCTAGATCGTACATCCTTGTTCGCAGTTGGATGTGGTCTCTTTTGGAGTACAGTGTGTTTGCTACCAATGCTAGCCACTGCAGGTTTTTTATTTCACTTTGATGTCAATACGACTTTTGAGTTGACTGGCTGATGCAGTACAACTGAGACAGTTCACTCCCACCCATTTTAAACAGACAACACTTCTTTCAACAATATAAAGTTAATCTACTTGATGTCATGTGTAGGAGCATGCAGAATTTTTGTTATCTTGCTTCAAATCTTAGCAAACCTGCTGTGCGGTCTCGTCAATACAAGTTAATAGCATAGTCTTTTAGATATTGATTTAAAGAAATTTGAATCCTTCATTTGGATACCAATTAGGCTAAAGGCAGGAATTATGCAAGTTAATAATTCTGCCATTGTACCAGGCAACAAAAGGACCAGTAAGCTGTTTGGTCCACCTTAAATGACCCCTAGTCTGCTTCCACAGATAGCATGGTTCACTTAAAGTAGTGTGAATGCTTGGAAAAACACTTGCAAGTAAACCCTGGTGCAGTTTGCTTACAGCGCCAAAGCAAATGAACCATTCAGTGAACCAAAGAGAAAAAGTGACATAAAATGTTTTGTAGAGCATCATGCTGGAAAACTCGCTGCTTCTGCTACTCATACTGGGCAGTTTCTTGTGAAAACCACATAAGGCTTGAACACCAAAGTAAAAACAGAAACACCAAGAGCACATAAACGTGGTGTAGCACTAATGTTTATTTGTCGCCAATGATTTGGTTGAAGGAATGATTTCTGTTTTCAGTCCTGACCAATTGAAGAGACAGGCTTTCTTCTTCTTTCTGACTTTTTATTTTTTTTGATCATTGGCCGTTTCGGGTAATATCACCCCTAGTAAGCAGTTGTTGCAACTGCATGATATTTTCCAGGCTTGGTCTGCTTGAGGAAAGTGGGAAAACAAACTAAACCAAAGGACGGTGAGAATTTAAACATTTATTCGATTCCCTGAACTGTCCTGATATAAATGCTGTCTGAGGGTGCATTCATACGTAATTGTCCACTTGACTTGGTATGACTGGGGACTTGGTTCAGATCAAATCAATCGTTATTTATAAAGCACTTTTCATACAACAGTGCACACACACTCTCTCTCTCCCTTTTGCAACATTCTGTTGGTCCCAGTTTGCTTTTACATTGAATAGTTAAATGAACCGAACCTTTTGGGTAACATATTGCCTTCCTCACCAGAGGTGGTGTTGCAATTATGAAGAAGGGTGAAGACCAAAGGAGAAGCCAAGACAAACATTGAAGAAGAAACTAAATTCTCTCATCCATTGGTTAATACAGGGAAACTTCTATTTCCACCACATAACAGCAAAATATGGAACTGCATCAAATCTTAGCAATCTTGGGTTGACCATGTTTCTATCAGAGCTTATTTTCAATATGCATTGAACCTTGCAAAAGATTTTAAGGCTCCTCTCTTCTAAGTTTATGAGGACTATTCTGACTCTCCTTCCATGAGTCCCTGCATGTTTACAATCTTTGCTGCAAGACCTCCCCACGGTTTACTTTGTAATTGGCGACACATAACTGTGGATGTCCTGCCTTCTACAAAACCTAAACAAAACAAGCACAGAGGGTCTGACAGAAAATCCTCTGGGAAGTTTATCTGTAAGTGGCAGCATCTCTCTGCTGGTCGTTATGGTTATTAACAGTGTGTTTGTAGAGTTATGCGTTTGCAAATGTCTTTGAATAGGATTTATATTCATGGATTTTCTGATTTGTGGTTGTTTGCTACAATAAGTAAAAGGGCTAAACAGGAAGCAATCAAAAAACGATCAAGAGAGAAATGGCTCGAAGAGGAATTGTTAAAAATGCATAAGGAATGGTTATGTTTCTTTTAAAAATCTCACACTTTATGTCATATATTCCATCCATATATTTTCAAGTTGCTTTGATCTCAAAGTGCACTGAGTTTAGTTAGAATACTTTAATGTTATCGATTAAGAGACCTGAATGGCAAATATGATCATGCTAAAAGGTGGCAAATGATTGCTTCATTGTGAAAGATAAAGCATGAGAGGAGAGATGAGAGTCCATTGATGAGCTTTAATTGATAAACATTTGGCATATTATGAATAAACTCACTTAGTTGTGATGCAAGGTGCAGAAACAAAAGCATGTTCAATAATCTGTCTGCCAACGTTGTTCAGTCTTCACCTAAATCACCTATTTTATCACTGAAGTGACTAATGTGCTCTCCGGGGAGTCTCTCTCAACCAGAAGCAAGGAAATGCAGATACACTGAGCAGTTGGGGTTTATGTGCAGGAGGAGTTTGGCACCGCTCATTAAACTCCCCAGTCTCCAATCCCAGAAAGGAAAAATTAGAGCAATGGGAAGATTTATATGGAGAGAAAAAGAGATTATGTTTAAAAATTCATTCAATTCGAGGGAATCTGGTTGCATCTAGTTAAATTGCATTGCCTGAAATTGAATCAAACTCTATGTAGTTGCACTGTGCCAAAATTAATAAAATGTAATTGAATCCTGTCGGGGTGGAATCAAATTAAGGCAGACTGATGTAACAGGAAGAGGCAGCTGCTTCACGTTGCCGTGTTCTCCTCTGGGCTCATCTACTGTTTTACATTAGTTCACTACTAGCCAAGCAGGATACCCTTTGGCTCTTGCTTCTCTCTGTCCTGCCAGTCTAAATACCATTCTAACTAGCAGGCTAATAGGCAGAGCCAGAATGCCAAAGTGACAACAGAATCAGTGGGCATGCTGGCTCACTGACAGACAGATGGAAGAAAGTGGTTGCTCAGTCTTCCTCTCCTTTGTTTTTTGCTCACTTTCTCTAGCATTCACATTCACATACTTCACAGACCGCCTCTCCAAAGTGCTTCCTCTCAGGGGACGCAGCACTGTTGGTCATGGGCTTACTTTTGGGTTTGGGCACTAGCAAGCATGATTAAATGAAGAACAGGGGGATGAGGGAAAGAAAAATTGAAGGAGAGCTCTAGAACCACCCCAGCTTGTGCTGCGTGTGCTTTGGAGTGACCCACTTACATCATATTTATAACCAGACTAAAGCCTTTGGGTTTGCTTCAGAGTTGGCTGACATGAGTCATATGTGAGATTTAATTGAAGAATTATTTTCATGACATAATGGTTGGCAGGACAGACTGTAGAAACACATGACATGGCGGGGTCGGTATCATCCATTGATGTGTTGGATAGTATTCTGACCTTTTATATTTAAAGCATCCAATGCTAATCTCAATAATTTCACTTTTGAAAGTTGACATTTATTTAAAGGTCAAGGAAGGTGGAGAGGCGCAAAAATGTGTTAAATTATCTGTGGTGTTTGTGTGTGAAATATAAACTTGCACATAGATGCTAATCTCCCCTGAAAAACAGAAAACCATAAGGAATAGTTAAACTGTTGAATATGGCTTTTTAAAAGTTGCTTAATAAGGATGTTTTGAAGGTTGCAAAAGCTCTTGGGATTTACAGTTTGCTTGTTTTATCTAATAGACATTATTGTCCAGTTTGTTTACTTTTTCAAATCTGTCACTTCTCAGGTAAAAGTAGCTGAGATTGCTCTGGTGGTCTGGAAGTAAAATTAACAACTCTTTTGTTTAGCACCCTGTTTCCAAATAGCTCTGGATACATTGGAATTAGCTTACCAATTCATTCCCATGAGGATCTTCCCTCTGTTTTACTGTTGCCTTGAAAACTTAAAATGAATAAAATTAGCATTGGATTTCAGAGAGGCCATGCTGTGTTCCAAGAAGTTGGAAAAACAAATCAGCTAACAGGCTAACAAGTTATTCCCTCGACTATTGATAGTAAAACTAAACACTATTAATGTCTTTTTAAGTGATAACCTTAAAGGCATTTTTAAATGAGAATAGCAATTAACTAATTAATGCTGTAGTTTATTGTGCAGCTAGCACACCATCCATCTTCATATTTTAAAAAACATCATATAAAAGTAGGAAATTATGCATAAGGGGTCATTTATGCTTGCCATTTGTTTTCAGAGCACTTGCAGATGTGTAGCCAAATGGAGCAGTACCACTAGAAATTATGGGGGCAGTGTTGTGCAGTATAGCGCACACGTGGCCAGTGAAAGGAGCAAAGAAGAAGAAACCATGATGTATTTAATGGCTGCACAGACCACCACTGTCTTCTGTGCAACCTCTATTGCACTATCATGATCTCCTCCACCATTGCTATGTATGCTATTGTATATTATCACCAAAACTGATATCAGAACTTGGAAGTAAAGTCTGCACTGCCCTCTAGTTAATGCATAGCTTAGCAACCCTGCCAGCGCATAGCACACATGTGACATGTGACAAAGTTTGAAACAGACTAATCTATTTACATACATAAAGGAAGCATAAAAAAGCCTTAAAATGTGAACTAATCTTAACTCATTTTTATAGATGCACACTAATTTCTCATTTTATTTGTATCAGACAGTGCAATATTTAAAGTTGTTTTTTTACATATCTCCTTGATGACTGTTCATTAATACCATGAGTGGAATCAACATAGAGATCAGCAGAAAGAGTAATCAGCAACTATTATCAGCATGCACACTCGGTACTGTCACACTCAGCCGTGGTTTCCAGCTCTCTGGCTCTGCCATTGCCTCATTAGCTCAACCACTTCCACCTGCTGGTACCACCTGCCAATTACCAATCAGTGTTCCTATATAACCTGTCCTGGTGCACTCCATAGTTGCCAGATTGTCTTTACTCCCATGCCTGACTCTCCAGCGGTCATCTCCAGACTGAGTCCCTGTTGCCGACTCTGCCTGCTCCTGACCACCGTTTTTGAGCTTAGCCCTGTCCTGAATCTGTCTGAAGTCGTCCCTGATTTCCCGGTACCGACCCTGCATGTTTCTGACCTTGGTTTTTGTCTCAGCCCTTTTCAATCTCTGTATCAACCTGAATCACGTCTGGAAGGACAGGCATTCACAGTGAGTCTCACCCTCAGTCAGTCCTGTTGGCTCAGGAAAAACCTGTTTACCTGGCAAGCGGGAGACTGGGGTTCGATACCAACCCGTACACATAGCAGTTGCAGACCGAGCCACCGACCTTACCCGGAGAAAAAAATAAAGCTTGTTCTTTTATTCCTGAGTCATTGTGTTGACTTTGGGTCCACAGCTTCCACGTTTACAGGTACCAGTAAAATCTCCAAATTTGCTGCTTTTTGTTCAGAGATCTGCACACACTGATCTTTATTTCACTTAGGAGGGTTGGTGGAAAATCTGCAAGAAGTCTTGAGTAAAAGCAGTGAACTCATGTTTGTGTGAATGTTATCTCCTCTGAACATTTTGGGGCTGAAATGCACAAATTAAAGCAGTCTGCTTTTTCCACACATTAATGAATGTTTAGGTGATTACTCGTAAGGATGGTTATTTTTGCTTTCACATATGTTTAGAGAGAGAATATGTCTAAGGATACAGGAGGTGTTGAAAAGCAAATGCATCTTCACACTTTTAACACCCGTAATTTTCTTAAAACAAAAGGAAACAACACTTTTTGCTCATCCTTGTGTGTTGAACTTAAAGAAACACGTTTCCAAGAATTGACAATGAAGATTTGTTTTCTGCAAGTACAATCCTAATGTACAGCTGTCGTGTAAGCAAATTAAAAGTGTAACCAAGGGCCAAGAGTTTCTTGTCTCTTGCATACTTAACCCGTGGTTTGCATACATCCCTCAGTGGTGTTGCTCATAAAAACTGCTGTGCAATAATCTCTGTGATCCTTAAAGAATAAAGAGGAATAGGTGAGATGCAAAGTTTTGTACAGATATTAACAGGAAACTACACAGCAAATCAAAGTATACGACCCTTCAATGAGTTATTACTGTGAACATATTTTCATAGAAGAGCAGCAGATTAAGAGACTGTAGCAGGTGAAGTGGAGGACGGTTGCCAGCCCAGTGACAGGTGAAGTTTGGACTTAGACAGCTGTAAGATGGACAGATGGCAGGAAGAGCCGGCTGAATGACAGATTAACGGACAGCTGAATGTGCTAACATTGAGACGTACTACCATAATAAAGAGAAGCAATCCTTTGGTAGCCAAAAACATTTTTTTCCTACTTCTTCCTGTTGGATGTGGGTCTTTCGTCAGTTAAGGTTTAGTTATGTCAGCTGCAGAGGCTGCAGAACGGGGTCCATCACAGTGAATGAGCAAAGCTAAAAATAAGGGTGTTAAGTAGCAGACACTAATGAGAGAGAGGCTCAGGCTTGTGGACACACCTATCATTGTAACGAGAAAACCAAGGGAATTACCAGTGTTGGGGAAGTTCAATTTGTACATGAACTAGTTCAAAGTTCAGTTCACACATTTTAAAATGAACTAGTTCAGTTCATAATTCAAATTTTTAACTAAGTTCACAGTTCTAAAAATGAGCTAGTTCATAGTTCTTTACCAATATGTTGCTGCGCGCTATTACCTCAGAAGACTGGCATTTTCCTGTTGCCACTGTTCAGTCCACGCTCGCAGCCAGTTGTAACTATCACTCCTACAGTATAAAAGCATGAGGAAAAACTTGCTTGAATGGTCTTTTTTTTTATGAGGAATTGTTAAACTGAGGTAGGAAACAAAGGATGTACCTCAAAGTGCAATATTTAAAGTGCAAAACATTTAAACATTATCTTTTCATTAAGTCGCTTTTCAATTTTTTGTAAATGTATTTTTTCAGATTTGTTTGTCCAAAGAAAAGTTCTAGAACTTGGGGCATAAAAGTGCCCAAACGAATAAAAAAAAACAAACAGAAAAAAGACATGCAAGACCATATGTCTTGCATTTGTCAAGTTTATGAAAGCTGAAGGTTCCTCTAATCAAAGGCTGCATGGGGTTGCTGCTACTGTACTCTGTTATTTAGTTTTGGGCGGTAGAGGATCTGCTTTAGCACGCCGTTGCCAAGTCTTTATATTGTTTTTCGTGACATGTATTTCACATACCTTGGAAGGCTAGCCGGGTGCTTTATTTCTACATGTAGTTTCATGTTGGTGTTGATGTTGTTGATGTCTGGAGTTGCTTCTTGACAGCCGGCAGGCAAAGTTTACACAAAAAGGCAAGATTTCTCCCTCCTGGATCATCACTGACCTTTTCAAAAAATTAAGTGATCATACGAAGATGCTGTAGTGATCATTGAGGCAGAGGTGATGCAGCTACATTCATTGGATTTTGCCTCCATATTGTGCGACTGTGGTGGCTGGTGTTCCCAGATTTGGTGTTTTTCATCTATATATTAAGGCCTGTTTACGATGTGTTTTAGCCGGGATTTTGCCTTGAAGGATCCATGGAAATCTGGCACTCTCTTGAACAAAGTTCAACAGTGAGAGAACGCCGTTCACAATACCAGAATGAGCGCGCTCACAATAAGTTTCATCAAGCAGAAATACAGTACGTTCAGTTCATCTTCACCCAAAATGTGAACGAGTTTAAGAACAATCTTTCAATGAACTCGTTCAGACACAACACTGTCTTATATTCCAAACAGTCTCAGACCTGATGTGAGCTTTTTGAAATTTCTGGAAGGAAAAGTCTTCAACAATGAAACTTTTTCAGCACTGAGTTCACTGTCATCAATGACTGGCAATTTTTCCAACATCCTCATGGCAGTTTGACTGTTTTAGCAATAATTTGTTCAATTGTGTACTTTAAAACTTGGATTAAGGGGTGGCAAAGTCCATTTTAGGATACAGCTGGTGTAGCAGTTCAATAGCACATATGGCTTTGATCCTATAGACCTGACTTCAGCTCCTTTCCAGGGCCATTACACTGCACTTTCCTGGGGTTAGGCAACTAAACTACTTGTTCAGAGATGAGGAAAATATCAGTACTTGCCTTGGAATATGTCCTCTTGTAATGCCTATGGCATGAGAGAAAGCTCCATTTTATAAGCTCTGAGGCTGACAGGTTTTTCCCCTCCAACATTTGGAACAGCTAGAATAAACCAACAATTTGTCTTGAGACTGCACTATTTGTTTGAGCAAAGCTTTTAGAACAGTAGCTTTTTAAATGGAAAATATGAGGACAGTGTATAAACATGCCACCTTGGAACTGTGATCATCCAAGTTAAAGTGTTTCAGTCACTTCCAATCGGTTTTCAATTTTCAGATTGCTCTGGAACGGTGGCCCCTCATAATGTCTATTTTCATTCAACTCAGCAATAATGACTTCTTGGAATCAAAAGATCAGTGTTTCTGACTTTAAACCTGCTCAACACTGACAGCTTGCCCAACAGCAAAAATAAATCCAGTAAATTAGATCTCAAATCAAGTGAAAATACAAAACAAGAAACTGAAAACTATATTGTAGTAGTGACCTGAGTCTTTCTGAACCAGGCTGCTGGCCTTTTCATCTGAGTTTCCCTTTGGACTTAACATATTAAGTCGTCTGCTGTATGATTGTGCTGTGCAACAATCATATTTCCTTAAATCCATTCATGCTTTCACCCATTTTAACAGCAGGTCCTTTGCTTGTCATTCTAGCTGGTTAATTAAGCCAGATTATAACTGATGGAGGTCTGGTTTCAGGACAAGCCATAGGTTGTATAAACCCTTGAGGTTGTATCCTGGTGTAAGCTTCCACCCCCGATATGCCTCCCAGCACTGATATGACATCAACTCGTCCATGTCCTTGCAGGATTGGATTTGCAAGGAATGGATGCAGAGACCATCTTGAAATAAGATCACTGCTCTCAGATTTCTTTCCTGTTGGCCAGTATCTTTTTTATTATAGGAGGCAGTATTTGATGACAAATAGATGAGAAATGTGAGCGATAGAAGAATGAGACAGAGGGAGGGACACTTGAGATGTGGTCGTGATGCAGCAGTATAGTGAGACCAAACAATCTGTGCTTCTGATTGCCTCTCGTCGTTAGACAATCTTCAAACAGAATCTCTTAATGCAATGTGGGCCAGTGCATGTTTGTTTCCATCTTTTGTTTCATTTGACTCGTCTTTCTTCCGCTTTCTTCTCCCCCTTCATTTTGCGGGCCTCCCACACAAGTGTCTTCATGCACGTCTGTAGGGGAAAGATTTCCTTTTCTCCCCTACGTGGGAAGCCTTTAAAGCAGCATCCATGCTTAATGTTATTTTCTCAGAAAGCTAATGATGTGTTTTTTGGACTGCGGCTCAATATTGTTATTAACACCTATGGATTTTATGTTATAAGAGGCTCCTCCAAACAACTACAGTCAGGAATTTTCAAGTTTAGCTGTTTCAGTGTTGCTCTATGAAGCATGTTATTATTTCTCAAAGTGATAATGATCGTCTTGCAAGGACTCATAAGGCACAGCAGGCAAACTGTAGGCGTGTTTTTAATTGCCCTGTATATCTTTGCAACATCTCATCGTTCTTAGATGACCTGCTCCCAATGTGGACACTTTCAGATTGTCTTCCCTCCCACTTTCTAAAGAGTTCCCAAGGACATGTGCCACCATGGGAATACACAGAGAATTTCTCGGTAATTAAGAAAGCTGTCCTATCTTTGATTTGATGGTGTGTTTACTGACGTGCTGGCACTCTGGGAGAATTAAGCTTTCTTAAGGTGTCAGT
Organism: Rhadinocentrus ornatus; assembly: GCA_037177495.1. Lineage (NCBI taxonomy): Eukaryota > Metazoa > Chordata > Actinopteri > Atheriniformes > Melanotaeniidae > Rhadinocentrus > Rhadinocentrus ornatus. The sequence goes on from JBAMHW010000027.1 coordinate 9,387,181, forward strand.
TCTAGTCCTTTTGTTGCTTTTGGAATCAGTCAGTTCCTCATATGGGACTTGGCTGAGGAAAGTTTTTAATAGACTTCATCGTTCTATCCACTAAATCTCTATCTTCCTTCATCTTCTTTTCAGTGGATGACATAAGGCTTAACATAAGATTCCTTTTACTTATGGATAAGTCATCAAACACGGAATTGTCAAACATGCTCTTTTTAGTTCATTTATGCACATTAGAGTTGTGTGCAGTTAAAGGTGGATCTAGATGAAGGAAGAAGCAGAAAGAAAGCAGAAAGATTTTCTGGAAGGCGGCCCATGTTGGCCGTCCTTTTCATGTGGATATGTATGCTTCAGGGTGTGAGTCTTAAGAGAGCCTTGTGATCTTGTGCATTGGAACTTGCCTTTGTAGCCAGGTTCTTGTTGAAAGAGCTCGTCTGTATCTTGCATCGTTGTGACCCAACACAGTTACAGCGTCCAAGGAAAACCTGTTCATTACATTATATGTACATATCAAAACATAAGGAAAACTTTTCTTACAGTTATAAGCTCATTTACTGTAGGGATGATGGGTTTTAAAAGCTGTGGTCATCCAGTTTAACAACCCTTCCTAGCAGGTTGTAAAAAAATTTTGTACCACTGCTGCCTTGTTAGCTGTAACTCACTGTTATTATGGACATACATCAACAAGACTTTGCAACCAAACCTGATTAGATTTCTATGTTGTAGGACTAGGGTGAATTCCAGCAAGCTGAATCATGTGTATATTGCTCCAAGAGGCAAGATTACTTTATTTCACGCTGCTTTTCATCCCTCCTGTAACGTCTGGAGTAGGCGACCAAAGGAATGATGGATCGTCTCAGTGCTTAAGGCGAAAGCCACAGCCATGGATGTGGAGAAACATTGCAGTGCAGCCGCTCAGTCAATAAGCACCGAAAAGTCTTGCTGGAAGCTGCAAGAGGAATGCAGCAGTGGCTGTGGCAGCTCTCTCCCCAAGGAGGCGGCCTGAGCCACAAATTAATAGAGCGCTCCCACATGATCGCGGAGTTCCATTTGGAACCGTCACGCTACATAAAGCCCCACAGAAATGAAGAGTTCACAGAGGCTCCTTTGCACTTCCCTAAGAGTCCCCACATAACCTGTGTGATTGTAACACTCTGCCCACTACATCCCCACCTTTGCACTTCCATACTCATCCTGGTTCAATTACCACATTGCAATTTCGTCCTTGCTTCTTCTTCTGTGCCCTACATCTGCAGTTGGGATTTTGTTTTTCACGCTTGGTTGTTAATAACACAACAGTCATCCGGGCATACCTGAAGAACTAATATGCGCTCCGAGATGTGATATAGTAATGAGGAGAAAACCTTAAATGAAAGCATTGAATATTACTAGTGTGGTGAAATTGCATTTAATACCATAATGATTATTATTTTCTAAATTGCAAGCACTTCATAAGCGTTTACTTTTAACCATTTGCTCATTGACGACAGCGTGAAATTCTCAGTGACAAACATGGCAAGCTCCCCCCCCCGAAGCCTGCTTTACTCTTATCATCATCTTTGCAATGCCCAAGATTAGACACAGCTACCAACTCTCACACAACAATGTGCCTCAGAGCAAGGATTAAGACAATGACAAATCAGTCAAACTCTCTGGACACAAAACATACTGCACTGATTCATTTTGTTCTCATAAAGTCCACTCAATTAAAGACTGGCAAAGAATATTTGCTTGTAGCATATCATACTAAAATATACCCAGGGCAGATAGACTTTTGTTTCAGTTAAAACATTTTTCACAATACAGGTCTATGGGATATAAAATTAGTGCACATTTCTCCATTGTTGACATTGTTCAGGTTCTTCAGAGACCATGCACAGGTGTCTCTAACATCATGGAAATCTGTCAGACCCGGAAGCTTCAGGTTCAGTATAATACAAGTGTGTCTGAGTTTGTACATGTTTATAGATTAGAATATGATGTATTGTCAAAGATCGTCTTTCATATGTTATACATAAGCTCATTTTAGTTATGCTAACAGTGTGACAGTGATGGTAGCATTGAATCTAATCATTGGTTAGCCACTTTCCTCTCATGTCTCAGTATCACTTGCAAAAAATATGGAGAAACTCCAATAACTTAACTTTACCTCAAGCTCCTCTAGAATTTTTTTTCTATTGTGAAATTTGTGTTAGTTCCTCTCATCAGCAGTTCAGACAATTAATTAATCAATCACCCAGCTTTTTGTCTAAATATGTGGAACACCAGTGATGTTCCCGTCAGCTTCTGCTGTACATTGATTTAAATGCTAACATGTAGTGTTAACTTGCTAGCATGCAATCTCATCTAAATAAATTTAATTAAAAACTTGATAAGGATGCTTGTTGTTAATGTGGTTATATTTACATAAGCGTTCATTTTTTTCATGTAATTAGCTGTTAGCATGAACCTTGGCATGGCTGTTGACACTTTGTTCAGACTGCAGGCAAATTTGGATGCGTTTCTCACCTCAGATTCTCATCACAGACTGTAAGCAATGGAATTAGTAATGCATCCTATCAGATGTGTTTCTAGACATCAGCATCCTCTTTTCATTAGTGTCATAATAGCCACGCTGAGACAAAAATCTGTAGTATAGTGTATCAAATAACACAAATTTCTTCATTCATAGAGGTCCAGAATATAAAGTAAATTGTAAGTAATCTCTAAGTAAAAAAAATATACATACCTTTACTCCCATATAATAATCTGTCCATCACCTTTTATTGTAAATATATGACAATCCTTGAAATGAGATGATTGTTTTGCCAAGAGCTTTCAATAACATAGCTGGAAAACTTTAATGTGTATTCTTTAGATGTTAATTATTTTTATTATCCATGATAATTTAACTGCAGAGGAACTAGAGAGTGCAACAGCCAGGAAATAATTCACAACCTTTGTAGTCAAAGACAGATTTATAATTTTATATAAAAGTTAAACACATGAAAAAGGTGTAAAAAAAATTTTTAAAGCAAAGAAAGTGTTCTACTTCAGGATGCCACAAGTGGTTTCAGTATAAAAATTATTTTAATGACATTCTACGGCTGATTTAAAAAAAAAAAAAGAAAATCGCCACTCTGCAGGGGACTGGACATCATGTTGCTCTCCCGCAACACCGTGTATATAATTATTTAGTTAACAGCTCTTTTCTTCATTGTCTGAAATTTTTGCACCTCATTGTACAAGCAATCTCTGGCTGGCTGACACATAAAGAATCCCAATGTTACCACTTTGAACTTAGCTGGGTTGTTTGCCAGAGATACTATTTAGTGTAACAATTTCCACCACGCTGCACACTGGCCCTATTGATCTATTGTCTCAGAGAGTAGCAAACTATTTTGCTTTGCTCTTTCTTTTACTGCGGCCACTCTTCCAAGAAAGAATGACTTGGCTGTATGAATACTGATCACTGCTCTCTGCTCCCTCCACGCCAGATGTTGTTTAAAAGAAGAAGAAAAAAAAGCAAACAAAAAGAATAATGTATTCACATAGTTATTGCTTCCCTGAAAAGGGAGCCAGTGAGATGAATGTGCAATGTGATCGACTTTGCATTTTTATGGTGTCACCACCAAATGATTGAAATGTCTTTCAAATGTCACCTCCTGACTGATAAAAGCATGAATATTGTATTAGTGGCACAGGGATGTATAATTCTGCACTAAGCTGTTAAACACAGGAAATAAGTCCCTTGAGACTGACTCCTCCCCTCATCTATAAGCAGGTTTCTGTCCAGCTTTAGCACTGTGCTTTTGTAATAGTTCACTTGTATAACCTTAGGAAACAGAAAGACATTGTTGCTATGGTATAGTTGCTACTGTGGTTTATCATGTGGAGCTCAGTGGCTTGGGTTGATGCTGTGTTACTTTAAGGTTGTTTAATGGGAGTCTAACCTTGGATGACGTGATTGTGTATATGTGCAAAGCGGATGTAAGCTGATCCGTAACCCGTGGTTCATCTGCCTGTGACACCTTATGTGTGTATATCAAATCTAACCTCTGAAATGAGCTGCTATACTGTAAAGTGAATTCTAATTGTGAGGTTGCAGCCGTGTGTATTTGTTTGTGTGCATATTTATTTCAGGATTCTGCTTACACTTTGATTTTTGCTGCTTTAGGTTTTGCTCCTTTCTTGCTCAAGGCTCGGAACGTTGAGTGAAGATGCAGTGCCCATATCTTGCCCACATCAGCAAAATTACATGCAAAACAACGTACACACACAGGCGTGGAAGTAAAAGTCTCACACACACACAAATCTGCGATCCCTGGAATCCCAGAGTCTCATATTTCCCTCAGCCGCTGGCTTGAATTTTTCAGGTAATTGCAAAAAAAAAAAAAGAAAAAGTTTTAATTTGATGTTCATCCATGCGAGTGCACAGCTCCTACAAGAAAGTCAGATAAATGGAGAAGAAAGTTAATGCGCCGGATCAAAATCAGGACCTCCCAGTTAGTCAGCAATTGTAGTCCAATCATAATCTCTTGGTGGGATTTCTTCTTTGGTAAGTGATGACGAGGAAGCCTGGTAGTCTATCAGCAGCTCTCAGGGAGGGAGATGTGCTGAGGCTGTGCTCAACATGCTCAGCCATCTGTGGCGTGTTCCTCGCCACACTGAACTGCAGAGCTCCTGCAGTTTCTGTGAGGATTGAGAATTTTAAACGAGGGCCATAGTCAACAGTGAGGTCAGTGTGAAATGTCTCAATACAAGCAAGTCACTTTTACTCATATCTGAAAAAAGTTGATTTAATATGCGAAGTATGTTTACTGGATGTTTTTGTGTGCAACTTCAGACAACAGCTTGACATCTGAGCAGCAGGAGACATCCGCTGAGTAGATCCTGGCGGGGCCTGCCTGGAAATCTGTTTACATTTCTTTCACTGCATTTCTAACAATACTGAGAAGCTTTTTCACTTGTTGCGCTGTGGCAAAAAAACAAAACAAAAAACAGACAGAGAACAACACAAACTTTGTTCTTTCATTGATTAAAACAATTGACACCTCTTTACACAGACTGAAAAAAAGAATGTAGCACAGGCAACATTTCTTGGAAGTCTTTCCTTTCTCCTTCCAACTATCAGCAGTTCATGTGCTTTGACCACAGGGATCCACTCGACTCGGTGTTTATGCTTATAGGCATCGACTGACGCGCTGAACTGTCCCATTTTCAACAAGTGATGATCATGCGAAATGGCCCTGCTTCAGTGCATGAGACAAAGCAGCTATTGTCTGCAGTGTAGGGCCGGTGATGCTATCACAGCTGAACCACTGACTGGCTTATTGTGCCGAGAGCAGGCAGAGGCAACGACGCCACAGCATGTGAACCTCAGTGGGAGCCAGTTAGAAGGATTAGGGAGTGTGACAATGTGCAAACTGAGTTTATTGTATTGTGGACTAAAATAGCGTTCAGTATGTTGACCCTCCAGTCAGCGTGAGTCGAATGTATATAAGCAGATTTCTGCATATGAAAATTAAAAATGTCTCTGCAGCTTTGTTTAGTGTTTGGTTAGTAATATTTGGGCAACATCCACATTTGAGCAACATTTGGTTGCACAAATGTGTTGCTGTTGCAATACATGTGCACTCTTTTTTATTTATTAAATGTTTGCAAGCATATATGTGCAGAAGATGCTGCTGCTTCAAACATGGCTTCCACATCCTCCATGCTCACGTTAAGGCATTAAATCATAGCAAAGGTGCCGATTCACATACACCCACTCACTTCCTGTCATCCATATGTTGGTACTGCTCAGTCCATTCCATGTTCATTTCCTTGTTCAGTCATGTAAGGAATATATAAACGGTAAATCATGCAGTTGGCGAGGAAAATCGATGGCAAGCATGTAAATGTCGGGAAGGGGGGGACTTTAATGAGTTCTCTGCTCATCGCTGAAATCACTTTATTCATTTCCTTTGTTCAAACTCTTGAGTGGAGGTCATTATGGTTCTCTTTGCATTTTTATTGCCTCGTCACACAAATGAAAATGAAAAATAAACTGGAGACATTCTTTGCATACATGTAGACGAAATGAAATCTGTGACTAGGCTTTAATATAACAGCCAAGCCTAATTTGTGCTGGTTTTATGTGGCAGTGAGACGGGTGGTGCCGCTGTGTCCTTCCCGTACGACTGACGGCTCTATTTAAACCTAGGTGTGTGTGGGGTTGGGGGTATGCATGTGTGTATACATGCCGTGCATGTGCATAGACCAATGTGAACAAGTGATTTATGTGCTGTTTTTAATCAGGCTGTAGAAAATGTTATTAGACAGCCTTCTCGCACTCCCTCTGCCTGCAAATAAGCCGGCCCCTGCTGCACCCTGGGAGAGGCTTCTGTAATTAGTTTTGGGAACTCACCTGTTACTGAGTGAGATTGAGGGAGGGACATAAAAAGAGGATGGAGTGAAAGGGTAACAAGCAGACAAATAAACAAACAGAAGAGAAGGAGAGGGAGAAGGTGAGCGAGGTCAGAGTGAACACAGAACCAGAGCTCTTAGTTTACAAACTCCTACCAACTTTTTTTTCCAGCATGTGTGTTACATGTTAGGGGTGAACAACACCTGCAGGATTTTTGTTGCTCTCATGAGTTCTTCATCCAACCGAATGAAATGTTGGAAATGTTTCAGCAAACTCTAAATATGCATAATTATCATGCCTGTAAATCACAGAGAATGTAAATTTAAAATCAAAATATAATATTTAAATAGCTCGTGGTGATTTTTAGCAAAGGGATTCAAATTTCTAAATTCCCAACACACTTTTCTTCTTTTTCCTGGTTTTATGATGCTCTGATCTTCATTTGCTGCTATCAGTGCACAGTCCGCCACCAGGCTTTACCCATTAGTAACGGATTATTTTGTACATGATGCCAAGGGGGAAAAAATCATTAAAGAAGTAAGACTGTGGAGGACACATGGGGAAGGCATTTGGGAGCACTCTAGCCTGAAATCCATCTACTGGAGGCAAAATTAGCGTCTGCCTTCAAGTAAAGGATGAGCCATCAATGTTATTTAGATTATTTTCAAGTAAGCCTAGAAATTTAAGCCAAATGGAGACAATATTGACTCAAAAATGCTGAATGAATCTTTCTAGTGCTATTTATGGATATCAAATTGTCCCACTGACCTTTTGCTCCATATTGACATGACAGCATCACGCAGTTGCTGCAGGTTTGTCGGCTGAATCCATGATGAGGATCTCCCGTTCCACCACATCCCAAAGCTGCTCTATTTGATTGAGATCTGTTTAATGTGGAGGCCGTTGGAGTCCAGTAAACTTATTCTTATGTTCAAGAAAGCAGGTGGAGATGATCTAAGCTTGTGACATGGTTCTGATGCTTAGCTTTAACTTTAACAAGTCATTTTGGAAATGTCTACATGCCTAAATGCATTAAGTTGCAAGCAATTTAGCAGGCCAACATAAACTAGCCAGCAAGTGTCTGTCCTCTGTCAATAAGGCCTAAACTCATTAAACTTTACTGAGGCTAGTAAACAAACATAACCACTATTGTGTCATAATGTGCATATAGTTGGACAGTATGTGTTTCATTTCTTGGATCAAAACCAAACAAACTCATTGACCCTTTGAGAATTAAGTTAGGTAGGTTCAGGTTGCAGTAGGTTCTGTGTATACTCAAAATATAGAAGGTTGTATAAACATTGTGTAGATTTGTTGAAACTGCAGCGCTTTCAATTACGTTCCAAAGTTTAAAGTTTTATTTATCCAGTAACTTAAAGTAAACCTGTCACCCTGCCCAATTCATCATGTGACCTTCTTGTTCTGAGGAACGTCACAGAAACCCAAATGAGCTGACTGTAGCTGCCCACAGGCTCTCCAGTAAAAACTGCCTTGACAGCCAAGCAGCCTGTCACTCCCAAACACACACACACACACACACACACACACACACAGAACAAGAATAAACAATGCAATTGTCAGCACACATGTATATAGTTAAAACATGCACATATAGACTTCACAAACACACCGATATGCAAGCTGCACCTCTGCAATGCTCCTGACAGGCCTGTGAAAACATTATGAAATATTCAGTGAGTCTCACTGTGGTTTGAGTTTTACCTGCCTCAGCTTTTCTTGTTGCTTTGTGTTTGTTTGCATTAAAGAAGAAGTCTGTTTGCATGTTGGCATCTGGAGGCTTTTTCCTCTCATGGATATATTTAGCATAAATGTGTGTTTTTTTATGCACGTATACGGGAGTGTGTGTGTTCACACTTTTGAAGTAGCACTCAATTCTTGATGTCACAGTTGCATGTAATTGGGTCTGAGCTAGCCGAACCTTTAGGTCTGAGTCAGGTCTTCTGTTTAAATCAGCTATGTAGTGCCTTTAAATAATATAACAAAGTAGAAAACTTGGTGCCAGAGTTTCAGCCTTTCCATCTATTGTTTTTGAAGTGTACACAAAGCATCCAAACAAACTGTCATTTACCATACTAGCATACATCCCTACTTTGAGTGTTCACACGGCTATAAGAGAGTTTGTAAGTAAATTGTTTGTAAGTGTTATAATCTGGATTTAAACTACTTAGGTAGAATTTATTAGACAAGAGCTGCTTCATATAGTGCCTAATGTATCTAAACTAAAGCAGGAAACTTTACTAAAAATTATTTTTCATCTGCATTGTGAGAAAAAAAAACAAACAGACTTTGATAAAAGTTAGCTAATTTAGCTTTAGCTGGCTAACCGTAACTAGCAGCTGGCTTAGTTAACAGCAGCTAGCAGCCAATTCAGCTAACTTGGAAGCACATGGAAATGCCTGGTTTGCCAAAATTTGTTCAAAACTAGAAATATTATATTGTAAGGTAATACTAAATTCCCCATTAATAAAAAATACCAGCTGTTAATTTATTTCTCAAGTCTCTTCATTAACATAAAAAATGCTTTTGTGGGCATGTAACAGAGATCTATAGTGGACACAGCTTTAACATCATGTAAAAAAACAAAATCAGCCACCAACTCTGATCTTTTACCAACCTTGATGTTTTTGTCACCTAAACCAGTGGTTCCCAAACTTTTTTATTTGCTCTTTTCATTGACAACAATAATCAAGTCAAGCCCCCCCGATCCCGATACCACATGCACCCCAAGGCCTAAAAAGAAATGTACAAAGAAATGTGCCACAAAATAGTATTTAGTATATTAGCTGCTTCTTTGTTAACTACAGTCAAAATCATGCCAGTGGCAGAAGGAAAGATCAACTCATCTATAAATGATGCCATTACTATTATTCACCATTACCTGTTCATGCCTAGGTATGCAAGACATGCCTCATCATATTTTCTTTCTTTTTTTTTGGTAGCTGAAATCTCTCTTCTTGATTCATCACTGTTTGTCCATTGTTACTTTCACAAATTTGCCCATGTTTTGCAATCAGTGTAAAACTCTGAGTTTTATTTAGCCTTGCTGTGCCTCAACCTCGGTCCTTAATTTCAGCCATTCCTGATGTGGCTCTTGTGAGCTCTATTGATAACGGGCTGTTTCAGTGTCTGAACCTTTAAATGTTCATGAGTAGTACCTGTCTACGCCCCTCTCTGGAAGAGAATCTGGCTTTCGCGGGCACCCGTTCTGTGATTTTAGAGGGTAGGCTCAGCTAGCCATGGCGCAGGTCAATGGCAGTATCCACTACCGGCGTCAGTGGTTATTTCTTTTTGTGAGGTCATAAAGGGAAAGATCTCAGACTCACCGGTTTGAGCACACATTTGCTAAAATGTGAAGCAAGAAAGTAAGAAAGGTGACAACATTTTCTAATTTTAGGGCCTCTTACACAGGCTATGAGGACACATATGACTGTTAAAAAACCTATAAAAAACTAATTTAATTAATGTGGGACCTTTAAGGAAAAAAAAAAGTTTTATACCTCTAAGTCTAACAAATCCTGGGACATATTCCCCGCACATATACTTGTGCCTTGCTTGAAATAAGTCACAACTGAACATCAGTAATTATGTATAAAAAAATATTAATCTAGTGTTTCTTATATTTGACAACTTGTTGGGTTTGATAGATATTATGAACTGATTCTTTCGCCACAAAGAGTGTTTTTGCTTTATCTGAATTTGTGTTCCTCAGACATTTGATGCAGTTTGTTTACAGCATAGTGACAGCAAGTCATGGTTGAAAAGAAATGATGAACATAGCTTGAAACCTGTGGGAGCTGAAGAGATTTTTCACTCAGCTAAACGGGAATATTGACAAAACATACTTTTTTTCCTTGCTGTGCTTTTTAATAGCTTCATTAAACATTTCAGAACAGGTGCTTATTATTGAACATGTTTTAAAGCACTTTTTGATAGTCACCACCCAAACACACTCCTGCAATATGTAAACAAATGTCATGCAAGCATGCAATCACTATGAAAAGATCAACATCCTGAAGGAGCTGATTGAGTGAAAAGCCATCTGTGGCAGCCTCGTGTTGCCTGCTGTTCTTTGGAAGCCTGTTCCTGTTCACAGAGACATATCTGCCAGCAGAGTTGTAGATAAAAAAAAAAAAAAAAAAATCAAAGGGTATACTTTGCACAGTCCAAAGCACCAAATAAATCAAAAAAGAGTGGACAATTTCTGCAAACACTTTTATCGACCAGTCTGCACTTTGCTGCCAGTTTAAATGTACTATAGGTATATCTGTAAATAAGAGACTGCATTAGTGTTGTAGGTGCAGTGATGCCACTTATTTTTTATTGACACTGATTATAGAATAGGCTTCTCAGATATCTGTATGAGATGTTATGCCCCAGCACTTAAAAAGGCCAAGTGATCATTTAGCTTCACTTCAGATGAAAAGATAGAGCCTAAACAACTTTACACCTTCACACATAGCTATTGAAAAAAGGTTTTTTCAGTTTTTGTGCAGAGAAGGTTGAAAATTATTCTTTTAAATTGCTGATATCCTAAGACTTTTTAAAGTCTGATTATTGACAGGTAGGTTGAATGGTAAATTTAAGAGAATTCAAAATCTTGATTTAACAGAAAACAACCATTTGATATATGTATATATATATATGTAAATAATAACATCTTCCCTGAAAAGGCATTACCAATTATCTTTTTGTTTTATCCAAGCCCCTCTGTTTCAGTCTTTCCTTCCATTAATAGATTAAAGTCCAGATTGCTTTGCGGTCTGAGAGCTTCTTGAAGAGTTGTTGCTCAGTTTTCACTTTGACTGTGATTTTGATGCTCAAGGGTGACACCTGGTGGTTTCTAGGATTGCGTAATGCACCTTTAAAACAGAGTAAAAATCACTTGACAATATGGCTAATTGAAGAAAGGACGGTATCGTTTGTTTTTTCTGATCTGTCATAACTTTTACCTTTGTCAGTTCTTTATAAGTTATTTGCAAGAATTCAACTTCCAACACTGTACTGGTGATATTTTGATGCAAGAGAGCAGCAAAGGGCCTGCCCTTGCAGTGCTGTTTGGCAAAAATTACAAAAGCTTTAAAGTAATGAATATGTTGCTATAATTCATTAAATTGGCTTCCGTAAATCTAGAAAACACCTAAATACCCTTGAAAGACAATTTTTATACAATGATTTTGTTGCCATTTTTGTACACACTATCAGTTTTACCTTTCGTTAAAGCTTACTTGGAGCATAGCAGTGACACAGTGCCAGATTCATGAAGCAACATAAGCATATAATGGTATTACATTAATCTACTATGAAAATGGCACCTGTAGTCATTTCTGCAATGATGAAAACAGCTCAGTAATCGTATAAGGGGTTGATAAAATTGTGCACTGTTGGTTGCCAGCTCATGGGTGGGATGGAGGGATGGATGAGGGGATATTTGGCTTAACATAAAATGCTTGCATTAAGTGTTTTCTGTGTATATGTTATACAGAACAGCCAATAATGTAAAGTCAACACTTACAGAAATACTGTTTCCCCAGGTTAATTCATCATGCTTATGTTTACCTTGTTATTGTTTTAGATTTGTTTTCAAGTGTCTACATTCATAATAAGCAGATGGATTACAGGCTTGCATCTACAGCGCCTCCACCCTCCATTAGTGGTTATAATACAATGTCCAAGAACCCGACCCCCAAAGACAGAATGATAGCCGAACATGGTCTCTCTATCCCAAACACGTCGAGTGGTGTTCATTAGTTGAATCGTTCGGAGAGGTTCTTAAATCACAACCATCTGGAGCACTCTCAAGGCTGCAAAGCAGCACACTCGATGTGCCCGCCCGCCCTTCCACCCTGTGCTGCTGGCAAACAGCCAATCAGATAGCAGATCTCACAGTGCCACGTCATGGCTGAACCAGGCAGGAAGCAACAGGCAACCTTTAATAAAACTTTCTCTTATTTGCGAGATAAATTAAACTCGTCTTGAAGTGTTATTTGCAGATAAGGGATCAACACAGAATCCGTAAGCTCCCTTTCAGAGGGCACAGTGTTTTAGAAAATTAGTTCACAAAGGTTTACACACACACA
>JBAMHW010000027.1:9399754-9433922 GCA_037177495.1 Rhadinocentrus ornatus
CTGAGTAGGTGCTCTTCCCTGGATCCTGCTTACTCAGTGCTCTCTTCTTAAATGTTCTATTCTTTTCTACCTTGCTCTCTTTTCTTCTGTTCCCTTCAATTGCTTTCTAACCTTGTGCGTTACATTCTATTTAAACTGGATGAGTGACAAGATGGAAGGGTTCCAAGCTGGGAAACCAAAATCGGACTTTCTGGTGTGAGACTCAAGCCCTGGACCCCAAACGCATTGTTTCTCATAGAATTTTTGCCAGACATTCTTTCACTGCTCGGTTTTCTTTTAAATGAACTAATCAAAAATAATCACCATTCGCAACTATGCCTGAAATTTGCCTGTTTTTACTGTATTGTATCAACAGACCGAGCAGATGCTACAAATATTTACTGCTAACTAACCTTCTCTTGGGTAAACATCAGATGTCCAATGGTCAGTAAATGCAACATGTACATGCTGTTCTTAAACATGTTCTAGATCATAATTCTGAATAAATTTTTTTTTTATAATTATAAAAATAAATAAAACAAACAGCAGATGTGGCGAGATAGATAGTCTGACAATCAAAATAACTGATGCTTAAGAGGAGGCGGCCAAGAGAAGATAGTAAAGCATTTTCAAGTAGCCGTTACCTCATTTTGCAATGGTCATAAAGATACAGCAATTATCAGGATGGATGGAAGTCAATTTGAAGTCTGGAGGACAAAAAAGGCTTCTAGAGAGATAAATGCTTGTAGCTGTTATTGGACAATCAAAAGACATTCAAAAAGAAATAACAGACTCTGAAGTGGTGGTGCATTGGTCTACCCTACAATTATACTGAAATAAATCTGGCTTTAAGGGAAAAGTCATCAAAAGAAAACATTTCTTGCATGTGCATCTGGTCAAATTCACATACATGCATTTCATGCATCAACAGTCTCATACCCCTTCCAATGTAATAGGAGGTGGATTCACGTTGCTGACTTCAAGCCTGAGTGCATTGCTTTGCTTTGTTAGCATGGCTTTCAGTGCAAAATTCAGAACAGTTCAAATTTATCAAGACGCATTGAAGGCGCTAACCAACCAAATAACCTGACTAAGCATTTGTCTGATCTCGCTGCTACAACTTCGAGCATCAGGCCCACCGGCAGGCATCAAAGCATCATGACCGTGTGAATTCTGCCTCAGGAATCGGGGTGAATTAATCACACCCTGTTGCAGCCAGTGACACAGGAACATTTTTTTCTGGCTGTGAAGGAAATGGATTCAGTTAAATACTCAAATTCTGTAAACGACATCACACTGTCTGTAATCCAAAGATGAAAAGAGGATTGCTACAGCTACAGGATAATGATTCAAAATACTCCTCAAAATCCACAATGGACTACCTCAAGAAGTGCAACTAAGAGGTTTGCCGTGGGCCTTACAGAACTAAAAGCCTTTATTCTGGAAAAACTGAGAGACTATCTGCAGCAAACTGTGTTTACAAGCTATGATGCTTCCCAAGTGGGGTATTACAAAGTATTGACAGTGTAGGGTGCCCAAACTTTTTCTCTGAAGCTGTTTTTTTCTTTATTTACTTTATCTTCAAATCTTAGCAAAAAATCTTTTGCTGTTTTTTTTTTTATGTCAAGTCGACCCTTAGCTACACATAGTAAAAAAAAGAAGAAAATATAGACATATGTCTTGTAGTGAAATCATTTTAGCAGACATTCAAGAAAACTTGAAAAATATGAGCAATGCAACATCCAAAGTCTCTGAGCTGGTTAAATTGCTTTCAGAGCTTCCCTCATGCGTGAGCACAGCAGCAAACAGTCAAAGAAAAAAAGAAAAGCAACTCTAGCATGTTTGCACACGTGTATTCCAGAGAGAGCAGAGATCTGCATTAAGAATACGTGCAGAGTAGACCTACTCTGCCCTCAGTCTGATGCTGGAGTTCTTCATACATTTAATAATCACAGCTGTAGGATCGGGAATTATTCCCTTTAATTATGCTGTTTAGTATCAATCTACAGCACTTATCATTTAGCATTAATAGTTCAGGATGTGGGGATCCGTTTCTTTTAGACATCACTTTACAAGCTGCACATGCTGTGTTTGGGGACATTCACATGTGCAGGTGTTTGTGTGCTATTGTATATTCAGCGCAACACCTGTAGCTCAGACTTCTTCTGAAATTGCTTATTTGCTTGCACAGGCACACATCTGGTATGTATGATGTGTTTTGCATGTTTTCTGAGCTGAGCTTATCAATCGGCTGAGCTATCTGTCAGCTTGCATACACACACACACACACACACAAAGCTCTATGTGATTTATTCTAGATATATATTTTCCACTGTTGGCATTTGTTTGTTCTCGTTTTATCATCTGATCACCAACCAAACATCGAAGAGCAATGGGCGAACGAGGAGGATTTTGTAAAAGCGGATAGATTAGTGACATTCCTTTTGCCACAGTTTGTCAAGATGCTGTTGAACTGAATGTAACTTTCATAGGAGACGGTTTGTTCTGCGAGAAGTCACAAAGAAATTTTCAGCCACAAGCAAATTTTCTCCCCGCCACGGCTCCCCTCCGCCTCTCTGGGGAAATCACCACCAGGATGGAAGAAGAGAGATGTTTTCTTTTCATTCAAGAGCCGTGTTTCCCCCTGCTTTCTCTCCCTCCTCTGTCCACCTGTACCCTTCTGGGCAGCCCCCCTCTCTCACCACACAATAATAATCTGCCCATCTGCCGTAATCAAACTTTTTCCTCCCCCCTACTTGCCTCTGGTTTATCACTCTTCAGCGCCCTTCTTCCCTCCTTCAACTGACTTTGCACCTCACACTTTTCTCATCTTTGCAAACATTTTCTTTCTCCGCTTATGCCGATTTTGTTTTTTTCACCACCCTCTTCTTGCTCAACCACAGCCTCATCACCCCTCCCATCTTCCTCATTATCTTCCACCCTGACTCTCATCTCCACTTCCCCTCATGTTGCAGGCAGGACTCCCCCACAGGTCATTATTGATCAGCTTAATCGGAGGTGTTAAAATGCAATTCCACCTGTCTTCTCTGCTTCATAGATCCGTGGGCCATTCAATATCGTTTAGATGCTCGGATGCAGATGTGGCTGTGTTGGTTGTTGTGACAACGATGGAGGGAGGAAAGGAGTGACGCTGCTAATGATGAGCTTCTACATTGTCACACTCTGTCTTTTCTTTGATTCATGTCAAAGAAAAAATTTTTTTTTCCTCTTTTTTTCCTCTGTAAGCTTTTTTTTCTCACAGTTATCTTTCTTACTAACCCATCTACCCCTGATCCCACTCTCTCTTTTTATCACTCGCTTCCTTTCTATTCCCTCTAAATGTTCTATTTCTTATTGTTGCTGAGAGGGAGGTTTGAACAGACAGGATCAGGTATTCATATTCAAATAAGTCTCCTCCGGGAGATAAAGAGCCCATTGTCTCTCATCCTTGATGTGTTAACTTTAATTCCCATTTTCTCTATATTCTGCATGAATGAAATAAATCCCAGTCTAGCTGGGAAAATCAAGAGAAGAAGTGTTTCGATCTCCATCAGCAACATTTGGGGATGTACCCCTAAGCAAGACATTTAATCCCCAGTTTTAATCCCCAGTTTTGCTTATGACCCAACAGTGGATTACCAGTGTTTTGGGCCGTTCCCTAGTAGGTTCCTGTTTCTCTTTATATCCCTGTAATACATCATTAATACCAGTCTAAAGTTTGGACATACCAACCGTTGAGCTGAGCACGCCATCCTCAATAACAGAGTAAAAGTATTTTTTTCTGATATCTTCTGGATCTATTTATTAGGCCTTTATAAATAAGTTACTATGCACAATTATTAGTATTTAATAAAATGATCAATGTAAACCATTGCCTACTGGGCACCACTGGAGAAATTCCAAGGATAATAGTTAGAAGTCACAAGATGTAAACTGTTGATGTGGGAACAAGGAGGTCACAAGATGGCTGTCAATACCATGTGACTAGTAAACATGTGGTCCTCTGCCTGCGTAGCAACATGTGTTAGCATTTGCTAGCAACAACATGTCCTGCAGTAGAGCAAAGGCATTATGTTCGAGGTCCCTTCTTCCTTCTTTTGGAGTTTTGGAAGTCCAAAAGGTGCAATGTTTTATGAGGAGATGATCATCTAGCATGCAAGAGCAATTCTTATACATAACACAACTTGTCTAAGATAACTTTATCAGGGTAAGGTATTTATTAAAGGTAAAGTCAATAAAAACAACAAAGCATGGATCGGAAATGTTTGAAAGTACTTTGTTAAGTTAGAAAAACATGTTTAAAGTCTAATCAAGGCAGTAGAGTCACAGAAGGATGGAAAGGTAGGTTCTCCCCCCCCTCATACTTTCTCACCCTCTGATGTTAATTACAAAAGGAAAGCTGGGTATGAGCAGCTATAGAGAAGTTGCTGTGTCTCAGAAAGTGATGATGAAGGGATACCCTGTGCTTCGAAATCTGATGTGAAGATGAGGATTGGGTGAAGGTGAAGAACCACATAATTTCCTTACTGTCAGCATCTGTGCTTTAACCAGTGATTTGAATACAAATTTTTTATATTTAGGATTTTGTCAGTCTATGATGTTGTTTTAACTTAAGTTCAGTGTTTAAGCAGAAATGATATATTATTAAGATAAAAGTAATACATAAACAGGCTCATCTTCATTTTCCACCTTCAACATCTCGCTATTTTTTTCTTGTGTGTTTTGAAATTTTGCAATAGTAATTTTTATTTACTCTACCTCTTTAAGTGACCTGTAAAATGTGTGAGTGGGAGATCAGTTGTATTTTGAATTGATTGATGGAAATGCATGCAGGTACACATACAGGTGCTTTTCAATCAGTTGGGTCATCAGTACCATCACAGGGAAGCTTTACCCTTAGGGTGGCAAAGATATATTTTTTCAGGCAAAAATCATCAGGCATATTATCTCATAGATTATACATGTCTTTTTAATAGTGAGATGTGATATATCTCTCTTGATAATGATTTCTTTTAGCACTTGCTTGTCCTTTTTGCACTAGCTTTAAGTGTTAGATCCTTTGGGAGGTGTGTGACTTAGTTAACCCAACAGATTGCATAACCAGTGTCTCTTAGGGTGGCAAAAGCCCCTTCTAATACATATGTAATGTAAAAAGAGCTGCACATGACAAACATTCTCACAAATGACGTGCCCTGTGCGGTAAACAGACATATTTCATTTCTACATATCAGTCAGTAACTGCATCAGTTACCCCAGATTTATCTGCAAGTGGTTGTTGCATATTTCAGATCGGAGAATAAGCTCTTTAAATGCCAATACTTCTGGGAGACTCATGCCAAGTGTCTGATGAAAAATAACCCATTAAAGTTGGTTCCAGTTCCACTGACAACATGTTTCTAATTTTATCTAGTAAATCAGGTAAATCAAGATTGGTGTGATTAAAGGGTTTTGCTGTGTTTCCAGCAATGTATTCTTGGTGGAAGCAATAAAGACCCAAATCTACACATTTGTTGTATGTAAGTTATCTTCTGATGCAGGTGTATATCGAATGTACTAGATTTATCCCAAGTTGTTCTATGTGTGACTATAAAATGGCTTTGTCGTGAACATCAAGTACAAATTGTCACAGTATTACTTCAAGCTGTCTACATGTGCTTTTCTTAGTAGTTTGGCATGTTTTGACATGTATTTTACTTCCACAAACTTCCACAAACTTAGCTCAGTGTTTTGATCGTGGAGCTATGAATGCATTTGCCAAGGACGACATTTAGCGCGACTTTGAGTTGGCAACTGGAAACGACAGCGTGTATGGAAGAAAAGCAGACAAGCTGGCAGAGCTAAGAGTAAGGTGCACACAGAAACAAATTCAGGGAAAGTTAAAGAAACTGAAAAAAGATAAAAAGCTTAAGGACCACAACAGCCAGAGTGGGTCCAAATGCTCTACCAACCAGTGGTATTATATTGCAATGAACGTAATGAGGAAGATGGAGTAACAGTCCCTTCAAACCATCCATGAGCAATTTGTTTATAGACAGCTTCAGAGGATAGTTACTGACCTACCACATGTCCTCAACACAGAACATAAACTTTTAGCAATGACAGATGATGCATTTGTCCAATGTTGTAAATTGAACTGCTATAAAATCTCATTTGTGGCTACTTCAATCAGACTTTAAAACACTGCCTAAAGCTGCAGAGACTGTGCAACAGATTTTGTGATATTTTAAAAGGTATAATTATTATCTATGTATATTTTGGGTGTGTGTAATATGTGTATAGGCTTAAAGATGTGTGCAGTAGGTATAAGCGGTGAGAGTATGTGTGTAAATTGCACTTAAGTGTATTACTTCCTGTTGTTATGTTGACTCAGTGATACTGTTTTGCTATTGTTTTCTAAAGGCAGGCACAGCATCAAGCTCAAGATAAATTTCCCTACCAGCAAAATAAAGTACACCACATCACATCAAATCGCATCGTATCGTATCGTATCATATCGTATCGTATCGTATCGTATCGTATAGTATCGTATCGAATCGCATCGTATTGTATTGTATTGTATCGTATTGCATCGTATTGTACCATATTGTATCATATAGTATTGTATCAGTTATTAGAACACATATTTTGGAGCAGATTACCAGGAAATATTTTAACCTGGTAAATAAATCATGAGTAATAAAAATTCCTGGAAATTTTTGGTAGAAAACTTCCTATTTTTTTAACCAATATAAACTAAATCAGCATTGTTACACAGCTGAATTATCTAATAATATCTTTGTTATTCCTGCTGCTGGCAGGTAAACATTAAAACATTTGTGTCAACATTACAATTAAGGGTTACACAAAGACTTATTTTGCTTAGATTAACTCTTAGTCATGAACAAGTGTAGAAATGAAATAAGGCTTAGATTAGACTGGCAGCTGAGTCAGTTTTAAAATGTTATTGTTTGTTGTTGTTTCTTGTTTGTTTTGTAGTTTTTCTTTCCTGAATATGCTTTTTAGCATTAAAGAATTTAAGCATATTATAAGGCAATCCAAATCTATAATTATGACTTTGTAAATGAGCATATAAAAGATAAAGTATGCATCAAAGATACTAAGCACATAAGCAAGTTAACAGCTGAACACACAAGCATTTTAGTCCAAGAGAGTCTGGCCAAGCCTCTGAAGTGCACCTGTACTCGGTGGGAGGGCCAATCGTCAAGCTGAGACCTCACGCTTCAGGAGAAACAGGTGTGTCAGCTCACGACCAGCCATTCTTTGAGCCTAATTCATGTGTATGCCTCTGAGAAGGCCCTGTCTGCTCGCATCAAAGCTCGCATGGCCTCTTGTTGTCTAACTGCCTCTGGTGATTTGTGAGGCTCGCTCAATTGCACTTATTTATAACAACTGCATGAATCCTACGCTCGGTACAGTATGGTTAGTGCAGATCATTGATTTTTAGAATTTGTTACAATGTAGGTAGGCACTGATACACCGATTACGGCTTTATCATCAGCGCCCTAACTGTTGTCACTCCAACAAATGTCAAGTTTATTTGTACTAATTATGTCAATATAATGAAGCATAATATTTTTGAGAATACAAAGAGAAGGGGGGTGTTGCTACTAACTTACATTGGGAATTATCTTCACACCTGAAAACGCCTCCAGCTTATTACCGGGTTTTACTCAAATGTCAGAATTTGACATAAATGAGCAAAATTGAATCCTACTGCTTTGTTGCTACATTGTTGTAATTATTTATTTATTTTCCATTGAATACCTTTTGGCGCTTCTGTATTCTTTTATCTTTAGCTTTTCTTTTTACAATATCCTTCAACTCTTTGATTTTACTCTGAGTTTCCACTCTGCCTTTTCGTCTTACTCTTGGCAGGCAGGCAGCAGTGGGGCATCAGATTGTCCTTGAACTCGTCGTTTTCCTGAAATCGTTTGAACTCCTTTCACATTTTTCTACTTAAAAAAAGAAAAAATCACATACTCTCACTTGCTCTTATCACAGTGCCTTACTGTAGTGGAAAAAAAACAAAACCAAAATCCAGTTAAACCACTCGCCAAGGGATTCCTGACTAGCTCTCATCTCCTGTTACAACTGTGTCCTCCTTCGCACTCATACTTTAACACATAGTGACACTGTTTGTGCCCTGTATAACTGCCTTCTACTAGTGTTGGCCATTCAGTTATTCCCTTGGAGGAAAGCGAAGTTCCATGTCTTGCTCAAGGGCACCTCTATGGAAAATGTAAAGGAAGCGGAAAGCCTTTCTCACTCAATTTCCCCGTACAGATTTGCTCAGCTGGTCTGAGACTGGAAAAGGCGACCTTGGCAAACAAGCTCACCGTTAAACCTCGAGGCCACTGTCCCCAGACTGTGACAACAAGGTTCATAGGAAGGACACTTTAGATGTGTGGAAACATGGCGATGTGCATTCTCCTAGTGTGTGATCTAAGTTTGTTTTTTGTTTTTTAATTCTGACTGCTACATTGTGCTCTGACCTTGAATATAATACATGTTTACTTAGTTAAAACTGGTTTAACAAGAGAATTTATCTGTTCTTAAGTCATATCAGTTTAGAGCCCAAATAAGGAATGTCCTATAAACAAAAAAATGTTTTTTCAATTCTGTGAAATATGTTGAAAATTGCATCTCTTTCCTTTTCTTATATGAAAAATAAGAAGGTTCACATACTGCAGGGTAACAAAAGCAATGCTGTGACTGTTTGATGGGAAACATCTTAAAATGGTAGTAGAAGATTTAAAGCCAGATTTTTACATCGCAGACTAATTTTAGAGGTGACAGACAAATGGCCTAGATCTGAGGTCACCAGTCAACAACATGAAAGCTTGAAAGGCACATTTTGGTAAGTTGACAGATACTACTAACTAAATATCTTGCTTTTTGTTACTCATAGGTAGAGTTAAGAATATCCATGAGTCTTTGATGTTACACATCATGCAGTATAACAGATTCAAGATAGAGAAGATTGTCAACAACAGGAGAACAACAGAGCTGATCACAAGGAGCTTCTTGTATCATGTTGGAACACTATTGACAACAGAGAAACGTCCATGACAGTTGGAATATTTTAAAATAAAGTCAAATGAGTTGAGGTTAACTCTTACACTGTAAAACATAATGCATTTTCTTAAGCGGTTTTGCATGACTGGCAACATTTTCTCAATAGTGACCATATTTGTATAGGAGAGTGGAGCTGGAGGGTGACCCATGAATATGGTGTAACAGAGCTGTCAATCAAGATGCGTTTGCACAAGTACACATCTGCGCGTTTACACATCTAACACATCTAAAGTTTAGCATTAATAAATCATTTGCAAATTCTCATCTGAGTATAAATTATTTAAAAAGTTACAACCTAAAATATTTACAAATACAAAATGTAATTTATGATTACATTTTTTTTTTCATTATGAATTTACGAACTGGCAGCAGTGAGATAACTATTAATGGAATAAAAGATAAATCTATTCCACAAACTGCGCATGTATCTGAAGTTTGTACAACTCAATGGCACCAGCAGCTTCTCCAGATCAAAGATTGAGAAATAATGAAATCAGGATGATTGAAAGTATGGCACTATAGTCACCTGATGCAAAAAATACTATTTGTTTTTTAAGAAAGAAGTTAAAGAATCAGGAATTCAACTGAATCAGAGTCTGTTTACTGTGTCTCTTATTACTGTACACACAACAGTGACAATACCAATTGCTAATATTGAAATAAAGCTTTTAAAATATACTTTCTTAGAGTGGTATTAGCTGTTAAGCCCTGAGTGCTTTGTTTATGCATCCTTACCCACTTATTGTCTCAAATTCTGTATATCATGAACACAATCTAAGATAAGTTGGGTGCCAATATTTATTAAACTGTTTAGCCCTCCAATACTCTTACAGTGTACTTGCTTAAAGATGATCTTGCTACAGAAGCTAAGAATGAAGAAATATTTGAAGTTTAGAGGGCTGATTTATGATTTCCTGTCACAACACATGAATTTGTTATTGGTATTTATTTTGGACAAAAAAACCCAAACATAAGACAACAGAATAGTGGAAAGACAGATATTATTATGCTTCAAAAGGAGCAGGATGAAGTAACTTATTCCTTCTTCGTTGCAGTTGTCACACTAAGCAAATATACAGAATTTATATCCGGACTTATACACACACACATATAAAGACAAACTCACACTATACACACACACACACACACACACACACATATATATATATATATATATATATCCCCCCCCTTCATGATTTAAAAACATCTTTTGTATGTGGTCAGGTAGTAATTTATTTCTAGCTTCATGTACTGAGTCCAGGGCCTGTAGTATAAACGTTTCTTATGTTGTTGCTTCTGTGCCTGTTTAGTGTGGTTGAGGAAAACCTATTGAATATATTTACAGCTTTCAAAACATCTTAAATTGTACACATTTGTAGCATGCTTCTCCTTTTCTGTATTACAGTGCTTTGACAGTGTCCTCTTATTGTTAGACATTGAAAGACTTCTATTGAAGTCTGCTTGAGTACCCTACATTTTAAAAAGAAAAGCTAAACAGTTCCACTGTGCAATGGATTGCATCAGGATAAAGAAATGTGAGTGTGAGAGCACAGTAATCTGGGGTAAGAGTTTGAAAAGTATATGGGGGTGAGATTTTACTTTTAAAAGGCAAAACAATTTATTAAGTCTTGTTAGTATTATTGCAATTTGAGCATATACAGGCTGACACAGAAGTCATGCAGGAAAGAGGGAAAGATGCCATATTTCTACAAGAAATCTTTTTGTCTTCTCACTTACACTTCCTCATGTCAGGTTGTGTGGCTGCTTGTTTTGTCTTCATCTTTAACCCATCTCCCTGTCATCTCATCTCCTTTCGTCCACTGGGACACCAGCAGGTTGGGAGATCACACATCTTTGACCCAGATGGTCTCCTCTCTACCTTTGGCCAGCCAGGAGGCAGGGTGGGAGGGAAGCTGTCCAGCTGCTAGTGTTAAATCATCCTGCAGCAAGCAGTGGCGCTGTCCCTAGTGCTGAAATGTGGCTCCCCTCCTCTCATTTTCGGCACCTCCCGAGCTCGGTTCTTCTCGGGCCTGTCAGTACAGGGCAGACGGGTGAAGGAGGTGGATGTGCTGTGATGCTGTTTTCATGTAGCTGTGAGGATGTCATGAAAAACACAGGCGCAAACTCTTTTTCTTTTCTTATTTTTTCCACGTCTTTCTCAGTGGAACAAGAGGCATGGAGGGAGAAAAATGTTGGAGGAAAGGCTTTAAGATTTGACAGGAATGTAGGACTATGACAGGAACACAGCATTTTAAGACAGGCAGGTGAAAGGGATGAGAAAGTGTTCTCTGCCAGTTGGCTGTGCCAGAATGCTGCAACTTTGGAGTCAGCGACACATTTGGCACCAGTGCACCGCTCTCACAGGAAAAGCATGCCCCTTAGTGTCCTGAGCCAAGTCTATATATGTGTGTACAGAAAAAAACAAAGTAAGCTTGTAGTGAGCTGATAAGGCTTAGAGGTGGCGCTATATCCTCCACTTACCCATTATATCTCATTTTTGGTGAATAGTTTTAACCTTATGAGATATGGTTTCAGCTTTGGGAGTTTGCCTCCACAAAAGTGTCTCTGAAAAGGACTGTTGAGTGCTTTCATTTATTTTTGTCATTTGTCCCAATCTAAATGTGGGCTGTTGCAACACTGTCAACACACAGAAACAGCTCAAATCTAAAATCTGATTCGTGAAATGGCCCCTTACACCTAAAACATGCGTTTGGTGTGTAATCCTTAGCTGCAAGATTGAAGTACTGGGTCCCTGCAGGAGGAGAGAGCGACAGATCAACCTCATGCTGGTAATCAAACCCTTCAAGCAAACAGGACGCCATTAGTGTTGACTTTGAATTTCTTTGAGCCACCATCAGCACTTAGCAGGAGTCGGTTATTTTTAACTGCTCACACTCACAAATCACAACAGCAGCCACTTTTGTTGTGTTATAATGTTGCGACGGCCTCAGCAAAACATCACTTTCAGATGTATTCCTGTTTTCAAAGAAAACGTCGAAGCCGCGTAATCGGATCAGCTTATTTGATTTGTTTCTATTTTTTTACTCTGTTTAACTGAATCTAAAGTCACAATGATTAGCATAATTGTTCATATCTCACAAGATGCTTAATCAAGATCAAACAGGGATGAGATTAGTGTTTTCATTTAGATGTGAGACTTCGATGCTTCATGTTTGCATGCATTTTCTAGCAGAGGTAATCTATGGAAATCGACTGTTGCTAGAGCTGTTTAACCCTGCAGATGCAAACAATCTACACAAAATAAGATTTCTTCAAGTGATTAAAGAAGAGGGTCTACAGCAAAGGAAACTAGTAAAAGTGTAGATTACCAGAGAGATGAGTGGGACCACATTAAAATTAAAGCTCTTGTTTGAACGTTTAATTACACTGTAAGGCTCTGTGTTTGCTAAGCTCATAACTTTTAAAAAGGACTCTGGCAGTCGAGTCCTGCCGAGCTCACACAAAGCACGTTTAATGTTGTTCACTAGAACTTTATATGGACGCAGTAAATGTCACGGACAAGCGTGACTCGCTCTTAAGCAATGAAACGCAACTCTTTAATCATTTTTATTTCATGAGGATTATTTCATTGCGTCTTATCGTACGACGCCAGAAAGATATGCAGCATTTATTTAAGAAATGACAGCCCCCTGCTTGCGTTGATAAACATGAAAGCCGCCAGTAAACGTGGGAAGAACATGCAGCAAACGTGACTGTAAATAAGGTTTGTTAATCTTTGTCATCACATTGTAGAAAAGGTTTGCTTCATTGACTCCAGTGAGGATGATTAAAAATTTCCCAAAAAAGCCTCACACTTCTGCAAATATACTTCTACCTAATTAGTCTTCAACACCTAATTTCTACAAAGGCTTTTTTTAATAAGACTTTTTTGAGTTTTATGTAACAAAAACCTTTTGTTGACTTTAGTGTTCTGCCATTCCTTTTGTTCAATTGAAAATAATCACAATGAGGAAATAATCAAGTCCCAAGTGGAGGCGCTTAATCAACATCCATCTTTACTGATTCTACTCTGAAGGAGTAGAAAAAGGAATATTAAAGTCTTTTAGGGGTAGTTTGCAATAGCTGAGCAGCAGCAAGTGGACAACCAACCAGTGTGTTGTCTACTGACTGAGGAAAAAAAGCTTCACTAGATTTGCATGTACTCATTAAATTTTAACTCTAGAGCAACAATTCTTCCAAATTTTAGGAGTGAAAAGAATCAGCGAAGGTGTTTTCAAGCTTTGTTCTCACTGGAGCTGCATCAATAATTTCTGGCATCTTTTCTTCAGCTTTAATCATTCACTTTGAAGAGCTAACACAGGGATCCTCTCATATGCAGAGCTGACCTCCATCCGTTTTTTCTGTCTATCCCTTCGACAAACAGACACAAACCCTTGGCAGAATGGTGTTGCTCACCTCCTCTGCTCCTCTAACCCTCCCAACATGGTCTGTAGGGATATCTGCTCTCTAAGCATTACGCATATGCACCTTCTTAGCCGTGCACCATCAATGCTCCCTAAGCTCATCCAGCCCTGCTCCCTCTCTCTCCAACTCGTCATTAGCATACACCAAGACGGGCGATGTTCAAGGATGCAAATGAAGCCAAGTGCAGGCATGCATGTTTATTGGTCTGCTGATGGGGGAAGCGTTTGAGCGCTGACCCTGGAGAAGTGTTCAATTTTTAAATTAACCCACGTAAACAGGTCTGTGTCAAGAGGGAGCTGCCCTCTCGGCGCTGCACGTGGTTTGTGATCCCAATTATATATTCATGTTTGTGCTCCAGTTGTGCCTTACAAGAGAGGTTACTCATGTTTGTGTGTTTGGTGGCATCGTTGAAAGATGTTGCAGGTAAGGATGTGTGCCACCTGTTTGACAGCACTTATCTCTTGTTTGGTAGTAATTAGAGATGTCTGCATGTGATCTTGCACATAGGCTTTTGTTTAAACCAAGCATCATCTGAAAAGTGATCATTTAAATCATAAGTTGATCTTTTTTAACTGAATTCTTTTCAGTTTTCTGGCTGAAATCGTTCACATGCACAACAAAGTCTGGGAATGATATTTTATTTAAATGTAGTTTCAGATTGTACACCGCCCTCCTCTTTGGTTGCTCAGCCATGAGCATCACCATGATGATAATACTGTCAACGAGAGCAGAAATGCCAAGGTTGAGAGACCGGGGTTCATCCTCTAGAAAGTCTAAAACTATTAATTATGAAACACATTAATTGCCAACATGTCCTTGCTACTGTAGTTTTGCCCCCAGTTATCCAGCGTAGATTGGGCCAGGTCAGCTGGACTGGACTCATCTAGAGGAACCTTTGCAGTTATGATGGTGGTAGTGGGAGATTTCACTTAAATAACCTGATAAACTACAAATTTTTTAGAGTCTATGATCGTCGTTGGAAATCGTGACTCACATGAGGTTAATTTATGCTCTATGCTAACTATGTATATGCATTCTATCTGTCTTCTGTGTCCTTATTGTACAGATTTTGGTCTGGAGTCACAGAGCTAGTGGATCTGCAGTCCAATGTAGCAAACGAAGGAATAGCACAGGAAAACATGAGGGCAGCGTTGCACAGTGTAGCTCACGTGCAATCAATGGAAGCAACAGAAGAAGAAGAAGCCATGCTATATTTAATTTCCTTATAGATCACCGCCATCTACTGTGCTGCCTCTTTTCACACCTCCCCTTCTGCATGTGTGCTATCATGATCTCCACCATGAAGTTAAACGTCATCATAAAGCTAACTTGAAAATTGGACTCTGCCTTTATTGGATACCATGACCTGGATGACTGAAACCGCTCACAGATATGTGAGGCGCGGTGGTGTAATTGTAAGCAGGGAAGGTTAATCTGGATGTATATCATCGACTCATGAAATTACCATGCCAACTAACATGCCTGCCAACTGTCCCCTGAACAACTAGAGAATACAGACAGGGTCTGAAGTGAGAGGCTGCTGGGTAAATGTTTAATACTCTTGTTTTATCATAAATAGTGTTTGAGTCTATTTTGGGCTGCTGTTTGTCTTTTTTCTGGATTTAGTTGTGTCTCATAAATATTCTGCTCCTGTATTTGCTACTACTGATAAGTAGGTTTTGTCAAAATATTTGAAAGTATTTTGCACTCGGCATCACTCATCTGCAGTTTCTGGAGCTTTGTGGTCTCCATACTTTTTATCAACTTTCTTGTTCACTTCTGTTTGATATGAAATGAAGCAAAAGCCTTAAAGTTGCTAATGGACAGAGAAACAGAAGCAACTCCTCAAACATGGTCTGATGAGGAGGGAGGTTTTAAAGAATAGTGGGAGGACAAGAAACAAACATACAGTAGCTGTCTGATTTTACAGACTGTAAGCCACAACGCTGCCACTCATCTGCCTCTCTATGTAGTGTTTTTTTCTGCTGCAGTCAGGTAAATAAGCTTCCCCTGCTTCTCTTAAGTGATAGCAAGCCGATGTCTGCTGCCCGACAAAGCATCACTTGACACTCACCACATTGGACCACTCCGAAAAGGTATAAAGAAAGACTAAATGAGTTGAAAGGTTTTCAGGCATCTCCTGCAGTGTCTGTGATTTAAGAGAAATTTTTCCTTTTTAACTAATAAGAGGACAGACTCATGTAATGCACATTTAAGTGCAGGATAATGGAGATGCAGTATTTTGCTAGATCGCCATTAAGCACCAGATAGATAAAAGCAACAGTCCATGAAACATCAGGACACTTATGTGAGCACGAAAAATGAAAAAGATTTTACTTTTATAAAGGTAACAAGTTGTGCCTAGTAAAGATTGAGAAGCGGGAAGGAGACTGAAGGCAGGTATGGTGACTATCTCTTGACAATAATTCACTCTTAGACATAAACAGACACAATGAAACAATGCTTGTTAGAACCATTGGAACAAAGAACTGAAATTAACACAGCACCAGAGGGCTTCTATATAGTGAAATAAACTAGTTGGAATTTAAATTAATTACTCAAACTATTGATTAGCCCAATTTCCAATCTTTACATGACGTTATATAAAAAAATAAATGTTGGTTTAATTGCAAAGAAAGAGCATTGATTGCTGCCAAATAGTACCATTATTAAAATGTTAGAAAAGAAAGAAAATGAACTTTACCATCAGAGTGGGCGCTGAGGGCGAACTTGAAGTTTCAGGGGCTTCTGACTGCATAATGCAAGAAGTGTGTAATTAGAACGTTAAATGTTTTGGTAGCCAACTCAATGCAGATTGTGTTTGTCTTCATTACTTACATTCCCTCATCCACAAAGATCATTTAATGATTACGTATCAGCAGCTCAGAGCCCTTCAATATAATTATGTGCTGAAAATACTGGAACTGATTTCTTATTTTTATTGAATTTTTTTATTTGACAGAAGGCCGATTTCTACTTTCAGTATTGCTTCAGCTGTTATGACTGCAGCCATTAAAGATGCATCTTACCTGTAATTTATAGTAACACTTTCAAAAAGGTAAAGATTATTAAGTCTGTTCTGAAAAGATGAATGCATTTTTTAGCATGCAGTCAGAACGTATACAATCTGTCCAAAGAATCCTGGTTGCATAAAGTTCATCACAAGTAATAACCATGTAAAAAGAAAACAAATGCTCTTGCATATTAATCTTTTTAAAGATTTTAAGTAGGACATTGTAAAAAAGTCCTTTTAGTTTTGGTCAGTTGCTAAATTAAACATGACTGTCAGGCTGTGTTGAGGACGAGGGATCCAAATGAAGGGTGAAGAGATAGAAGGCAAGAAGATGTTAGAATTGATGGTTTCTTGCAGAAAACAACACAAGGTAGGAAAACTAAAGAAGTAAAACAATACCAGTAAACCAACTAATATTAGTAACCAACTAAAGAGACATTCAAACACAACGGAAACCAAAACAGAAGCAATACTCAAGATCGTGACACAGTAACTATAATATAAAATGTGTGATTTACACAAAAAATAAATAAATAAATTACTTTAGTTTAATTTGCTAGAACTAGAAATTGGAATAAATTAAAGAGAAGTTCATTCTTAACAAAAAGGAAAACCAAAAACAAAACTCATAATCAATATTTCCAACAGACATTTCCCTAAAATACTTGCCCCCCCCAAAAAAAGGGGGGCGGGTGCCTTTTAATTACTTTTCTGTTTGTTTGTTTTTTCTGTTCTGTGTAAATTGAAATAGTCTTACTATAGACGGGTGTTCAATATTCCACACAAAAGTATGTCAATATAAGACTAAATAAATTACACCTTGTATTTGTTCAGTATATTATTTCTAAATAGTTCTTTAAGTTTGATTATTGTTTTTCATGAATTTATTTTATTATCAAAATATTATCTAATGCATGTTAGCTAAAATTGCTATCTCTGTCAGATTAGTGTCCGTTTCTACATACCAGGGTACAGTTAGATTAATTTTAAAAACAAAAGTTAGCTTTAGCAGCTATATTTATTAAAAAAACATAAACAAAAATAACCTCCATTTTTATTGTCGTTTGTTCTTTTTCTTCTCAACATTATTTTTTTAATATATATTCTTTTTTTTTTACTCTGCTGTAAGAAGGCTAGCCTCTTCTTCTGCACATTAGTTTGACATTTCAACCCTAAATCTCATATCAGGTCATTTAAGCCAGGCGTTTGTTATCCCTGCATAAATAGCTACAGTTACAATTCCAAAACAAACAAATACTTGAACATGACTTTTAAATCACCTTATTAGAATTAACATTAAATTTGCATCTTCTAACAATGTCAAGTTTCTGTTTACGTAGCCTTTGAGGAAGGTGCTCCAGCTGTGAGCTACAGAGCTGCATTTCATTACTGTGGTGCACTGCTGCCACGTGCGTTTGATTGAAGGCTCGAGGAAAGAGATGGTGGAGAGGACAGATGCATCAGCACCTCGGTGGAGCTCTGCCAGCCTGTGACTGATATTAATGTTTGGGAGAAAATCCTTGTTAGTCATGCAATAGCACACATACTACTTGTTTGAATATGAAAATCATTAAAGTGTGAGGGTGCATGCTCACAGTACAGCAGGAGAATGTGTTGGAATGATAAGCTGTTATTCAGATATGCACACATAAAAACATACAGAAGCATCAAAATATAGAAATTCCTTTCCTGTCCAGCAGCCTCCATTAGCCATCCATCAGTATGTACAGTCACAGTCACTGTAATAAATCAAGCCAACAAGGTTTTTATAGTCTGTGGCCCCAATGCCCCCATGATATGATACGTAGGATGTTATTACCCCTTAAGCCCCTGTGTTCGTCTGAAAGGAAAAAGCTCTTTGGTTGTATGAATGGTGAGAAGGTGAAGTGTACACAATCTGAGGCCAAGGTGATGCTGATTAGGAACCATGGCTCACACGTCTTCACAGCCAAGGTGACTTTAATACTACAAGCAAAGTAGAGGTACCAAACACAACTGATTTTCCACTCCAGTGATGACCCGCCCAGCATTAATACTCTGTATCTCATTAAGCCTCATTAACGTGCATTGCCTCAGGCCAGAGGCAACATGTGAGGTAGAAAAGAACTGAAAAGGCATGTCTAAAAAATACCATGTTAAGGTTTTTGTACTAACTTTGCTGGTTTTACGCAGTGAATAGTTTAAATACTTATTTCCAATTCATGTTAGTTTTTTCCTCTTTAAAATGGGTTGAAAAATAATCTGGGAAACATTGGAGGTATAGTCGAACACCCTAAGGTGCTTCTGATAAATCTTTCCATCTTTCACAGCATGAATTTATGCCCACATTAGCTGAAAATCTAGGTTTCTGGGTTTCAAAGTTTATCCCTGCATATTTTAAGCAAATAAAATCTCACATCTCTACTATGGTGTGTTAGTACCAGTAGGTGCATTTGGACTAAATAGTTCATGGGGTCTCCCTGAGGTTTATGATTGGTAACTTACCTTTAAAGACAATTTCCTTTGGTTTCATTCACACTGCAGATACAAAAATTAAAATGTTTGGCTTCTTAGCAAGAGGATAGATGAGTCTAAATCACTTTGTAATTCCTGTCATGGGTAGGTCGAGATGTGTTCACAAAAAAAGTATGAAACCTTTGCATGCAGTATTAAAAGGTACCAAGGAAAGATGTGTAACAATCCAAGAAATTATCTCAGATTTTTCATTAATTTTATCAACCACTTAGTCCAATTAAGAGTCGCAGGGAGGCTCCAGTCCATCCCAGCATATAGCAGGTGAGAGACAAGGTACACCCTGGACAGGTCGCCAGTCCATTGCAGAGCCGGCACAGAGAGACAATAACCAATAATGCTCACATTTATTCCTAGGGAGATTTTAGCCTAACATGCATGTCTTTGGATGGTGGGAGGAAGCCAGAGTACCCGGAGAGAACTCATGCATACACACAGAGAACATGCTAACTCCACACAGAAAGGCCACTGTTTGAACCTCCTCTAAGCCGAGGCTCAAACCAGTGACCTTCTTCTTATTAGTACTAATTTTGTGATGAAAAAGCCTAATTTTGTGAATAGACTGGATGCGAGTTTTCAAGACAAATAGAGTCTATCATTTAGTGTTAGTATTATAGCTGCGCTACTGAACTTTGGCTTTTTACTCACCTTGGCGCCCCTTGACGACGGCTAATTTAGCATCCATCCCTTTTTTCTCTAAACTGTTTAGTCAGTTAAAGTCAGTTTGATGTTGACTCTTGCCCTGAACATGCTCTTTTTCTTTCCTCGCTTCCTCAGACAAAGTTCTCCTGCATTTCTTTGATGAATCGGCCATAATATGTGTTCAAAACAGCCAGTGTGTTGATATCCAGTTGCTGGTGTATGACTCTGTGCCATAATACAGAACCCACCTGTCACATGATGCCCTGAGCTAGAAAAAAAGTTATCAAGCACAGGTCCTCAGCCTCAGGAAGCTGTAGAGATCCAGGAATGTACGTAATTTAACCAGTTACCTTTGCCTTTTCCCATTGCATTAAAGTTACTGATGCAAAAACTGGCAAACATATAATGACTTATTTCAGAATATTATGTTGTTTTCCATTAAGTTCATAATAATTATATGGATATTCTGGGCCATTTCTTTGCAGACAACCTGCATGAATATAATATGAATTGGTCATTCCCTGCAAGGATAGCTTGACCTGCAAAAGCATTACTTTGTTTTTGTTTTTTTTCAGATAGTTATCTTCCTATCTCAGAAAATATCAGATTTTACACCACCCCTCCTTCCTTTTGTAAACCTATGAGTCAGTTCTTGCTCAGAATTCCACCAACCTTGTATTAGTTTTCCCTCTGCAGCTTCCCGAAGAGAATATTATGTATTCATATATCCAAAACTTTAATATTTTGAGCGGTATTTTCAGTCACCTGGTGCATCTATGTCCAATATTCCTTCATAGTGATCTCATCTGAATACTGATAGAATCATCTGCCCCCTGAGCTGCTCCATGCCCCCCTTATTTTCAAGAAGCAGGTATAGTGTTTTAGTGGGTTTTTCACGGAAAACAGCTGCTGCTTCTCCTGAAAATTTGGTTGAAGGATTTTACGGTTTCAACCTGAAACTAAAAACTAATTCTCTGTAGGTTTATCAGCATGCACAAACCCTTTTTCATTGTTGTATTGCTATTCCAATAATTGTTGCTAGTAAAACTTCCATTATTGCTGCTTGACCAATTATTTCCCTTATGTGAAAAAAAGCAAAGACCTGAAAGATAGCTTTATCCACACTCTGTGAATTACTGAGGAATAAATTCATCTCACTTACAAAATGATGTAAAAGGTTGGAGCAGGTTGAGATGAACAATCTACAGAAATCCATCTCGTTTCAAACTATTACAACACATGCTCTGATAAATCATTTATAGCTTTGTGAGGACAATTTTAGTTTCATGACTTATTGAGGAGGCATTTTAGCATTACGGCTTAGTGTTCAATAAATTATTTAGAAAAGAAGTAGCTAGAATGAGAGTTCAATTATGAATTTGTTAAGTTGTCAGAGACATGGAGCATTAGGCTTGTAATCAGTGTCTAAATCTGAATCTGAAGGAAAAAATGTTTGAGACAAAAATTCTTGTCTTAGACATTTCCAGATGGTGTTTATGGTCTTCATATATTTTGTATATAGTAAAGTAAGAAGACATAAAATTGGCAGCTGGTATATAAATGTGGAAACCTGTGGGATAAAACACCAGTGATTTAAACTCTGCCAGCCAGCTGTGCCTCAGCACTCATTCCAACCTCCGCTTTATTCCAGTTGTCTTGTTTCTCCGCCCATGCCCTGCAGATGTGGTGAGGCGAGTGTGACTGATTCAGATACATTGACTTTGACTCCCTTTGCAACCAGGCAGAACCTGTTGTCAAGTGAACAAAGGATGAATAGGACAGTGAGAACCAAAGAAAAAGACCTATCCTGAACTCTCAGTGAACCTTGGACTCCCCTGCTGACATTTTACACAAACCTTCCTGCTAATACATGCACACTCACACATTTTTTCACCCAATTGCCTTCTCAGATCACCAAAATGAATCACATCATTGCACATCTTTCCCTCGCTTGCACACAAGATTTCACCCATTTTTCTGTGGATCCTGGTGTGAGTGCTGGAAGACTGCTAATAGGTTCCAGTGTTTGACTATGTGAGCTGCATTTAACCGTCACTTAGCAGGATTAGGAATGACAGTACACCCCAGTGGCATTCTTGCCCTACTGGCAGAAAAGGTCAGTATCAGACAGGTGTCCATTCACAGCATTAAACTATAAACAGGCAGAGGATAGAAAAATGATGCTGGAGGCTTTGAAGAGAAGATGTAATAAACACATGTCCTCTTCTTTCATACACAGCAGTATGAATCAGTATCCATAATAAATCTGGCTTTGTGTGCTGATGTATGTCTGAAACCACATCTTTCATCACCGTCTGTGCCATAGCCACTTTGATCAGTTCCTCTCAGATGAGTTGGTTAAATGCTCCACAATGGCCTTGATTGTTGATGATCATTGCCACTGATTCAATTATCAGCTGCGGCTTACAGTCTGAATGTGCAATTTAAAGCACATCAGCAGCCACACTCAGAAGAACAAGAGCAACTGATGCTGGAATGGTCTTGATAGCACTTCATGAAACTTAGGGGACTTTAAAGAAGGCTGCAGCAATGATCTTGTAATATGATTTGATACAGAATCACAAATAATAGGATAAATTAGGACACAATAAGCATAATCAACTCTAATGTACAGATTTGTCAGTGCATGGTTTTAAAAACGAATGAGCTTACAGGTTTACAGGTTTAGTTGATAATATAAAGAAATCTTAATATTTTTGCCCAAAAATGATGGAGGAATTACAAACAATATTATTATCTATTTGCTTTTCTAAATTAATATCTTTATTTGCTTAGTGTGTAGAAAGGGAAAGAATAACAGTTGTGTGTTTTGTCAGAAGTTTAAGGATTAATATTTATTACTTATTGCAAGAACAGGTGCATGAATGGTACTAATGGATGAAGAGAAAACATACGGAAGTGAACATTCCTGCGGCTTTTTCTACTGATGTGAAACAAATATCTTTAGAATAACCCTGATGTTGCTTATTTTTACCTTGACAGCTTATTTATCCAACTAATACAGGTGCCTTTTCTTGCTAACTTATGGGTGGACAATTCAGAGGGATGCTGTCTCCAACTTGACCACTAGATGGCAGTTGTTGTTACACAGTGCTACTTTAATGCAGTTGAATTGACTGTGACTACTCTGTTCACCCCTCTCTTTGTTATTATGCTGCTTTTAAAGTAATTCTATTTTCTATTTCATAAATTAAACAAAGATAGGAAATAACACAAATCAGGGCTCAAAGGATCTATTCTAACACCTCCAGATGTTTCTGACTGATCAGAGCTACAAGCGTATGCTTTAATTCGTGTATGTATGGTATTATTTATTAGGTTATAATCATAGTGTCATCCAAGGTGTAGCAGCAGAATCTCTCCATGTCTCAGCCTAGCATGACATACAACTTAAATTAGTAATTTAGACATTCTCTGAGATGGAAACATTAGTACATTATAACATAACAAGTTTCACATTTTGACAACAAAACTATCATGTTATGAGCTTCAGTTTGTTTGTTTCTTGGGTGGCAGCTGCGCAATTCTGTTAAAAAATAAAAAATTAAGTAGAGAAAAAGACATAGGAGGCAGAACGACTGGACGTGACGTTAAGTTACTTTATTGTCGACATTTTGACCCAGATACCCTACACCAACCAGAATAACTACAACTGACTGCTTATATACTAGAGTAGCCTATTGGATCATACAATTTAAATGGGTTTCCAAAGACAGCTTTATACATAGAAATAATGGAAAATATTTACCTTAAAAGTTTCCCAGAGGCTATACATATATTACACAAACCCAAACTACTAAAAAATCATGCTAAATTATCCAACCAATGATGAACCAAAGCTATAGAAAATCCTCCCCCACAAGCTCCCCCTTAACATATTTCAACCTTGAGTTCCCTCCCCCGGAACCAATAAAAGGCACATGAACACCTGGGGACATCTTTTGTCCATGCACCACTCCTGAGAGACAGAAACAGCCAGGGGTAAGTACAAATATTAGAATAACTTTTTAGTATCTGCATCTAGTACTTTACTTAAAACCATCAGTGCACTATTTACTAATTATTTAGCCAAACCAATCAAATCTACCTCGTCTTTGCAGGTGAGCATAACATGAAAGACACACACACATTAACACACACCGTGAACCGATAAATTAATTAACTTAAACTCTGTGTATTCATTCAACATTTGCTTTTTACAAATGAAAATATGTTTACTGATCCGCCTGTCTCTGCAATCATTAATAAAATTCACTTTGAGATAACAATGGTTTACTGTGACATGCACATAGCAGGATGCAGGGTTTGAAAGGCATCAGCTGTCGATAGTGTGGAAGCAATTGCAAAATATGGCATGTTAAAGACAATTATGACAGTTGTGCAAAATGGTTTACAGATCTTACCGTTAATGCTTTCCTGACATGATGAATTAATCCTGTTGAGTGTACAGTGTTTGCACCACGACACCATGACACACCCCATCAATTCACACTGAATTTAATGATCTCATGGCAGTTTTTTTGTATTTGTTTCCAGCTTTATATTAAAGGATGCAGCACTATTTATATCAGACTTTGCTCAACTGCAAGTTATATGTATGAGATAAGCATGGTGCTCAAAGTTCTGTGGATATGTTTGATTTGTCTTTGGCAGCTTTTCCCTATTTGACTAATTCTGTGCTCATATTTAGGTGGTGTTAAAGATTAAGACTAAAAGATGTTCATCCTTTTAGAAGAAGCCAGTGTTTAATCTCTCCTGCTTGATTCAAAGCAGGTTTTAATCATGAAAATTCCTAAACAAGCTCAGACACGGGCTGTCTTTCATGTCAGTTTGCAACCATATGGTGTCGGGCAGAATTTTGACCCCTCTTTGCATTTAAGGTGAATCGGCACATTTGGTCCCTTTCTTCTTCCATCCATCCACAGGGATTCCTTTAATTCTGCTCAGCATTAATGAAGACAAATCATCTGGTGAAATCGATCGATGATGGAGTCACTGTACTTGAAATTCCCGAGGGTACGAGAGGAGCCACACAGGAAGATAACTAGGCATAGCTTGCTTGGATGTGTGTGATTAATGCAGAAGCCACATGAACAAACACACAGAGAGGTGTTGTGCTGCCGAGTTTTCAAAGATTTCTCAGGTCATATCAAATTTGGAGGCAAAAGTGCATTTCAGAGTATTAAACCTGCATGTTCTGGAAACCAACTCTCTTTCCTCAGAGATCCGGCTGCTAGTCGGAAGGAATAAGGCATTAATGTCAGAACAAAGTCAGCTAAAGCTGTAGCGAGGGAGAGAAGTGTGTATTCACATATTGTGAATATGTGTAAAAATCTCTTTGGCGCTTTGGAAAAATATTTCTTTTTTGATTTCCTTGGGATCTCTCTTACACAGCATGCATGAACCACCATATAGTTATTAAAAATTTGTGCATCATATCAAAAAGCCATCTTTATATGATGTTAAAAAGCTGACAAGCTGCCAGCTCTACAACAGCAGCAGCACAAAAGGCAAAGTAACAGAACATTTTCTTTTAAAAAGCATTATTTTTTGTCAAAATCCAATTCAATCCTGCAAAGGAAACTAAAGATTAATTTCTTTCTCGGGCTTTTCTTTGTCGTTTCCCATCTTTTCTGTCGAGATAGATGATGTGTTTTCTCCTGCACAGCAATCGAATCAGATATTTTGCTATATTTGCTGCACACGTGCAGGAAATCAAACACAGGGGCTCCATCACTGGGCGCCGCCATGACTGAAGCATTCTTGTGTCAATCAAAACAATGTTTTAGCTTATTATTGTCATCTTTATTTAAAGTTAATTGTATAATTATAAAAATCTGCTGTGGAAAACAATAAAATTAACAAATGTTTGCACAGAAAAATCGCTGCAGACACGTCAGTTTTAACAACAAATATTTAGCAGAAGCTTCTGTGGTATAAAAGGCAAAAAGTTTTTATTTGTTTGACTTTATTCTGTTTCCACACAAATTATTTGCATGAAGACCAGAAAATTCTAGCTAAGCATTCCAGTGAGTTCCTCCGTTTACATTTGACCTAACTGGGTATCATGCTGCAGATTAAGTCAGCGACTAATTACTGTTTAAGAGAGATTAAACTGATGATCATTTACTTCATCAACAGACTGATTTTACAGTTGAGAAAATATCCGAAGTAAACAAAACACTGAAAAAAAAAGCATCAAATTCCCTGCATCCTTGTTCTGCCTACAAAACAATCTAAACACTATTTCTAAAAGCTGTTTATTGTGGGGTTTGGTATTTTCTTTTTGAATTCATTTTGATAATGAAATTTTAGCTATTTTCTTTTCTTTTTGGCATCTTTACTTAAAAAAAAATAAAAGACCCCTTAAGTAAAGGGTAAATCACAGTGATCATGAAATCAAAGCAGGAAAATATAAAAAATTTCCACATAAATTTACATATTTTATAGGAACTTCTAAACTTTTTTTGAAAAAGATGACTTTTCAGCTTTTTGTTTGATATTAAATAAAAGCGTATCATTGCTATGCCGGTAAATTACTTTGTCCATTAGTGAGGACCGTAACAAAACATGTCTGATGCATTTAGATTACAAGCATCACTTACTGAACTGTCATATAAATAACAGTTAAATTGGTCACTTAACCAATAATAGAAGATAATCTGTAATTTATTTGTAGAAAATAGTATTTTCTGTTCATCCACTCAATCCCTGACAGCATCAGTTCGGTTGACTGAATTAATGCAGTTCCCAGTTTTGACTTAGACAGGTGTAAATAAAGTGGTGCTGAAAATGATGAGTGTCCTTTGTGCGTAAAGTCATGGTGTAATACTAATATTTAACAAAATGAAACATATAAAAATACACTCACTTGTACAATTGTTTAACATAAATAGACATGTAGATGTGGCCAAGATGACCTGTTGAAGTTGAAACTGAGCACCAGAATGAGGAAGAAAGAGGATTTAAGTGACTGAATTATTGTTGATGCCAGACTAACTGATCTATTTTAGAAACTGTTGATCCAAACACTCAGTTTCTCACTGCACAGTGACAAATATATACGGCTCAAAAATCAAAACTCAAAACACTTTATTCAGTTACACTTACACAATTATTACGAAGCCTCAAGATGTAGAAAGTGAATGATTTTTAAGTAGACAGGAAGCCCAGGGTTGCAATGCTCCTGCACAGCTGCACGTCTTCTACCTTAAAAGTTAAGCATAACAAGGTCTGTGATTTCCATTGGCTGAATCTTAACATCTCATAAAAATGATTAATTAACATTAATTTGCCTTAATTTTGCCTGTAAGGGTCTTTCATGGTGGTTTACTTCTGATTCATTACAGCCTTCATGAAAGGTGTAAAGCACTCAGATACCATTAGACTGTGCAGTTAATAAAAACTGATAAAATGCTTTTGTGCAGTTAGAAAGCGTTGGCATTAATTATTTTTTTTACTAAAACTAGTGTTCCAGGAATTTGGTGGTTGCCAGGTGTTGTATTAATTTATTAGTTGTACTTGAATTAGATCAAATTAGTAATAAATGATTCACATGGAGGGTATGGATAAAGTTGCATATATTCATCATCAACCTCACGTTTTCTCTGAGCTACCTCCTGTCACTCAACTATTACAACCAGGTGGCTGAAGGGGGATGGCTTCCACACCTCCCATACATACCTCATATGAGTGCTGCTTCACTTCCTTGACATAGTGTTTATACAGTCCCACAAAATTTACACTATGACGTTAAATCAAAGATGTGATGAGGAAAAAGCATGAAGGGTGCAAGTGTAAACCTTTCTTATAAAGTCTTGCACATAAATACAATAATGAACCATGTGTTACACATTGGGAGTGTTTCATTTACACCTGACTCTTCTACTGGTGAAATAAGGGGTAATTAAAGGCAGTTAGTAAGATTGGCTTTTGCTCAGATAAAAGACCATTTCGAAACATTTTCTTAAAGGAAGTGTTGCTCATTATTGTGTCACTAAATATTGAATTGAAAGGTCTTTTCTTTATATAAGTAACTTCTTATATTAACATTACAAAATCAGAAAAAAGTCGGATACAAAGATGGATGCACATCCCTATTTACATATTATTTTGCTCAAACCAAATATAACAAAGACAGCAATGTAAGAAAAGTTTCCAGGCATAACCTAAAAATGAACCTGACGTTTTCTGAAGCTCTCAATATAGGCTGTTTCCCAGCAATATTCTGGCTTCAACTTTAAAATACTACTTTTTCCTCAGAGATAAAAAGCCCTGCAGCTTTCCCATTGAATAAAAAGGGAAACCTCAGGGGAAACAAAACTTTCACTTAAACGATATTGTAGGTTAATCATTTTACTGTGTTTGCTGTACTATTCAGCTCACTGCTAAGTTCAGTGTTCTGGGAAAATAGTAAGTAATAGGAAAGATTTTTGGTATTATTTTAATATTATTATTTATTTATTTTTAAATTTTTTTTTTGAGTTGCAAGATTTAGTTAGATTTTTTACTTAAAGTGTGTCTTTCGTGCCTATAAGGTAGAAAATAGTAGACATCCCATTTGACTCAACATGTAGAGGCAGACATTTTCTTTTCTTTTCACGCCAGAAAAAACTGAACTGAACTGTATGTTTTCTTTGTTTCTATATTTTCGGAAACAAAAAAACTATCTAAACAAACTAATTCTTCCTTAAAAATCTTACAATCTTGTCTTTGATCACATACCAAGACTCCCACTGGGTGGATGCCGTCTTGAGTTCAACAACAAACACAACACATTGCTGCACTGGGGGAAAAAATGTCCTTGTCATAGCAGCTTTTAGGATTTTGTTTTTCTTTGGCGGCAGAAAAACTCCACAACACACCAACGAACACCATTTATATAGTACTGACTAGCAAGTTCTTGTAGCCATTGGTTATTTGTATTCAGGATTTTTTTTGACTGCGAGCTCTTGTAGAAACGTCTCTCTGAAGCCTTGTTAATGCACCTAATGATGACCACTGCAAGGATGAAAATATTGAAGAACCCAAGAAAAGAACATTAAAAAAAATATTAGAATACATCCAGAGTGAGCTCATTGTATATCAGTTTTAGTTGCTTAAGGCGAGGCACACCATTAGTTGTTGTAATAGTACTAGATTTAAAGAACACTTGATACCAAGCCAACAAATATCCTTTGAGTAATGGCTTAAAATAATTGTATACCTCGGCCCGATCCCAGTTCCTCCACTAGGACTAGTGGACTAGACTACTCAATCCTACACACAGGGGAACTCCACAGCAAACAGAATGACTCTCTCCCAAGCTGGCAAACTGTGTCGCACATGTACACAGCTGCCACGTCCAGATTGGGCAGCCAACAGGGAACTAGAACAGCCGTCAACCAATCCAGGTGGAGGAAGGCGGATCCAAGAGCCTTTTGTAAATAATGTGAATTTGCTGGTTTACTATTTATTAGTAGATTGGAAATCATCTCAAATGTACACCACTACACAAGATACAGTCCTTGTTACACAAATAGTTATCCATAACCTTTCTCTGAGGGATAAGCTGCAGAAACACCTTGTTTCCTTTAAGTTTCAGCTCATCAGTGTAGGCCATGTTTAAAAGACAAAACAAAAAAAAACAATAAAGCTATTTTGTTGATTGTTGAGTTCATTTTCTGAGCTTGAACAGCTATACTTTAGTCAAGCTTTCCTGAAATAGGAAGTAACCACTGGCATCATACATGGCAATTTGCCTGTAGGAATAATAAAAAATAGTACTTGTGCTATCTTTAAGAAAATGTTAACCTTTTTTCTCAAAATATTTTGAATAAAATCTGTCATGAAGATGTTTTAATTAGATGGAGCTTCTTGTAGTGCCCTTTCCCCTATAAATACATATTTCTATGCTGATGATTCCACATTGTATGAGCTAATGAAAAGACAATACTACCTACCTTTCTCTAACTCAGACTTGCTTAATACTTAAAATCTTTTTTCTGTTCCGGCCTTACGAGAAGCCTAAACCCAAATAGAAATCTGAGGACAAACTAAGAGTATTTAAAAAAAAAAAATTCCAGAACATTAAGATCTCCCTTCTCCGTCACACTCTACAAACAGCAGAGCAGAAACCCATTTATTAAATATAG
Source organism: Rhadinocentrus ornatus (assembly GCA_037177495.1). NCBI lineage: Eukaryota > Metazoa > Chordata > Actinopteri > Atheriniformes > Melanotaeniidae > Rhadinocentrus > Rhadinocentrus ornatus. Next base: position 9,429,554 of record JBAMHW010000027.1, read on the forward strand.
CTGTTACAACTAGAATGAAAGTCAGTCAAAATACCACTTGACTTCTTCTGGAAAATTGGCAGCAGCGGCTCCGCTGGAGGAAGGAGATGGCATTATTTGGTTACTTAATATGTGTAAGTGAGTGTCTGACTGTGAAAGACTGATTTGAATTGAGTAAATGAGCAACTTAGGATGTTATTAATCCATTATTTAACAACTATGAAAGTCTCTAATACCTTGTTGTTTTATAACTTATCTGTTACTTGCTTAGGTAGTTCCTGTGGATGAATGGAAATCAGCAATTTAGCAAAAATACAATAAATAACCAATAAATCTTTATCACCCTTGAAGTTATAATTTATCATAAACAATGTTAAAGTTACAGTTGAACCAAGTCTCTGCAGGGTGAAATATGTTCTACTTGAAAACAAGTGGGAGCTTCTACTAATTAAAATTTGAGCTGGTTAGAAGTTAAGAGTTGTTTTTTAGTGACATTACAAAGTTTTGCATAGACAGCACTGCTGCCAGCCCAAAGATACACATATACAAGCACATTTAACAAGCTGATTTTTATTTTAGTGAACTCCTGATTTATGTATAAAAATTTTCAACATTGTGTTTTGCAGTGAGGGAAGAGCACTTTCCATGATGCACTTTCCAGAGCATCATATTTATAACAACATTAATATCTCATTCTGTTTGCTCATTCCGATCGTCTGCACATCAGCCAGGAACTTGAAGACACACTTCTCAACTAATACAGTGCCCCTAAAGCCAGTACTTAATTGTCTAATGCCAGCTTCAATCTTAACCAGCTTTGGCTGAATTTTATTTTATATTGAATTTAAATTAAAAAAATCATTGATTCATTTGTAAAATAAAGCTGTATTTTTGAATAAATAATAGTCATCATCCATTTTAAACAGTTATTGTGTATTGGCCACTGGCCAGGAATCACCTCTTGCATCTTAATTTACCCATAATTTGGTTTTTAATGAATGTGACAAATTATATTATTGGTAGCTGATCTCATTTTTCTGAAAGAGCTGAAATTCTCGAGTCAAGTACATAAACTCCCATGTTCTAATCATCGACTCACAGGTTAAATTTAAACATTGTGTGCTTCTCAGATGTTATAATTTATCATACACTTGCGATTTTAGGTGTGCTGTCAAGTTCTGCATCCTGTAATGCAAGGCAAAGAAGTTCTGGCAAGCCGCACTCTTTTCATCACCTTTAACAGTCACCATCCTGGAGGTCTAAAGGGAAGTGAGAAACTGCTAACAAATCTTTAGCAAGCAATTGTAGAGTACATCATGTGATGCTAATGCTAGTTAACTTTAGCAGATTTTCATCAGGCATTTCATTTGTTGTGGTGCTTGTTTTTTTGCCTGCTGAATTCTCATCTTTTCTGTAGTCTTTGTTGTGTTGTGAGATCTCAATCAGACACTTACTTGGTTTAAAAAAAAAAAACTTAGAAAGAAGTGAAGAGTCCTGAATGGTCCTGTGCTTTTTATTTGTAGGATTGTACACCAAATATTGAAATTAGCATGTAGTATAGAGGTCCTTTAAAGAAGTCGTATTGCACTGCAGCTGCATGTTAATGCTTAATGTTTTCTGTCATTGAACTTCTTGATGGCTGTATGATGCACGTTGCTCTGAGCATGGACGGACTGAATTATTACTTCAACCCATATACCCTCTTTACAGACTCTTTTATACAGACTCTTTACTCTTATGAGGCCAAGATGAAGAACACACAAAACTCCAAATACGGCTTGTCTTTGTAGGGCCTTGGTTCACCTTTTTTTATAACCAGAACTTTTTAATCATAGCCAAACAAATAATACATTAAATTGTATCTAATTTAAATGTATAGAATAAACAATATAGCCAGACGGATAGAAATTAGGCAGTGCAATACGGCAGTGTCATCCAAATGGACAAATAGGAACAATTGTCACTAAACCACCTCCACATCACTATACAATTGCAAACATAATTAAAAATTGCTTTTCATAACACAACACAGTATCACTAAAGAACATATTAGACCATCAAAATTACATTTGTTCTGGCTTATGTTACTTGTTAACAATGTTCTAAGGGTGGGAAACGATGTGGGGTTAAGACAGGGATATGATTGGATAAGGGGGGGGGGGGGGAACACGAGAGTTTGGTTATGAAAAGAGAGGGCTGTCAAGTTGAAGAGGAGTTGGTAAGAGTTCTTTTTCGAGCAGTTGTTTGGTGTGGTTATTGCCCTCAGTAACCGTTACTCTGGAAAATAAAAACTGCTGTTCTTGGAGTAGCTCTCGTCCGTTCTTCAGCACGTCAGCGTTGGGGGCCCTGCGGAGGGTCCTACAGAGAATAGCAGCAGCTGGTCTCAAGCTCCACCCTGACAAGTGCTGTTTCATGAGAAAGGAACTGGACTTCTTGGGACACAAGGTGGGGTGTGAGGGGACCCACATGAACTAAAAAGCTTCATTGGGCTGGCCTCCTACTACAGGCAGTTTGTGCGTGGCTTTTCTTGTATAGCTGCACCCCTGTTCCACCTGCAGCACAGAGACAGTGCTTTTGTTTGGACACCTGAGTGCAAGCAGGCCTTTGAAGAAGGTTCTGACGAAGTCCCCCGTTCTCACCCTACTGGATCCCAAGCTGCCGTTCACGCTGGGCACGGATGCCAGTGATGTTGGCATGGGGGCGGTGCTCAGCCAAGTCAGTCCAGAAAGGGGAAAAAAGGTGGTGGCGTATTTCAGTAAAACCTTTAACAAGGCCGAACGCCACGATTTGTGACATGCAGAGAGCTCTTGGCGATAGTGAGAGCGATAAGCCACTTTAAGTACCATCTGTGTGGTCTACCCTTCACTGTCCGAACGAACCACTCAGCCCTCCAGTGGTTAATGTCATTCAAGGAGCCAGAGGGTCAAGTTGCGAGTTGACTTGGGGAACTGGCCACATATGACTCTAGTGTTGAGTACAGAGCTGGAGCGCGCAATGCTAACGCTGACACCATGTCCCGGTGGCCCTGTGCAGCCAACGGCTGCCGGTACTGTGAAAAAAAAGAGCTCAGGGAGAAGGAGCTCCGTGGAGAGCTGGAAGCAGATTCCATATGTGCAGAGGAAGGACAGGTCTGCAAGGAAGTGTAGGTTATTGACTCACTCGGATGGAGAGCACAGCAGGAGCAGGACGATGAGACCAGTGCTGCAGTGGGTGAAGTTGGCATATAAGCCACAATGGAGTGAAGTTGCTGGGCACTCACCTGCCACTAAGGGACTTGTTGCAAAGTTAGAGACTCTCCGGGTGAAGGATGAAGTACTGCAGTGAGCCTGGAAGGAACCAGCAGAAGAAGAAGAGGTGGCAGGTAGTGGTCCCCAAAACAATGAGAGAGTCAGTTTTAAAAGCTTCACACGGGGCTACTGGGGCAGGACATTTTGGAGTCTCAAAAACACTTTGACCGGTCCGGAAAAGCTTTTATTGGGGTCAGCGCCGGAGAGATGTTAAGGATTTTTTGCCGCCGTTGAGACCTCTACACAGCTCACAAAGGGCCCCCGGATTAATCTCGCGCCCAGCTTCAACAGCTGGCGATGGGGGCTCCTATGGAAAGGGTGGCTGTGGACATAATGGGCCCATTCCTAAGCACAGACAAGGGGACCATTACGTGCTAGCAGCCATGGATTATTTCACTAAATGGCAGAGACCATTCACAGCTACCAAGGCAGAAATTTTGAGTCAAGAGTGTTTACTGCCATGTGTGAACGCCTAGGCATGCAAAAGACATGGACCCCACCTTTATAACCCAAGAGTGATGGGCTCATCGAGCGGTTCAACAGGACCCTGGCAAAACAACTAGCCATCCTCAGCGCGGAACACTAGCAGGACTGGGACAGACACCTTCCCCTTGTCTTGTTAGCATACAGATCAGCTGTGCAGGATTCTCATGTTAGGACAGGAGCTACGAACGCCAGTGGAAATGGCATTTGGCAGGCCCTCTGACGCATTAACAGCACCACCCGGGCCGAAATACGCTAGGAGGCTCCAGGACCACATAGAAACAGTTCATGACCTTCGCACGGGACCAGCTGCAGAAACCTGGCATGAGACAGAAAAGAAACTACGACGCCAGAGGAAAGGACTTCAAAGCTGGAGTGTGGGTGTATAGCCCAAAGCGGAAGAAGGGCTGGTGCCCTAAGTTGGACTGTCACTGGCTAGGGCCCTGTGAGGCATTAGCAACGAGGTGGTGTACAGGGTTCAGATGTCAGCTAGGGGTAGGGTGGCCTTCAACAGAGACAGGGGCGATGCCAGGGCTCTTTGTTGCGGCCCCAGCGGCAGGAAAGGGGATGCGCTTCAACAGTCACCAACTGCTGGCCGTACTGACTGATCTCTCATTTCT
>JBAMHW010000027.1:9471342-9487250 GCA_037177495.1 Rhadinocentrus ornatus
CGAAGTGGAGCTCTGTGCCCATTACTGATCCAGCCAGGGGTCCATCCATCTGGTCAGTCAAGAGTCACTCTCATCTCATCAGTCCATAAAACCTCAGAAAAATCTACTTCAAATATTTCTTGACCCAGTCTTGACGTTTCAAATGTATCCTGTTGGTGATTGGGTTTCAGCCTTCCTTACCTTGGCCATGTCTCTGAGCACTGAACACCTTGTACTTGTGGAAACTCCAGGGTGGTTGCTGTTCTGGAATATGCAGATGGAGGATGATGGCGTCCTGGAAGCTTCATGTTTGATTCTTTTCAAATTTTTTGCATTTACTATTTGTCTTTTTTTCCCCCAACAAGTTTCTTTTGACACTGTTGACTTTTTTGCAGCAAAACATTTGATGGTTCTGTGGTCATGCCCCAATATCTTAGGTATTTCAAGAGTGCTGCATCCCTGTAAAAGACTTTTTACAATTTTTGACTTTTCAGAATCAGTTAAATCTCTTTTTTGGCCCATTTTGCCTGAGGAAAAGAAGCTGCCTAATAATTATGCACACCCTTAATATAGGCTATTGATCTCCTTAGGTCACACACCCTCGTTAGACAAATACACATCACGTGATATGCTTAAATCCAATAAGCATTCAAGTTTATACAGCTTGGAGTTAAAGAAAATGCATGAAAATGATGATATGATCAAAATACTCAATTGCCTAATAATTTTGCACACAGTGTATAGTAAGGCAAAGAACATACTTGTTTGTTTGTTTTTTTTTAATGTGTGTGTGTATGTATGTATGTGTGTATATAACAGGCTCTGTGCTCTTTGGGGACCCCTTGGGGGATCCCAAAACCAGATTAGGACCCACAATCATAGATTGTATGTGAAGACCCTAAACCAAACACTAATTGCTGTCTTATTATTTTTTAAATGTTTCATCAGCTTTACTGATGTTGGCCATCGCCACGACAAGCCTTACGTTCGGTACATTGATCCCCACACTGGCCCCACCAGTTATGCAAATATTGTAGCTTGCAAACGTCTAATATTTATTTCTTAGGATGAGCTCAATCAATGCTTTAAACAAACACACAATGTTTTTTAATATATTAAGTATATTTCTGTATTGTATATATTTGGCCCAAAAACATGGTGGAGGAGCTATAATGATGTGGGATGCCATTGATACTGAAGGTTTTGACTGATAAATCAAATTAACAAGGATATTATGACTGAAAAGTGCTACCTAGTTTAAAGAAACTTTTTATTTTATTTTATTTATTTATTTTTTTTGGTTTGTGGCTGTGAGGATAAAGAGCCTAAATGCATTGGGCTCAAAGAGCAGCAAATTCTGACAGAAGCTTGTAGATGTCCATACAAATTTTGAATTACCTGCAACTGAGCCTCCAAGTTTTGCACATTTCTTTGCCATATTCTAAAACAAAACTGGCTCACTTGCAATAACTTTTGAAGATATTTTAAGCTATGTCCATTCAGAGATTCCTGTGATTTAGACCACACAGCTGACATTTCATAGCTTAATTGATATCCACCTTCTTCATCCAGAAACACTTAGAACTGATAAAATTATCCCTGATATCAGCTTGTACATCTGTATCAACCATTATTGAAAATGTCATGTACATTAACAGTGAATTTAATGGAGGTTTTCAAATAGTAGGTGGGTAAATGTCAGTCAAATGAGTACTTTAGTTCTGTTAAATGTGTATTTGAAATAATTGCTGTCTTTTATCATATTTCTAGCTCCAAGTGTATGAGGCAATGTAGACAGGTGTCAATGACAGCTGTAATTCTACCATAGCCTCAAGTAGTGAGTAATTGTGAGTCATATCTTTAAATGGATTTGAACTCTGTGTTGCTATTAATGTAATAATGTCTGGTTTCTTCACACCAGTGTAGGCCATGTGCAGCCAAGGTGCCCTATTGTTTTATGGCTATCTACCAAACAAAGGTAGCCCATTTCTACCTTGATATAAAGGTGTCTCAATTACTGCAGGTCTCGGACTAATGGTGTATCCATTCACTTTAATTCATTATATTTAATGGCTCTCTAATTGTGTGAATTTAATGAAGATCAAAGGAACTAAAGGTGCAAGGAGAGGAGCGGAAAGGCGGATGACCTGGAGTGGACAAGCATGAGATCCTTTCAGAGTATTTAAAGTACTATTAAATGGTGATTTAGAAGATGTTAGCACTATGGATGGATGCATTAAGCGTAGAGTTAATGTTTTATGTTAAAATTAACACAATACTGACATTACATGCATATAAGTACTATTGGGGTCTTTTCTTTGTCTTTGGAGATACTTTTGAGAGAGTAATTCATCTTAAAACATGGGCGCTAAACTTGCATCTAAGTCCCAACTGACTACACTGCTACTATGTTGACTGACAGCAGCCTGAATACTGATGTGTTTTTGCACATTCTGTCTGACCCTAATCAGCTGGGGATGGCAATGCATCAACAATCACAGCTAAATTGAAGAAGCTGGTCTGTCAGACAAGCCTTCGCTCACGTTGTTACTTCCGCATCCACACGTTGCACGAAGCAAATGATAGCCCTGCTGAAAATGTCTGATAAGAACAAAGGTGCCCATTGAGTTTAATTTACGATTTCCATAATGGAAGGTTCTTTCTGTAGCTGTACTCAATCCTTCATCTTCTGATAAATGGAAGTGAATGTCCAGATTTTTACCCAACATAATAGCTCCTTGCAATCGTTCCCACTGCTTTTGATGAAATTATTTTTTGGAGGCTGATTCCAGTTTGGCGATGTGACAGCTGCCCCCTTAATTCATTTTAGCAGTTTGAGAGGCTACAAAACCTGTCAGCCATGTGGTTTTGTAGTTTCAATTGCAACTTTTTATCCACGTTGAAAAACAAAGTGACTGAACCTTGACCCGATTGCTCTCCCTCTTCCGTCAAACGCGGACTTGGTTATACTTGCTGCCATCAATCTTCTGATCCCAACAACTGTTATTCCATCCCGTCATGCATCACTTATCCTCATTGCTACTATACTTACACTTCTAATAATATAAAAGTAAAAATTAGTCACAAACAGAGTTAAATAAAGTGTATTATCATGGTTGATGAAGTGTAACTCTACGCTACACAATGAGCTAGAGGGAGATAATGTGCTGCAAGCAGAAGATGAATGTGTGCAACAAATGGGACATTATTACCATAATATCCACATGCTGGTTGGGATTATTCCAGTGGCACGCTGTTATTTATCTCTAGTGCAAAACCAGTGGGAAAAGTCATATTTCATGTGTTGATTCATTGTATTTTACTTTATGAAAGATAGCGATATCTCAAAAATATGTTGTGAGCTTCATTAAAAATATCCTAGAAATATGAAGTAATATTTGAATTCATTAGCTTTCCAAATCAGTGCACTCTTGTGTTTTAGTTTATATTTTGCTGTTTCATTAAATAGTAATTCAGGGTCATTTGTTGTAGAACAGCTTTGAGTTTGGAGGCTGTGCCTTGTTCAAGAGCGCAGGAGTGATGTTGATAAGGCAGCGCTGGCCACCCACCAGTCTCACTGCAGAATCACTCTCTTCTTCAGATAACACAGAAGGAAGGAGCAACCTTCTGGTTAGTGGTCAGCTGGCATGTCAGAGCCAAGCAGCCGCCCACATGTTTATCTGTTGATTAAGTCCTCTGGTGCTGTAGCATTTGTTTGCACAGGAAAATTCAAACATGATGGAGAGAGAGAGTACGACGGAGCTGGACTCCAGGGACGGGGGGTATGTAGAAAAAGAGGAAACAACAGCAAAACAGAGAGGTGCTCAGAGCGATGGAGAGCATGAGAGAGGGATGCTGAAAGAGAAAAGTGAGCTTTGGTTTCTAATCCTTCTTCTTTGTCTGTTTTTCCATCTGTGAAAAAAAAACAACAAAAAAATCAGAGGAGCCAATCACATTTACATCCCAGCTCACGTTTGCCTCCCAATGGCCTCTAGTCTAGATCTCTAATCAGCTAAAATTGGAGAGACGGATTCTTAAAAACGAGTCTTTGATGTGAGGGGTTAACATTTGTTGTTTCAGCTAATTATATAATATGCCAGCCAGCCATGTCAGGGGTAAAAAAGAAAACATGTTCATGTAATTTAGACTGCAGAACAGAACTTTGCAAATGTTGCCCAATGGGAAATAACTTGTTAGTTTTTTAAGGTAATTGTAATGCTCCCTTTTGTTTAATCATTTTTATAGATTGGTATATTATTCCTGGGTTGTTTAAATCCAACAAATTTTTATTTCCATTAGGATTTCAGCTATATTGTTTTTTTTTCTGTAACTACAATAAGGAGTTCAGATCTATATTTTTTTTATATGTGTAGCTGGTAACAACTTTTATACCGTGTTATGTCTACTTCTAAAGGCATTGAAGGTTTAATTCTGAGTTTAAATAAATAACATGCAATTCAAAATATTTTTTAGCTCACTGGAAATGCAATTTAAATATTTGTAATTAATTATGCAAAAAAATTTATTGTATTACAGACTAAAAAAAGTAACATATATTTGCATTATGCACTTACTCTATATTACTTTTAGTATGATTTACTTTAATGGTCCTCCTAACAATAGTGCTCAGTACTTTTAAGAAAACACGCAGCTTATAACAGTGTCGTTGGACAAGTGGGTTCAGAAAGGCTATAGGAAGAATATTCTCTATTTTAATTTGTACATAACGTTACCTTGGAACAGCAGCTAGTATCAAAGCAGCTGTCAGGAAAGTGCAGTTTACAGACTGTGGGGCACTTTATCCAGCAGTGTGCTCATTATATCATGAGTTTTATGTTGTGTGTGTCTCTGTGTGTTTCTTCCACTCCTTCCTTTCCTTTTTATATTCAGATTTCTATGAATGAGAATATTTCTGCAAATTTAAGTGATGCTGGAAACTTTTCTCCTTGTATTATCATAAAATGTGCTTGTAGTCAAACTCAAAGTAAATGTATGGAAACTTGTGGTTTCTCAGGATAAGAGCAATTTGAAAGCAGTGCATATGAACAAAGACGGTATTGACAACTTGCAAGTGGCGTGTTAAAGAAGATTTTAGATCTCAAGACAAAGCAGGTTTCTCGGTGTTAGGCTGTGTGATTTAAAAATCAGCCTAAAAGACGAGAATGAAGAGTTCTCAAAAACATTTTAAGCATCTAAACATTTGCTGTTTATTTTAGCAAATATTACAGATTATTGAAACAAAACTAAAGAAACAACATTAAAAAACTGATTTGTTACAATGCAAATAATTTAAAATGCCTTGATTTACAAGAGTTTGCCTTATTTCTGCCTCAGGCATTCAGTTGTTTTTTCCTCGTTCTGGTGAGATTCTCAGAGCTCTTTCAGGCCCTCAGGAAGAACATTGTACACACTGAGTCAGGAAAAGAATATAAAAGTGTCTGAAAGAATGTGAATTTATCCATTTTGCTGTTTTGAGCACAATTCATGATCAGAGACCACTTAGAGACATAAACATAAACTGCTGCAGTTATTTTATCCAAATGTTGACTGCAACAGTCTCCAACAGTCCTTTAGGGGATCTGCATGAAGTGCTTGCCATTGTTGAGGTATAAGCTTGTGCGTACATCAAGTAGCTGCACAAACCGGCTTTTATGGGAAGTGTTAAAAAAAATATAACACTTTAGGGCAAGAGGAAAGTTTTCTAGAGAATTTTGTGCTCCCACGATGGGACGAATGAACAAAAAATAATAAGAAGACTGACTGATAACAAGTGTGAACATTTTTATTCTAAGTAAACCTAAAGGATTGTTAATGATGTGGAAACAGAAAACCAAGTAATATGCACGCTACAATATGTACATATTTTAAGCATACAGTTTTTGTGACCTCTGCACCTCTTCATATCATAAAAGCGTTTCTTTAAATCCTTTTTGTGAACAATTCCAGATCTCATCTGCTCCCCAGAGACTTTATTAGTGTTCTGAAGTGAACACAGTCCTTGGGGAGTCATTGTCAACCAATGATTCAGTAAATTGCTATTCATTTTAGGAAAAGTTGGATAAATCCAATTAAAAGCAGCTATATATATATATATATATATTAGGCTTCAAGTGGTTAAACCGAAGACATAATTTTAGCAAACCACCAACATGCCAGCTGGCTGAGGTTGTTCTAGCCAATGAGGGAATGCTAATTCTAAGGGAAGTAAATAGTAAGGCATCAATGTTCATTTCTCTTTTTTTAATAGTACAGTATTTATAAATGAATATTTCTGCTCACAAGTAAATGGACTGTACTAATTCATCACATGAATGTACTGAGTGAGGCATGTTGAATACTACATATTCTGTATGCAGCGAGTTCTGCCTTTAAATTCAGGACTTGGGTTGTAATTCACTTGACCTAAAGAATAAGAAACCGAAGTCTTTTTCAGACCATCGAGGTTTATGCTTCAACCAAAATGTATCTCTTTATTCTGTTATACCACTTATTACGTTACAATGTTCTGTTGGTAAACTGTACTCATATTTACTTTAATTGTTATCAGGACCTTTATGTCAGAATGTGGCTCTGTTAAAAAGTGATCCTTCTGGCAATAGTTGATCTGGAAAGTTGTTTGGGGAAAAAGAAGAAAAGAACGATGCTGCAGAGATTGGATGTCAACAAGTTATAAGAAAAATAGCTTGAGGTTATAAGTCCCTGCTGTTCTAGAGAAACTCCTAAGCAGTTCTCTGCCAAAGAAGCATCCCTTTCAACAAATCAATTTGGAGTACAAAGAAACACATTTCCCATTAGAGCTCCCAAAAGAGATCCAAGTCAGACTAAAGCAATCTGTTGGTTAAGTTCATTAGAGGCTAAATGAAGAGTTAAAAACAAAAACATTGTGCATTGTCCTTTATCTCATCAGTGGTCATCCGCCTTGTGTTAATCTTGCAGTTTGAGTCAAGGCAATTATCTAAATTACTAATTAGTTGGCTGTTGCTTAGTGGGAACAAAAAAAGTTTCAAGGATGATTAACAGATAGAAATCTCTGGAACATTAGGACAAATTTCACTTCCCCCTGCAACAGCTCTTAATTGGAAAATTTAATAGATGTGAGTGGTCTGACTTGGTTGACTAACACGGCAGAAAAATCCCACTTACTTCGATGTCCTGATTATTAACAGTATCAGCAGCTGTATGGAAGGCTATTGGAACAAAAGTCGGTTATAAATGTTGACTGAGCTTTCATGACCCCACCCCCCGAACTATAAGAGGATTCTGTCAAGACAGAGAGGGAGCCCTACATTCGACGCTCTGCGGTGTTTACATTGGAGTTCAAACTTTTGCCGGAAGAGGAACAATGACAACAAAGGGATGCAAAAGGCGACAGAGAAATGCAAAATGATCACAAAAGGATGCACCATAACCTAAAAGCATTGAAAATTTTACACAGAGGGATGCCAAATGACAGACATGCAAAAGGATTAGAAAGGGTCCCTAAATTATCGAATACAGACACAAAATAACCTGAAAATATTCAAATACATGCAAAATGATCACAATGGAGTGCAATTTCATCAGAAAGGGAATAAAGATTACCACAGACAGATACACTAAAAAGAAGGAAATGCAGAATAACCATGGCATGATACAAAAATAACAATTAAAATGCAGGAAGAGATTTACAGAATAATTAAGATGTAAAAAATGACCACGAAGGGGTGTAAAATGATCAGAGATGGCAGAAAAACTACCTCAGAGGGACACACTATAGCCAGAAAGAAATGCAAAATAATACATGATGCAAAATAACCATAAAGTAATGTAAGACTTCATAGAGATACAGACCTTAACTAAGATGTGATTAATGACCACAAAAGAGGGAACCAGAATGACTGCGAAATGATGCAAGATCACTCAAAAGAGATGCAGCATCAGCACAAAATGAGAAATGTTGTCTATCATCAGTGGAGCAGCCTCCAGTTTGGAACCACTTTTATAAACAAGCTTTGATTTTCTCCTTGTGGATTCAAGTCCACCATATTTTCCTTTTGCTTTCAAGTGTATGTTTGAAAAAAGGGGTATTGTCCCTCATTAGGTGCTTCCAAATTAGTTTACACTAAGTATTTGCATGTTTTTATTTGTGGACGTACGAGATACTCAGGCAGTGGGAATCTCTCGCCCTTGAAGGTTTGGAGCTTCTCAATAATGCATAAGGGGCCTTCAGATGCCTTCTCTGTGACCATATTTCACATCCATGCAGCCAAATAGTGTTATCCACTTTATTGTTGCAAGAGTTCGTAACGGCCACTCACGTAAGTGACAACAATTTAAATTGGATATGTGAATTTGGCCAAGGTTAGATCCTTCTCCACAACCATGATCAAATACTGTGGCAATGAAAACAAAGTAGCACCTCAGGGTTTACACTCTGCTTTATACATTCTCTGTTTGCATAAGGATACTAAAGTAGGGCTGGGGGCTTATGAGCAAATTTATCCAGTTGAGGGATGGCCTTTTAATCCCACATTGCTGTGTCCTATCCAGCTTCATTGATCACTCCGTCTGCCAGCTCCCGGCAGGGTGACATTTATCAGTTAACTGGGCCTAAAAGTCTTTCTGTTGGCAGTAGCACATTCTGGGGACGGCTATGCACGGCCCAGTCGGCTAAAAGTGAGGTTTGAAACAAAGGATGGTCTTTTTAATTCATGTTAGCACTGAAAAAAAAGATGCATATATAAAATTTAACAGATAATTGACTGGATCTTGAGCCAAATTCGTTTTTGTTGTGAAAAGTCAATATTTGAATGGCCTTAAAAAGCAACTAACCAGCCTCTACAGCAGGAATCACCAAATTTGAACCGCTTGTGCCAAAGTCTTCATGTTTTTAATGTGTCCCTGCTCCAACACAACCAGCTCAAATTGCAGAGTAATTGTGCCAAACGTTATAGCCTGTTGGATCCATTTAGTTTGAGTCAAGTGTGTTGGAGCAGTAAAACATTGATAAACTGCAGGACAGTGGCCCAGAAGGTCTGGCTTTGGTGATCCCTGCTTTACAGTAAATGCATGTGGAGCTGTTAAAAATTCCACACGCTCTCTTTGCTACCTTTTCTGACTGCCAATTGCTTCTTATTCATTTTTCCTCCAGAAAATATCCTCATCGTCTCTGTTATTAGCCTGCTCACGAAACAGCACCTTGTGCTGTTATTCATAGCAAGCAGGACAGTGTAGAATGTGTGTGTGTTTGTGTGTGTGCCGCTGATTCACAGGGGGTTGCATATAATTGCACTCAATATTACAGTCATGCTTAGACTTCAATTGTGCAAACATAAAGCATGGCTAATGGTAATCCACAATACGATATGGTTATCACTCCTAATATTGTTTACTGATGCAAAACAAACCACAAGATCTCATATCTCATCCTCATATTTTTCATGGATGAAACATGTTTTATTTTAGTTGTCATTTAAAAAATCATGCACAACCTTCAGTGCTACCTGACTTGACCAAGACGTAAATATTCTGCCAGTGTTCTTCTTCTTTAGAGGTCATTAGCCGGTCCATGGCACCTCAGGTTGTGCAGTGGTGAGAATGCATTTTATAAATAGAGTGTGGGTGCTGTGGACTGTGCAGGGCCCCACCGGGACATGGATTGTGTCTGCAGTTGGCAGACTTGCTCTGTCGTCGCCATAGAGACGGCTTGCGCTTTCGGGGGACCATGAGAGATGACAAGAGGAACAAACACAAATTAAATCACAGAGGCTGACTCTTGTATCAGCTGAGCTTTGGAGCCAACAACACAGCCTAAAATACTGGGAAATGTAGCCGGTGTACTTGCTGTTCTCTTGTATGTCTTGTAACAGCTGACATAAACATGAATTACAGTACCTGAAGGACTTTAAAATGGATGTTTAATAAAAAAAAATTGGAGGTTTGTAGACATATCTTTGTTTGTGTGTTTGTTATTCCTTCCCACAAAATACACTCATGCTGAACTTTGTAAACAAACAGTTTGTAGTTCAATGTTTTGTTTGTTTTTGCTTTTCTGGACAACACACCATCCCAGTGAAACACATTTTTATGAACCATTCTAACGTCATACTGTCTGTTTATGGCACCACGTTGGGTGGCACAAAGCTAGCTGGGACCCGCTTCCACTAGTGATTATTAACTTTAATTTGAAAGGATTTCTTTTTGTGTCATGAGTTGGACTTTCTCTGTGTGACAGAGACTTGGACGTCCTCTGCTTTTATTGAACGTTTGCCTCCTGACTGTGCCTACTTCAGCTCCCCGAGAGTGACAGGCGACCGTGTACAGAAAAAAACTTTATTTGTAGACAACTCTCTGACACCACTGAACTAAAGTTTTGAGGAGAATTTGTTTGAGCTGGGCACGGTTCCTATAAAATTGTAAAAGATGCTAGAAAAAGCCATTTCTCTGAAATTATAACATCCAACTGTCACAATCCTCGTGTCTTTTTTAATACTATTAACCGCATTCTTAATGCCTCTCAAACACCCTGCTTAGAGGCCTCAGTTGAGGTTTGTGAGACGTTTTCTCAGTTCTTTGTTAATAAAATAGAAAGCACCGGGTCCCTTGTAACTCCTTTGACTCATGACCCGTCCATTCCTAAGAGCTTTTAAAGATGTGTTCTTAGCGACAGACTCTGGACACTGTGTTGGTTTGGTCTTGTTGGACTTAACAGCTGCCTTCGATATCGTTGACCACCAGATACTCCTGTCTCGTCTGGACAACTGTGTGGGAATGCAGGGATCTGCCTTGCAGTGGCAGACAAACACAGAGATGGACAGGAAATAGCCTGGGGACAATGGGTTGTCTTTTACCTAAGAGAAGACAAAATTAGCCTCAATTACATGTCCGTTAACAACAGACGAACGGGGAGAGTCTGGTCCCGGGGCATAATAATGTTAAACCACAGCAGTTTGCTGCATTTTAGTAATTTTTTTTTACTTATTCATAAATAAATATATTTAAAATTAGAGCAGCCCACTATATGTAAACTTGGAAAGCATACTAAGCAAATTTTTTAAATAAAAATGCTCGCTGCACAGCTGAGAGCTTTCCCACAGTTTCCAGTTATCTCGTTTGATGGCAGCAACACATTTAGACCACCGTTCACGATCAGCAGACAGTCCGTAAAAGAAACATTCTTGGGATGTTGATTGGAATATCCAAAGGCACAAGGTGGATTATTTTGTTTTACACAAAAAGCTAGCTGTAGACCAGAGCCCCATCGCAGTACACCTTCTTTTTGCCACCCAAGAATGTCGGAGACAGAGTGATCAGTGATGACACGTTAGAATGGTCCATAGGTGAAGCTTGACCATGGCAACTTCTTCCAGGAGCCAGGCTATTGTAAAACGACACTACTGAACTTTGGCGTTTTTCACACTTCTAATGGAGCTAATAGTTTTGCATTTCATCTCTAAGTGCTCAGCTGTCACTTAAAGTCAGTGTGATGTTGACTCTCGCCATGGTGCTGAATGGCAAAAATGGAACCGCCACGTGATGTCCCAGGCTGGGAAACAGTGGCACTTCTCAGCCTTGGGACACTGTAGGGCAATCATGGCTTTAGGAATATGTATAATGAAAGACAGTGGGTCATTAAAACTAGTCAAAAGCAGAGTTTTAGGGTCTGAAACTGATGTAGTGTTGCTTTAACAATCTTATCTAACAACAATTTAATGTGTGGCTGTCTAGTTATGAATAAACACACTGAATCACAGAAAAATGTTATAAAAAAATAATTTGAAAAATTAGAAATAGTCTTTCTCTGGAACAACCTTTTAGACAATATGTTGCTCTTTACTAGAGAAAAAATAGCAATTATTGTGTTTTGTTTAAAAGAAGAGTGAAATGATGCATGCAGAGAGAATAAAACTCAGTTGAACTTAGAACTATAGCTGTAAATAAAATACATCACTTCAGTTTATATTCATATTGTTATTAGTGGTTTCTTTTTCCTTTTATTTTTTGTTTGTTTTTGTAGGTTGTAAACGGAACCGATAAAAACCTTTTTAATCAACTGACACTGCAATGTGAGGTGATCAAGTGAGCTTGAGAGGACTGGAATAAGAAATGGGTTCCTCTGAACACAGATACCTCAATCTGAATGTTTCAAAATGGTTACACCTTAGAGAACGGATAAAAACACCTTAAAACCATAGTAAAGACTATCATGTACAAATTCAGAGTAACTGGAGCTGAAGTGCACTTCCTGGTTTCACAACTTTGGTCAGCTTTGGTGAGTAGTGCAACGAGGTGTTGAAACATCTCTACAGACATAATCCATTCTGTACCCTAGAGCAGTGGTTCTGAAACTGGAGTCGGGATCCCCATGGGGGTAATGAGATCATTTCAGGGGGTTGCCAGATAATTGTAAAAAATATTCATATATAGCCTCTCTTTATTAAATAATTAGGGATTTTCACTAGGGCTGTTAAAATTTAAACCATTAATGAAGAGATAAATCTATGAAATTAGCACCTTAGTTTTTTAAAACAAAACGCATAAACAACTAAGCTAATACACATGGTATATTAAAAATCCGTATTTCATATTGTCACCATGAGAGAAGTTGAAGTCACAGCACTGAACCACCAAAAAACACTTTTTATCCACTTTTTTAATAAATTCTGACAGTTTTCCAGCCTTACTTTTTAGAGGTTAACTGCAGGATGCCCCATTTGATACATCACACAATTAATCACTAAGTCGTCATGTGGGGGTGGGGTTTGAGAACACCAACGTATGTTACTTTGGGAACCGTGACTCAAAAGGTTTGAGAACCAATGCCTTAGAGTATTCTTTCATAATGCCTAATGCCTTTTCATTTTGCCTCTGTGTGGCCTCTTAAACAGATTGTTTTAAACAGGCAGTAATAGTCCTGCAACATGTACATTTTTGTATAAATGTCTTTTTTTTCTTACATGGTTTGTTAATCATAAATCTGTTCTTGTAGTGTCAATAAATAGTTGATGGTGAACGTGTAAATCAATATAATATGAATGCTTTAAGTCCTACTTATCTTCTGTAATTGCAGAACGAGTAAACTGTAATTTTGTCCATGTGACCCAGATTAAATGTATTACTTTACCTCAGAGCAGTACAAAATATCTAGCATTTACATTATATTCTTTTTTCTTTCACAAAATGTTTTTGTATGTCAAAAAAGCAGTTTTCTTTTTATTATTTTATTTTAATCAGAAATAAACCTGCAGGACATCCTTTTGAATTTTGGCGTAAAACTGTCTGACAGCCATATCACAGCTCAGGTTACATTGAAACACAATCCTCTAAACGTCCTTAAATATATTTAGATATACAGCAACATAAAATCTTATGATGCTGTGTTAGGCTGAAACAGCCATTCAGAGGGCTTTTTGGCTTTTCATAGCCATCAGGCGCAGTTAATTTTCTACAAGCCACTCATCACTGTGAACTGATGACTAACCAGATTTGACAGAACTAACAGCATTATGGTCTCAGCATACGTGTCTGGTGTACGTGGGCGAGGTTTTAATTTAATCTGCAGTGTTGCAAGGTTTTATTATTTTCTGAGAACAATTGGTTTTCATGTTTCAAACCTTGAAGCAATCTCCGTCAATGCAAATGAAGATAGACATTTTACATATAGCATATATTTTGCTTCATATATTCATATTCTGGAGAGCATTGCCACATTCAGATTTTTCTTCTTGTTTTTAAGGCACACACTGATAGAATTGGGATGCAATGATGCAGGGAGCAGTGTGGAATGCCAGGGTCAGTTTTTAATGTGACTCCTCTGTACTCTGCAAACAGCAGACCTATGGCAGAGCTGATTAAAACAAGCATTCAGAAAAAAAAGTGACAAAACATTTGGTTCCTTATTGCAGTTCATCCACTTAATGGTTTTCATTTTCTGTGGTGGTCTGACCTTATAATGCTGCTTTTATCTCTTTTGTAAATGCACAGATTCACTGTGGTTGGGAGAAAAAACAAAGTCAGAGGAAACTTTGTGTTCATGCATATAAACTATTGTTCTTTGTATCTTTTACCAAAGTTGGAACAGAATTTAATAGAGGTTAAGTTATAATACAGAGGTTGATGTCAAAGTTTTACTCATTCATTTGATTACTCATTTGATTCGAGTTGGTACCTGAACCATATCAAAGTTAACAAGAGTTGAAAACTTGACAAGAAATATGGCATGAAATCCTCCGTTCACCAGTTGGAGTTGGAGCCAGTAAAATATACACTGCCTGTTAAAAAAAAAAAGGTTGCACACTCATCACAAATCAATGGGTCATTAACAGGCTGGAGCAGAAGTTTACAGCAAGTTGTTTGAGAACCTTTTCATTCAAACCAGGTGTATTGTACCAGTAAATGCCAGGATGGTACATCTTGAGGACAGGAGTTGTTGATCCCTGCTCTAATATTTTGTTGAACCTTCTTTAGATGTGATTAAGTAAGCATTTGCTGTGGCATAGTTTCAATGAGCTTCTGCAGTTCCAGAAGTTCTACAACCCCAGACCATAACACTGCCTCCGCATGCTTGTACAGAAGGCACGAGGCATGATGTGAACATCACTTTATCTGACTCTTTACGTACCATGATGTGCCCATCACCCTGGATTTGGAACCTATTCTTGCCATAAGTGGTTTTCTTAAGGCTATACAGATGGTAAGTCAACTTCCATTGATTGTCCCTAGAGCACTGTGCGTATAGAAATGCTCTTACTTTCACTATGAAACAAGCAAGTTCTCCTGATGTTTCATGATTTGAAATGTTCAAGAGCACCAAATGTTCAAGTGATTGGAGAAAATCTTAAATGATTTCTTCCTTCAAAATTCCACACTATCCTTTCAGTTTTGAATAATGTGATGGACAGTTCTAACACAATTTAACTAGGTTTAGCAACCTCATTAGATGTTTTCCTAGCTTGATGCATGCCAATGAGTTGATCAGATTACAGATCTGATTAAAGAAACAAAATGAACTATATTAGCATATTTTTTATGACCACAGGACATGTCTTCCCACAAGGTTGTTTAATAAAAGAGAAGCTAATGCATCAATTTGGGTTAAATAACTTGTTGCCTGCTGAAGCATAATCGCCCATGCAGTATTTATCCAATGTAAGGCTGTTACCATGCTTAGTTAAATCCAGATGGTGAATTTTAATTGTTGAAACATTTTAACCAGTGACAATTTAAAATCATTGATGCAGTTATTCACACTGGATTTGCTTTGATCACATGAACAAACTGCAATTGCTCTGATGCATGTGGAGCAGGAACCAGTGAGCTAATAAAGCTGCTATCGAGTCTCTTCAGTTGCATGGAAATCGTTTCTTTGTGGGCATTGTAAAACCCCAGTTTTGTTACCCCTAGGAAAAAATATGCCAGACAGAGACAATCACTGTGACCACTTATTTGTGGTCAAGAACAATAACAGCAATAACCTGTATTGCTGTTTGTAGTATAGAACTGTAATCTCATCAACTCATTGGCATGCATCAAGCTTAAATTTACCAGAAAAAAAGTAAGGGGGAACAAGGTAAAGTTAGAGTTTGGCTTTATATACAGCATCGCAATTTCACCAGCAACTATGTATTAGTCTGCCTACTCTGAGTCTCCTGGCAAAACAACCTCTACACTAGACCCCAGCCCACCTATATACCATTTCAAACATACATATACGTATTTTTTTTTCTCCCATGGATAAATACTGACACACACTCTGATCCCCACAAAATGTACAAGAATTTTTGAAGATTTTCACTTTCTGAGGCTTTGCTGGCATGAAACAGAAAATAAATCAATAACATTCCTAGGCTGATCTGGGAAGACAGGGTGTTGCCAGCTGAGACTGTTTTTAGCCACAGAGAAGAGATGGCATCAGTTTTATTGCCTCCTACTAATGTTGTGCTGTAGTTATT
>JBAMHW010000027.1:9495637-9507776 GCA_037177495.1 Rhadinocentrus ornatus
TTAAGAGTGAAGGAGGTGGAAAAAAAAACTTTAGCCCCCCCCCCCCCCCCCCCACACACACACACACACACACACAGTTGTAATAAAAATGTTTTTTTGTATCAGGCTTTAAACATGTTTATTTCTGCTCTGAAGTTGGTCTTTTTATGGGGATTGACTCTGTTTTGGAGCCAGTCCCTAGCGGATGAGGGGTGAACTGCTATTCTTTGCACTTCGGCAAAGGCTTCACATTTTACCGTCGGAGGTTGCCGCTTGGTGTTCACAAATATAATTAAAGAACATCCACCACAAGGAGATGCAAAATGAGCATCAAGTGGTAAGGAGGGGAAAAATGAAACGCACGCAACCAGAAAGACTGGTGAGGAGGAACATACAAAAATGCTCAATGACGACAAACAGAAATGTATGAGACATGGCAGAATTATTAACAAAACTAAACAAAACAACAGTACAACTTAGTAAAAGAGGTCACAAAATGAGCAAACTCAGACATATAACCCCCTTGCAAGCTAACCACAAGGAGAGACCCAAATTATTTAAAAATAGACAGAAAATGAGCAGAAATATCCAAATTTAAGCCACAAAATTACCAATGACAAATGCAGGATGATGAGATAATTACTATCCCAGCAAAAGAAAAGCTTTATTAATTATGTTTGTTCATTTGTCTAAAACATAACAGTTTCACAGTTTCTGGTTATATTGTGAAGGTTAACATATCCCTGCAGGATTATCTATTTCTGGATTTACAAAAACAAAGAAAAAGTCCATAAACCTAATGGAGGAAAAAATAATAAAATACAACATTAACCAATTGTAAGGTTAAAGGGAATTTTTATAAAGTGAAAAAAAAATGTTCTGGTATTTTTCTCTCTGGATATTTTCAGCTTTTTTTTAGGGACATTTTTGTTTTCTAATATTCTGCAACATTTAGTTATGCTTATTTATTACAAAACACTTTAACCAACAGTTTCTTTTTTTTTTTTAAATGTCCAGAGTTTCTCAAAGGCCTTTTTATTTCTATATAGGCATTTCTAGCCAAACATGTGAGGCATTAAAAGTGGACATCATCACATTGGAGCTGGTATAAAGATGTAGAAAGTTGTGCTGATGAAAGAAGTCAATTCTGATGAATCAAAGCTTAAACTGTGTCATTGGTGGGAGCGGAGGAAATGGTACCATTTTCAAGCTTTTGTAGGTAAACTTCGGTGTTTTGCACTGTGGACCAGTGTAGGTATTTCATGCTCTGTCATGAAACAGGATTGAAATTGGAGAAGAAATAAGGAAAAATTAGGTAGGATTAAGGGCAAGGAAGTGAAGGCAGAGCTTAGTTGTAGTGTGGTTTCACAGCATTTCCGCCTTTAGTGAAAAGGACAGGAAGGAAAGGTGATGTATAGGAAGGGAGAGGGATGCTATTCACCGACCTGTTTCTAATATTATCCTCGCCTTGCTTTTTGCCCACAACCCTTCTCTTGCTTGGTCCTCCTGTCTTTTGTTTAATTTCCCCTCCTGCATCAATTATTCACTCGCTGCTGTGTCTTCTCTATCTTTAATTTCCTTGCTTCTTTTTGTGCACAGTTGTTGGATTTGTTGTGTTGTCATTCACTAAAATACTGCCTTTCCTTGTCATTTTCTTCATATTCTGGCCCAGATCCCATATTATTATAGCAGAAAAATACCCTTTCACACTCCAGGGATTGCTTGTCCTTTACAAGGGCCATAGAAGTACATCACTGTCAGTCTTCCTTAGCCTTCAGATAGCTCTTTGTACTGCAGAGTTATACGTTCTTTATATTGTAACAAGAAAAATGACCTTATATGTAAAACTGTCACCAATTGGACATAAAGATATAAAGATCCTGAAACTGCCTCTCCTGCCTTACTCTCCACGTTCAGACAGAATATGAACGTTTGTGTAAACACTGCAGATCCGTCAGGCATAGTGAAGAGCTATTTTAGATCCTGCTAAAAGAGACAGATGAAAGGTGAAAGAGGGCTTATTAGCCATGATCCAGTGACATCTGACATTTTGGAAATAATTATTCCCCATTTGGTTCTTGTCAGGACATTAAGATAAAAGTATATGTTTGATATGAAAAGGAAAATGACAGCCTAGCATTTTCTATTTTTATCCACTGAGTCTTCAGAAACCCGAAAAGCCATTCTATTTTACAAACTTTCTCCCATATAACTTAGCATTGGCCTGATGGAAGAAATACTGCCCAGTAAAATATAGTGGTGAGAGCTATAAAAATACCAGGTGTTACTCTAATTTAGGCCAGAGATATAGAAGAAAAAGCAAGCGGTGGCATGTGATGGGAAGTTTTACACAGGGAGCCATTCAGAGAGGCTGGTGCCAAATAAACAGAGACAGAAGGCAGCAAGGAGCAAAATGAGGTGAGACAGCAGCACTGTTACAGGATGTTGTGTATGTGTGCATATATCCTACAGAGCTCTCATTAAGGGCATCTGTCTTTCCTAACAGCAACCCCTACTGTTGTTAGATTATACACAGTTGCTTATGCACAAGACAAACCTGATATATGCAGGTTGGCCAATTTCGCCACATTATCAGTGCTTCATCTCCCCCTCTTGCCTCTTTATTTCAAGTTACAGAGCAAGTAAATTAATTAATAGACTCCATGGGTTCTCTTTAGAGGCCATTAGGTTCAGAGGCTGCATTACTATTCAAGCTGGCTTCTTCTCTGAAATACAACTTCCATTATGGTTTTATGTATCCAAGATAATCAAAACAGCTGTAATTATGAGTCTATGGCTTTCAAATCATAGACTTTCAATAAGCTACGGCTGCAGCAGTGAGAGCACCAACATCTCAGTATGCGTGCAATAGCACTAGCAACATCTGAGATGCATACTGATACGCCATACTCACACAACATTTCTGTTTGCCGAAACAAGCATGCACTCTGATGAGATGGAGGGGACAAGGAGTACACTGCAGTGGAAGAATGGCGGGCACACCTGTGGTTGGTTTCCTAAAAAGCAAGAGCAAGCTGAGGGGAAATAAGAGCAGCTATTGTCGATAAATTCATCAAACTAAATGCCAGGTCCATGCTAAGGAAATGTCATTGCCTGTTTAGAATGAGAGCGATATCTAGGGGAGTCAGGCTGTAGTGCATGCTGCCGGCTTAAAAAAAATGCAAGGGAGAGCTGATTGAGATGATGTCTGGAGGTGGCGAATTAAAGAAAAAGGAAGAATGAAAGCGTACAAAGCATGTTCTGTAATAAGGATAAAAATGGCCTTGTAGACCTTGACCTACTGTTGCCATGACTTCTACATTTTTATCTCTCATAGGGTACACATACAGCTTCCAATAACAAGGCCTGATTTGCCGTTTTGGGGGAGTAGCTTCTCAACACACCACACTTTTCAAGCATTTCAAGTTTAACAGAAGCTAAATGGCTACGGCTGGTAGATTGTTTTAGCTATTGCTGTTTAGCTAACTCAGACTACTGTTGCAGTTTTAGTGAAAACACTTGAGTATTTATGCAATATGTTGTCATTTTTGTCATACAGTTATAAACTGTTACAGCAGGACAGCACAGCCAAGGCTAATTTTGTTTATCATGTCAATAATGAAGAGAGATTTATCAAAACCTCATCAATCATAGTGGGAGCTGTTTGACTAACAGAAAAAATTCATTTATGAAAATCAAAACCAAAAAACCTAAAGATGCAAAAGTAATCTGAACTAATCTGGTAAAAAATAAATAAAAAAGGAACAAAGAGGCTCATATCCTTGTCTCCTGAGTGAATGTCCTGTGACTTTGTCTCTCTTTAAACTAGTCTTCCTCGCTCAACTTCCTCAGCTATTCATGACAAATAATATTGAATGCAAACTTTTCAGGCCCTTTTCAAAAGTCTTACTTTTGGCTCACTTTTCCATCAGTCTAGCCATTAAATTTGCTAGGTTGAGCTATTGTTGTAGCTTGACATGGCCATCAATTTGGGCCACAACCATGTCCCAGTATTTATGCATTAGATTGGAATCAAGCTGATAACCAAAGTATAGCCGACACAGAGCTGTTGACCATCGGAAAACCATTTACAAGCTAGCTGCTTCTAACTTTATCTGAAGGAAACATATGTAAGTACAACCAAATTCACAGATAAAACAAGTGAAGTTATTTAAATGATGTTATTTCAGACGATGTTGTGCTTCGTGCAATCAAAAGTCGACATGAAGTCTCAATGGGCTGCTTTTCAGTCACATTTTTGGGCATGTTTAGCCATCTGACAAAAGAAGAAGACCATTCTCAGAACTCAATTGACCAATCTTGTTCTTGATCACCTGCTTTGACGAACACTTGCCCACAACAAATGTGATAAGTTCTATTATATGTAAAGTATGAAGCACTGGATTTTAGAGTAGATGCTTTTAGACATGCACCTGGAGATTTGGATTGTTGACTTTAATCTAAATAGGATAAATATGATGTTTTTTACAGGTTGTGGGTAGATTCCCTTCATGGTAAATGGACTTATTTAGCACTTTTCCAGTCAGCTTGACCACTCAAAGAGCTTTACACTACGTATCACATTCACCCATTCACACACACACACACATACCCCGACAGGCACATCGGGAGGCAATGTGGGGTTAAGTGTCTTGCTCAAGGACACTTTGGCATGTAGTCAGAGAATGGCTGGAGTCGATTCAGAAGATGACTGCTCTTCCTCCTGAGCTACAGCCGCCCCAAGAATCCATGAAAACACCAGTAGGATATAGTGTTGTTTGGGCAACACTGTATAAATAATGCACCTAAGAAAGGAGCATTTGGTGTAGTTTAATCCAATTATTGCTTACTGCAAACACGACCTTTCTGAGGTTATGAAATCTTGTTAACATTGCAGTGTGTTATTCAGAATACGGCTCAATCTGGATGATATTGGAATTTTGCCGTGCATGTAAACAAGGTCACTGTTATGCTGCAGTTTTGAGGGCTACAAAGCTCAGCCATGCTATTGACACTTTACTAGAGGCACTTAATGTTGGTTTTTCCTTTCATTTGTCACCCGTCAACAACACTCTGAGCTGTAAAATGCTACTTCCTTTCTGCACAAGCTGCACAGTTGGATGTGTTTCATATAGAGTTCAGCACATTTCACACTTCACACCCTTCATTTCGCAGCTAACACCTCTCTGTCCTCTGCAATCTTTATTAGGTGTCACACTGCCCAAATCCCCAACCACAACACAGCATCTGACTGCCATCTCATTAGATGCTATTAGTTTTCCTGTCTATAAACAACAATGAATAACACCACCCACCCACAAACACCTTTTTCCCCTCCAAAAGTACTCTCGTCAGCAGGGAGCATTTTCACTCAGCGTCTTTAGGGCTACTAACGCTGACATAAAGGTCAAATAGGGAGAAATGTTTGTGCAACCTTTAGAGTAAGTCATCGCGTTAAATAAGTGTGCCCACCTTCCCCTGCCTGCATCAGCTGTCTCTCACATATGATGTGAACTGACATGGAGCAGGTAGCAACATTAGTATTATAAAAGAGTAGGCGTTTTGGCATTTGAATGTGTGTGGCTATTATCCAAAATGAATGCTTCACTCAGACGCTGAATGTCTTTTGATACATGTGCAGGTTGTCAAATCAGCCCCGACACTTTGTGTGAATGTAGACAAATGTTTACAGCAAATACCAGCTCAAATTACCACCATGTCTGTGTGTGTCTGTGTGTGCACAAGAGAAAGAGACAAATGTATCGTGAATACTACAACTCTGGACATGGAAAGTACATAAAAAAATAAAAGAACATTTATGTATTTAGTGCTGACAATGATATAGAGGCATTCGAGGCCTTAAAACTGCTGTGAAATGATAAAACATTCATGTGTGAGCGTGAAGCCTGAAGCTGAGCAGCTGAGTTGGTTAGCAGAGCTTGCATGAATCATCTAAGACACTTCAGGGATTACATACAAATAGATTGCTGAAGCATGTCAACATCTCTGCATGGGGTGTTCCATTTACTTCAGTGGACGGCTTGGATTGAAATGTGCAATGATACTGTTGTTAAAGAGCTTGCGTCAGCTATACTTAAAAAGTAATGAATTCTCATATTTGGCAGGAACATTGAGAGGATGTAAATATTGTCTCGATTTGCAACAATAAAAAGCAAGAAAAAGACATTTTTAACAGCTGACCTGGTTTTCTTAAGAGATTTACATGGAAACGTGTCATTGGTTTTGTTCCTCATGCTGACAGCTCGGCTGTATCATGGCAGGAAGTGCCCACAATGAGTGTATAAGCGACATAGCATCCCTTCACCCATTCATCAAGTTTAACAATGTTTTGGTTTGGTTTGTTATAAAAATATCATCTGTTAGGCATCAGATTTGTGTATCCGTGTCCAATCAGTGCACATCCGATCTGAGAATACTTTCTGTTCTTGTTTGTTTAAGTGGCTAATGACACATTTCTTCTTTATTTGGATTCTAATTACCAATTATGATTTATTGACATGTCAACAAAGTCCCAATCTGTCAGTTGACACTGACACCATACTGTGGTGAAGGGAAACAACTAAAAGGTCTCTCAGGGGTCTGCAAGCCGCAGGTACGAATTGAATAACAAGATAAAGAACATAACCTCACCTATGTGTGCTCATTGCTCTTTTCTTATCGAGTGATAAATGGGTGGATAGACGTGAGAATTTTCCCAGTGGTTGCAATATTTGAGCTACACACTGACGTTAAATAATGGTGCAGATTTTCTGTCAGGCTAATTGTCCTCATGGTTTGTAAAACAAACGTGTAGCATCATTTGGTTAGTTACATGAATAGAAGCCTTTCCCAAAGCATGGAACTATTCTGGTCTAGTGATGAGGCATGGTCTCATCATGCTTCAGTGGTTTTTCTATTAAACCACCAATAGGTGAAAAAGCCTGTTTGAAAATTAATTTTTGATGCAGCAAGGTGTTTCATCTGCCTTTCCAAAGCCACTCCTTCAAACTCAGTGACTAACACAGACTCCCAGTGCTGACATGCTGCAGTGTATGTGAAGTGTGTGTTCAATGTCTGTAGTTCTTGTTAAACCCACACATCTCATGGGCAATCAGAGTTAAACTTGACATCCCGTTGGTGAATTACTACTCTGATTATATCTCCGTTGTTGTTCTGACACAACAAGAAGTCAACTTAAAGACTTCTCAGGGATTCGGCATCTCTTTGACATCAGGATCTGGGAACTTGTGCAGAGCAGAGTGGGAACTGGATAGAAGAGCAGCACAGTCAAAGGATTAACATTAGAGCTAGTGGCTAAAGCATTGCCCACAGGTCAGATTAAGTAAATGTAAAGCTTGCACCCCTTACGCCGCACTTTGAAGTGGGGCTTACATCCTCTGCTTAATCCTGTCAAGAAGTGGAGTTGAAATTGAAAGGAAGCCTCATTTTAGTATTTTTGACATGTGGGTTTGCTCGGGGTGACAAGAAATGAAGGGTCACCTTGCGACTGGATTTCAGAGTGTTGGCTTAGGGTAGGAAGATTCCCAACATTAATCATTTCAAGACTCTTTTGTGCCCTGTGTATTGATGTGATTGTATATGAATATTAAAACAGCTTTGACTATGTACTATAAATAAAGTTTTACTTTTTTTTTTTGTTTTTATCTTCATGATTTATGTGTATGTTTGTGTTTCGTGACATAGGGTGTTAATTTCCGTATAATGCCGGTAACATAAAGATTGATGTTTTTCGTGGTAAATTCTGAACAATTATCAACGTTGGAAATGAATATAGTTTAAAACATGACCTTTTTTTTAAGGGATTTTCTCTTCCTGTCTTGCATAACAATCACTCCCCTTTTCATGCCAATTCCATCAGTTTCACTTCCAGTCAAGTTTTGATCCAATATAATTTCCTGCCATGTTAATAAGAACACAGCTTCTAAGTGTGATAAAGGAAATACTGAAATGTCAACTTGAGTATCACACCAGATCATAAAACAAGCTCATTTTACAGAGATTTATTGGATTTGTGTCGTCAAGATAATCAGATGTCATGAGTTCCTCAGCTTTGATGGAACTATTTTAAATTCTTACTCTGGTTAACCCCAAGGCATGATTTCCCCGATGATACCATGTGATAAGAATAATGTTTGACTATCAAGAAACCATCTTCAGTGTTAGCCTAGTTTGAGCTTATTGGAGCGGAGGGCATGTTTAGTTAGTCCCATTATGAGAATCTGAAGTGCAGCCCAGTGATATTGTAGTAACAAAAACACCTTAATTTCTGTATAACTACAACTTTTTGACGAATAGCAAAAGGTTTTAAGCATAGCACACGTGTTTAATTTAACTACAAAAATCATAGCACTTGCTATTTGACTGGTTATTATTTTAAATAGTGTATAACAGAACTGAGATATTAAAAAGAAAAAAAAAAACATGAGAAAGTTGTTTCATACTCCAGTGAGGATAAAGTTATAATTGACTTGGCAGACTCTTGGTGTTTGTCTGAGCTGTCTGGACATTCAAGTAAATTTTGTTTTACAACATTGCAATCAGTTCTTGCACAGAAAATGAAGCCAGATATCCATGAAATTACCTCCTTCTGCAGTAAATTTTCCTTCACTGGCTTTAAAGGCACTTTGATAATGCATTTACATTATGTTAGTTAAAGGCGAAGGGTAGGATTTTATTTTATTTTTTTTTTTTAAAGGGGAAGAAATTGGAAAACTGTATGTGGACATAATCTATCCCCAAAGTGACAACCATGACTTCCTGCTGAACTGAATCATATGCACACACACAAAAAAAGGGAAAACGGCCGTTATAACCCTGACTATACCAGTACCGACAACCCATACAGACCTTTAAATACTAATTTGAGGCAGCCTTATCTCTTTTAGGAAGATTATAATTAAGGATTTTTTAATTTACTGACTTATTGTTACAAGGTTTTTATTTTTTCCAAGCAGTTGTTTCATTTTCATAATGGAATAAAGATAAATGATGTTGTTTCCCAACAACCCAGTTTCACCACTATTATTTCATGCTTCTGGTACCCCAGGTGCTGACAGTCCTGATTGGCATCTGGGGTACCAAAAGCTTAAAACACGAGTCAATAACAGAATAAACTGCAAGGCATGATATGTTTTGCATGGGTGCAACGCTCATAAAATACTTTATTATCCCAAATGGGGCACTTATAAAAGGGAAATACACAAGCTTTTCAACAGTATAAGTTTTTTTGTTACAACAAAGAAATAATCAACTAAACACATGTTCTTACCTTTTGTACCAAGTTTATTACGCTGCAACAACCGAACTGTTGAGAAAAAATCCCTTTAGTGTGACAAGGAGAGTATGCATGTTTTCTTTTTGTGTCTCCATGAACTTTAATCCTGAGCAAGTATTATTGAAATATACATAAATATGCTAATGTGCTGTTTTTTGGTTTCCTCCATGTCCTACATGCTCCTTCTGTGACCAATGGGATGTCTGCACGTCTTCTCATGTCTTCTGCTGCCGACATCAATAGGTAAGGCAAACATATCTTAACGGCAGTGCCTTTTTAGCCACGTGTTTGAAGAATTTTTCAACAAACAGTGTTTTTTTCTTTGCTGGATCTTAGCATTGGCCTGATTTGATGTTGTTCACTCTTGACGCTGCATGTCCTTGTCAGACATCAAATAGTAAAGAAGTGAGGCAGAAATTAACATCAAACGATGCAGCTGTGATAAAAATATAGTTTCTGACCTCAAAACCTCTAAAAGAAATCAAGATGACAAGCCAAATACTCAGGATAAATGTGCTAAGCTAAATTTCAGCTGATATCTCAATGCAAAGCTAAATGAGCAGCTAATTTAATTATTAAAAACTTGAACAAGACTAAATTAGAGAAGCACACAAGCTTTGACTCATTTTGCATTTACAACTTGCAACCTTTTACAAAGAGTTGCAGAACACGGCCTGAGGCTATATCACAATCTACACATCTTTGCAAAAAGGGAAATCTGTGGAATAGTGAGACTGAGTTGAAAGTTTAGCTGCCGTTGGCTCTGAAGGCAGCCATGGTTCAACTGGAAATGTTAGCATTGCCGCCCTTGGCCATATCACTTACAGCTGTACATTTCTTCAAATAGAGCAGCATTGCATCCCTTCAAAAGAATCCTTTTGTGTCACTCTAGACATCGTGAGCTCCATTCTGCACTGCTGAGCTGTATTTGCTTCCAGTCGGATCGTTAGCATCACTGGAGAGCAGTGCACGGCTTAAGGAATTGATCCTCCATACTTTTTTTCCCTTGCATCTCAGATGTCATGACAATCAATCCGACCATATCACAAGGAGATAATAACGCTCCTCTACTGAATGTGGTCTTGTTTCTTTCACCCAGTGCTTTTCTCTGCTCAGTTTGTGTTTTACAGCATCTCTGCCTGATCTTTTTGCTGAGTTTGATTTAATATCCTGCCAAGAATTTGATTAAACATTTAAAATAAATAGTCTGAAATGTTCCCATGACAAGTACATAATAACCTAAAGGCTCAAACTGTGTGTGATTCATAGTGTTCAAGTAAAGCCATCTTCTAGTTTTATCCTTTTAGAGACCAGTCAAAGAGGAGAAAAGCCCTCAGAATAAAAATAGAGAGTAAAAAGCATTTCTGTGGTCAACACTTTGAAATCAGCTTCTCTATGCTGAGGTCGAGGATTATGGTCATTTTAAGGTTACAGGAGTTTGGGGTTGTTTGTGTAATAGTATTAAGCCTGAGTGTTGGGGTTAATGAAAAAGTGTAAGTCAGAGGGATGCTCCCAAACAAAATGTGTATGTGTTCTTTGTGTGCATGTGTGCGTGTAGTCGAGCCCTTAATCCTTTAACAGGATTACAAGCTGCATTGTCCTTTGTTCACTTGTTCCTTTACGCCCACATATCCTGGTAGCGGAGATGTCAAAGCCCACATCCAGGATTACAGTGTAATGGGGTTTCAACAGACCGAACAAGAGGGAAGCCTGTAGGTTGGACTGTCATTTCCCATCTTTGCTGAAGATGTCATATCTTTATGTGAACTGAGGTTTGGATTTTCTTGATTGTTTGGCAAGGACTAAATGTGGTTGATCAGCTTTTTGCAAGTGTATTTGTTTTAAATACTAATTTTCTCCTAAAAAACTTTGTGGCTGAATTGCCCAGGATCTGACCTCTGAGTCAGCCATATAGCTTCTACAGTCTGGACATGAGCAGAAATTACAGATGAAGGTTTTGTGCAGCAGAACAGAGTCAAAGTGGTCAAGCTGTCGGCTGTGCCCACAGGATCACTGAGCTTGAGCATCTTACTGATGTACAAAACTGGACGGGTGAGGCTAAAACTCCATGAGACCATCTTTGGGAATCCATTAGAATATTCTCTTTCTTCACTGGCCTTCAATACATGCAACATCTCCTATGACCTTTTAGCTTAAATAACAGTGGGCAGTGTTTGTGTTGTTAAGCCAATCATGTAACAGCAAGTTACTCCCAAAGATAACATGAGAAGGGTGACGCAAGCAGGCACGAATAAAATCCGACACTAAACACTTGTGTGTGGTCAAGTTATTTGCCAGCAGTTTTGCATGTTCTAGTCCATTAACTACAAATTGCACAACGCTTTCTTTAGGATTTTCCATTTCCCAAAACAAAGTATAAGCAGGTTTTTAGATGGATATTCTTGTTTGCAATCAGTGACTTGTGAGGCTGGTACACTGATGGGGTGGCTCCGTGTTTGCTTACTGGTCATGTCCTGTGGCTGTGCGTGATGTTGTGGCACTAAAGAAAAGGAAAAAAATATAGTTTAATTTATTTATTTAATTTCTTCTCATGACACAAATCAACAAAACTCAATAAAATTATATAGATAAAAAAAATGAAAAGGACCAGAAAGAAGAAAAATCTGATGTAACTTGCCACTTTTTTACACAACAGGTTATCATAAACACATGTTCAAAAATAAATATCAAAGACTAACAAACATAACATAAAATAAGGCTAATAAAGCCTCTCACCTGACAAGGCGTTCTTCATTTTTATCCATCACAACAAAACAGAAAACCCTCAATACATACAGTGAGGAAACTAAGTATTTGAACACCCTGCTTTTTTGCAAGTTCTCCCACTTAGAAATCTTCGAGGGG
>JBAMHW010000027.1:9508628-9522760 GCA_037177495.1 Rhadinocentrus ornatus
CCATGCAAGATCTCACCTCGTGGGGTGTCAATGATCCTAAGAAAGGTGAGGAAACAGCCCAGAACTACATGGGAGGAACAATCGAACTGTTTTTGATGTTAAATTGTAAACTAAAAATTGACCTGCAAGATTTACTAACTGACTGCATGCAGGGAAGATCATTGGTGTCCAACGTTCCTCCCTCCTGGATATTTATAACTCCTGCTTTAGCAGTCAGTCAGCATTGTGAGGGACTCTAGCTACACCTTGCACAGCTTATTCAGCCTCCTGGAAGAAGGTACCGGAGCCTCCAGGCATGCTCTAGCAGACTTTTGAACAGCTTCACCCAACAGGCTGCCTCCCTGCCACCCCATCCCTCCCAGAAATATTGAACTCTAAAGCCCCACCTAATCAATTACTTGACACAGAAAGTTTACATGTGTATGTATAGGTGCATGTATATAAAAAAAAAAGTACATACTGACAGACACATCTTTTATATCTTATATATTTTTCTACTCTACTGTATTTTTCAAACACTGGTCATTTTTTATTCCTGTGTATGTATTCATACTGCGAAAATTGACAATATGAAAGAGAGTACACTAAATGTATGGTATATTGTAAGAGCAGGTCAGTATTCAAATTATTTGTGCACACTTGGCATTTGTACTGTTTGAAAGCACAATGTGAGAGGAAATAAAACAATTTTCTGGTCTATTTGATTTCATTTTTATTCCAATGGCTGTCATGAGGTGGGAAGACAAAATGTATAATATTTTTAAAAGGACGTCAGTCTTCATATTGCATGTGTGCAGATTAGATTAGATTAGGGTTTAGAAGGTTCTTTGAATAAATGCTTGGGTGTAGAAAGTACATCAATGTGCTAGCATTTTCTTGCAAGCACATAGAATTATTTTTGACATAACCCTATATTGTTGCATTTCACAAGCAACATTTCCAGAGAAATAGATGTCAAATTGCCAATTAGCTGGGCTCAGATGCAGGTGAATGGAGGCCACTTGGTGTTGCAGCTAATGATCAGCAACTGGGGTAGTGTTGGAACAGGCCAAATTATCCCCATGGGAACAGCAGTGTGTGTGTTTGTGTAAATGTGACTGACACCTGAGCTTGAGTATTTTTATTTTGTCAGCATATTGACCGAGGAGCTAAAAGTGGATGAAGGCAGTCTGATCTCATCCACTAATGCACCGTGGCTTACAGAGACATAGCATGCTTAGAGTAGATCAACGAGATCAAAGAGGCAAGGTTGGTGCCAATAAAAGCACAGTCTGTAATCCATGTGCAAACAATAGACACACGACTTCTTAATTTAGTTATCAACGTATTCTGATAGTGTAAACTTAGCTAAACCTGCAGAATTATACACGTTTACATCTAGGTGGCTTGAAATATTCAATATTAGATATCCAATACTTAGGCTGTCACCACTCCTAAAGTAATCTATTAATAGTCGGTTAAATCTATATGATACAAGTTTTAGATCAAAATAGCTGCAGTGACTTATTAAACTATTGCTTTAAATGAAACAATCAAGTTGGCTAAAAATAAGCAAATGGGACATTCATCACAGTGATTTGAACTAGATAGTACTTTTTCTGCTTAATTGCTTTGTTTGTCGATGCTTCCATCTCATCTGCTGCGGTATACCTTTTTGCCTACTTCACACTACACCGAAAACAACCTCCTTGAAATATCTCTTTGATGTGAATTGGAAAAAATGAACTTTGTCTTCCATCAATTAGTGTGCACCCACCTTATATGGTACTCAATTATTCTGTTTGTGAGCTAAGGCAGGAAAATGTCAAATCCTGTTGTTGGTAATACATTTAGACATCATGGTGGCCTCTGGGTGGAGGCTCAAACCTTTGAAATAAGCAATCAATAATGTATTTTATTACAAGACTGTAAATATGCCTTGAATACACTCATTTGTGCTGTATTCTGTGGTGTATGCATTTAATCACTACTAGCAATGGGTTTTGTGGCCTTTCTTTTTATGCTACATTAATTTGTGTTTGGTGTTTTCAAGCATAGTGATCTTTCTTTGCTTATATTAAAAATAAGAGAAAGAAAAAGGGAACAAAATTGACTGAAAGTAATTCTTGAATTTGGTTTATCCATTTATTTTACGACGACTTGGTTTATACTTGTCTGCAAGACAATGCACTGCGATAACAGATGAGTTATTGAATTGGTACGTAGGTTATTATAACACCTGATGGTCTAGCCTCTGTATAATTGAGAACTCTGTTCAGTTGGTGATGGCATTCAGCCAGTCTGGGTTTTCTCTTTACTCTGTACTTTCAGACTAATTGAACCTTTTGAATAAAATACTCCCCTCCTTGCCTGTACACTAAGATGCTCTCCATAGTGCACCTGTAGAAGGATACCAGCAGCCTCTGGGTGATATTCTGAGCATCCTCAGGAAGTGCCGTCTCTGCTGAGCCTTCTTCAGTAGCTCAGATGTGTTCACAGTCCAGGTCTGGTCCTCCTCAAAATGGACTCCCAAAAAGTGGAAGTCCGCCACCGTCTCCACACAATTGAACAGCGGTGGAATGTCTGTTTTTTTCCTCCTAAAGTCTATGATGAGCTTCTTGGTCTATGATTTGAACCAGGTGTGTTAGAGCAGGGAGAAGTTAAAAACACAGGAATGCAGCCCTCGAGGACTAGGGTTCCCCACCACTGATTAAGAGTGACCAATTAAACTAATAAGCATGTCTACTCAGCCATTTGAACATTATTAAGTGTAGGTTAATGTACATTTGCATAAGCAACCAAATAATGTGGTTATGTTAAACTGTATGGTTTTGATCAGAATAACACATTTACAAGTTTTGTAAAAGTTGATTTTGATCAGACTAAAACTGTAATCCATTATTTTCTGGTTTCATGAAAACATTCTCAGTGAATTCCAATGTAACGTTGACTATACCAAATCTTACACCATTGCAAGGTTTTGTACTAAACCCACCACCTACAGAAGATC
This sequence comes from Rhadinocentrus ornatus, assembly GCA_037177495.1. Classification (NCBI taxonomy): domain Eukaryota; kingdom Metazoa; phylum Chordata; class Actinopteri; order Atheriniformes; family Melanotaeniidae; genus Rhadinocentrus; species Rhadinocentrus ornatus. The sequence continues at coordinate 9,511,618 of JBAMHW010000027.1, forward strand.
ATGGAGCTGTCACAGTCTGGAAAGCTAAGATGTGAAAACTGCTTAGTAGAAACATGAAACTATATATTTCTATTCTTATGTTGTGTTTGTCAGAGAATATTTGGGCTGCACCAATGGTTGTTTGCCTTTTAGCCTGTTATTAAATGAGTGGTAGAAGAATAAAATATAGGGCTTTCACCAAGCAGAGTGGGGTTCAAGTTCCATGCAGTGCTTTTATTTCAAGACTGTACTTACCAACTGTATTGGTAGGCATATATATGACATGTTTGTATAGTATGCATGGTTAAAATATATGTATATACAAAGACTATATGATATAATAATGTAAGGATAATGCACAGGGTTATATGACATAGTTTCTCATAATGTTAATATGAAGATGTAAGGGAATGTAAAGCTGAATTGGCAACAAGTGAAGGCTACATACAGCATATATGTCTTTTGTTTTGCTTTCATAATGTTTTCTGTTTTTTCTGTTTTTGTTTTGTACATATAATTCTGGTGGACCCCAGGAAGAATAGATGTGGCTTTGCTGCAGCTAATGGGGATAGTGATCTTTATTGACCTTGATTGATCTTTAACTAATGTTTTTAACTGGTACAGCAACAGCAGGCAGTTTTTATACCTAGGTAATACAAAACAAAATAATATTGACATAGTATGCTATGGTGGACTGGCAGGTTGACTCTACACTGACTTCTCCACTGATTCGTCAAAAATAAATTTCTCTCTAACTGTTAAGTGATGGTCATGTTCCCTTATTAAGCATAAACAAGCTGCTTAGAGTGAAGGTAAACTGGCAGAATCCACGTGACACTAGAAGTTCAAATATAAAATATGCTATTTTTTGTCCTAATTAAAAATTTGGAATCCATACCTTTAACTATTAATGAATTCAAAACAAAGTTGTACAGAAATGTTGGGGTTATTGGCCACCATGCTTTATGTGTTTCAGACATACAGCAATGAAGGAAATAATCTTTTTCCACCAATTACTTGCTCACCTGCACATAGGATCACTTGAAGGAACAGACCATGGATCCAGTGTTTTATGGTTACTTTGCTTCCCTTTCTATTTGTGGCTGAATAAAGAAAGGAAACAAAACTAGCCGAATGAGAGAGAAAACCAAATAGAGAGACTGGAATGTTATTTGGTCAACACAGTGACAGATAGAGGTGTGTAGTAAGAGGTGTGTATGTGTGCAAAGATGGGGGAGGTTGTTGTTCTTAACTGAGACAAACTGGAGCTATTAGAGGGCCTATTGTTGCCTGGCTGGCCCCTGAAAGCACAGCTTGTCCAAGCACTTATTCAGTAGAAAAGATGTGGCCGGCACTTCTGGCTATCTTGGCTGATAGTGCAAATCAATCTGACCAGAGCACCTGGGCATAGGAAGGTTTATTTCTGCTTTGACAAAAAATACATATAGAATGACTGGTTTTAGCATTTGATTACAGTTGGTATTTTATTCCCCAAACATCCATTTGTTTGGTTGCATGTACACTTGCTATTTTGAGGAGGTGCTGTGTGCTCGCACTATTAATATAACTATCTATGGCTCATTCCACTAAATGGGTGCCATTTCCATGTTGCAAGTCCACTAAATTAAATACTTATTTTTTTACTTTTTAAAACTAAATCTAGTAACAAACATATTTAACTTTTTAAATTGTGTATTGGTCAATCTTTAGCCACTTTATTTATTTTTTAGATGAGTTCTGAGACAAAGATGGTTGCATTTTTTTCATTCCTGTTACCAAAATTCATGTTATATTTAAAAAGCATGTTTCAAAGCATTTCAAGTAAATTCTTAATTTTCATTCTGCGCCACCAAGTTGTCACGCGCAGGCCAGAAAAACCTGTTGATCCCAATTTTGTGCATGCAACAGACCTCAACATCTGTTTCACTTGTGATGACATCTGGGTAGAGGTCACCATCATACTTTACTACATAGTATTTCATTTTTATTATTTTTTATTTTTACATTTTATTTTAAATTCTTTCTCTGCATTTAACCCATCCTAGTTGCTGGAGCAGTGGGCTTTACCTTAGTTGCCAGCCTGGGGGACTGGAGCCCAGGATCTCCAGACCGAAGCCCACCTCTGTAACCACTAGGCTCAACACATTAGGTCATTTCAAATGTAAAACTTAAAAATTAAGTGAATACTGTAATATAAACAAATATTACATCAAATAGAGCATTGAAACAATGGACTCTACTCAGTCCTGTTACTGTTAACAGGACTGAGTAGAGACCAGACTGAGTTTTTAGCATAAAGTTAGCAAAAACATCAAATATAGCCACATGGCATCCTTGCTAATAGCATGAGGATACTAAGCACAATCTAGTGATTCGCCAAAAATGTCTATTTTTAAAATAAACAATTGATAACTAATGTATAAATTAAGTAACAGGACAGTATATTGAGATTGACCTCATTGGTCATGCTTAAAATATTATCAAATATAAAGAAAAAATGAATGAGAGAACTTACTTTTGGTCTTCCCATGGCCTTCAGGAGATCCAACTGATGCAACTTCCTGTTGTCCATGTGACTTGTGGAATGTTTCATGTTAATCATAAGGATAATGTGTTAGGGTAACAGGACTGAGTAAAAACCCAGAGACACAACTAAAATGTGCATTATTACCCCAAAAATACTGATTAGTTTAGAAAAAATATTTTTAAAGAATAGATTAAATATAGAAATACTCAAAAATGCAAAAAAGCTAACATAATTTTAGGATTTTATTAATTATATTTTATTCCAAAGTGAAATGTTATAGAGTGAGGACAAGGGAAAAATGCAACTTTTTAAAGTGTTCAAGGTAGGTTTTATTAATCTTCCCAGCATATATTTTAAATTTGGTAGTATATCATTGTGCAGGACAGTTGAATAAAAAAAATTATTATATAATTAAATTTATTATACTATTATTATTTTTTTTTTTTTTATTATACTATACTAATTGCCCCCTATACTGTTATCCACATGTATGTAACCAAGATGTTTAAAATATCAAATGTTAAACACTGCCTACTTGTTACACTCCATGTCAACATTTTGACAAAGAAGCTAAAGGGTTGAGAACTGAATTTTAGCTAGCTAATAGCTAACTTGATATTTAGTTAGCTAACAGTTCAGCATTTTTTTAGGTACTGACCTCACATGTCATATTTAGTCAGTTTCATGTTTGTATGTGTCCTGTAGACTTTGTTAAAATTTGATAAGCACTCAGAGGCTTAAAAAAATCATAAAATATCCAAAACAGATGGCAGCTAACATGCCCAGTTCTTTTAGATACGTGTCTGACTTCCATGAAAATTGACAGCACATAAAGCACCTCTCAATGATGAGTTAGGCCGTATGAGTAAGGCTAAAAGAGGCTATTTTTACATTTCCACCCCAAAGGACTGATGGCCTAATAGCCATTTAAGCTACAAATTCATCCTTTTGCTGTCCTTTAATTAGGTCAATACGTAACAATGCTGATAGTCAATAAATTGGTAAAAACCTCCATCCATCTTCCTTTTACATCACCAGGGTTGTGTGTGATTTAAGAACACAATGAAACATCCTTGAAATTTCAAGAAAATGAATTCAAGTACTTCAAAGGATCCTTGACATGTGAACAGCCCTTTAATATGATTTTATGGCATGCCATCCTAGCAACATATCCATTAAATGTTCACTTCCCTGACCTTGAGCAGAAACAGTGGGCTTCTATACATGGAAGTGTGTCTGTGTTTTGTTTGCTTTGGAAGTTAGGATTCAGAGCTGGGATTGAGATTAAATCTGAACTGACCAGTTCTGGTTGAAAATTAGAAAAATCCTAGGATTTCTCGTACTTACAGGCTAGCTACTGATATGATACAAACACTGTACTATGTTTTGTATGCACTTGATATGTGACAGATTTTAAGTGAAAGACTGAAGGAAGTGTTAAACAGTTTAATAAATGGAGCTATCACTAGTTTTTACGTGAAATGTAGCCATGTTCGATTTTCTTTTTCTTTCTTTCTTTCGGCTGGCTGTTTAAGGTTGGTGAAGTTTCTCAGATCTTTTTTTTTTTTTTTTTAACAACTACAGCTGCTCCTGGTGTTACAGGTTACATGTTTTATTAGACAGAAATATTCTACGCATTTATTCTCCTCAGAGTCCTATATCTTTACTAATTCCCTCCCTTCGCTTCAAAAATATCTTTCACACAGACACACTCACACAATGTTCACCTGCACTCATTGCAAAACTTCAAAGATGGCTGATTTAACTAGCGCTATCTCCCACTCCAATAAACAGCTTCCAAAGCGGCTTTGAAGTAACATCAATCTTCCTTTTGCATCTGTCAAACTTCTCTAACATCCACTTTCCAACCAACCAGCCCATCAAGGGGAAATCAAAGTGCCTTCAGGCGTTTGACATGAAGTAAATAGACTGGTGCGAATCAGCCACAGTGCGAATGAGTTCTGAATGGGACGAGTCTATTTGCTGGCTCATAACCGCGCAGTATCATATCCCCCACAGACCATATAACACGGACCTTAAATGATACTCTCATCATTTCAAATTCAACTCACAGGGTTTTTATCCCCCCTGCCTTAATTTGTGTGTGCATAATTGAAAGAAAATTGAATTTATGGCGGTCCTGTATACAGTAGTAAAACCCTGCTGTCCCTCTCTTCCACCATCTCTTCCACATACACAGTCTCTTGACCTTGTTGCCTCTTTTATTTACTGCACAATGACTGCAATCTCCGGATTGTAATTAGAGCTGTTATAGCTTGGCCTTTGGTCTCAGTCATTTAGAGGTTGCCCTGCTATCCACTGTGTTGCTTTCCTAGATTAAGGCCCACAAGCTCACACTTCCCCTGTTTTAGGATAAAAAAAAGGAACAATTTTCTCCCCTAATTTTCATTGCGGCTGCTTAATTAATCATTTCCCCACATTTTCAGCTGAACACCCACAATTTGCCCTGGTCAGAGCCTGAAGACAAAAGGATTTTGCGTTAATTAGGCATACAGCGATTCATTTACACGCTGTTCCCTTCTTCCCACATGCTTATATCCCCCAACAGCAACTCTGCAGCTGTCACCGTTTTAATTTGTGTTTTCATTTTTCTTTTTCTTGTTTTTTTCCATGTTGTTTCCTGCTTGAGGATGCACTATACCTTTGCGGTAATCACATTTAAGCAAGGACAGAAAAGATTTGGTGACCAAGGGTATGCTTTATTAAAAGAGCTTTGTATGAATGGGTCTAAGCAGCTACAGTACTGGTACATTCTAGCTTTATTTATTCATTCATTTTTTCTCTAGCATTGAAAACATCGTTTCTGGGTTGCATTTGTCAGCAGTGGTGCTCCTCTGTTTCTTTACCGTTACCAAATGAGAAATAATGCAAAAACACCACCTTTGATTTACTTGTTACCTTAATTATTATAGAAAACAATTAGTAGACAACATAATAAACAAATAAATAAATAAATACTCCCTTTAGTCCAGGCAGCCTACTTTCTGTACTTATTTTAAGCAGAAACTGTTGGTGCCTCTATTTGTTTTCAACATAATTTATTAGAACCTGTGAGCTTTTGATAGTGACCTGCATTGATTTTTTTTTCCTTCAGCCCACATTGACACCATAAATCCCATACATAACCCCAGAGCCAGTCCATCAACCAATTTGGGTCAATAGATCTTCTCTTTCTCACTGTTGGCAAGGCAATGTGGCCGTGTCATGTTTTATAATTCTCTGATATATCAGCCGGGTGTGTTAGACTGGACCTGATGGACGATGGTGACCTTTCTCTTCTGATGCACTGCAATGACCACTGTATATTAGCTGGCCACAATCAATACATTCATAGGAAAGCTTTGAGGCACATATGCAAGTCCAAGATAAGTGTATGTGGGCAAACCAGACAGAGAGCTACCAGCCATTAGTTGAAGCACCGGGTCTAGTAAGTGTCTTTTCAGAAACTAAAAGGTCTTCTAAGATTGTGTCTGAAGTACAAAATGTACACATAAGCCAGAGTCTTTTATTCACTTCTAATCAATTTTCCCTTGTGTTGTTAAAATCAATGAGGACTCATCTTATGTTGCCTGGCAACAGAAATGCTCATTGAACAGATACATTAGTGCTTTAGTCTCAATCTTCTACATTTTGTGGTGCTGAGCAGTTTTTTCCAGGCCCAAAGAGGAAATCACTGAAACAAAGGCAGATCTCTGATAGTCTCACCATCACCATGGTAACACACGTGACCATTTCCATTAGGCAAAAGGTTTAAGATTCTTAGCATTAAACGTGATGGAACAGAAATTATAACTCGAGGCCCAAAAAACATGGAAAGTAAAAGAATTAAAACATGTAAAAATTAGATAAAAGTTGTTCAACATTCACAAGTCTGACAGCCTAAGGGGAAAAAACTAGACTTCCTGCACCTGCACAGCTTTCTCCCAGAGGACAGAGAATAAAACAGTTCAAAAGAAGATCGGGTGGGGTCCTTCAGAATCTGAGAGGCCCTGCTCCTACAGTGACTAATATAGATTTCTTCAATGGACCAGAAGCTGCACCCCTGCAGCTTTGACCGCTCGCTGCAGTGCCATCTCGTCCTACTCCATCACTGTGTGGACCTGGAAGACCAAGACCAGCTGCCATAAGCTTCTTAAAAAAAAGAGGCCCTGGTGTGCCTTCATCACAATGCTGGCTGTGTTGGTGGACCAGCAGAGGCTGTCTGGAATGGGTAGATCCAGGTACACTGCTGGACTGCTGTGCCTGCAATAAATAGCAGAGGATGGAGGTGGCTTCATTAGTTCTGAGTTGATAGATTTTCCTGAAATTAAATTGAAGTAAAGCTTCTCATCTGCTAATTGCAAGGTAGAAAGTGGAGAAAAGAGTGAAGGGGGCAGTGGAAATGTTGAATGAGGGAATCAAAAGATGGTGGAAAAGCGTCTCGTGCTTTTTTCCTGACTCGTACCACTTTATCCTCTATCTGTCAGCAAAAAAATGAGGTGTGCAACAGCAGAGTAGGGAAGCCTGACAAGCTAATCTTCATCACTTGCCTCTGTGAAATCAGGTGTCTGTGCCCAGTCCCAAATCTCTTTACTTCCCTCCTTGTGATCCATCACTGCATAATATCCCTAATATGTACAGTTTTTACATGAATGGTCAAAAACGCTTAAGCACTTAATGTCTGGTGTCACAAATTTGCATCAAACTACTTCTGTTTTTTATTTTAGTCATATCTAGTTTTTCTATTTTATTTATTTTATTAAATTTTTTCTTATTTAAGTATTTATTTCTGTCATTCATGTATTAATATTCTTATTTATTTATTGTATAAAAAATTATATTTTGTTCCAGTCTTTTCCTTTTTATATTTTACCTTTCTTATTTTATTTTATAATTATAGTCAGGCGTTCAACTTTAGTATGTTGTTACTACAGCTTAGGAAAAAGTCTATTGTTGGGCCAAATGAATGAATTATATTCCCTGTTAAAGATTAAACTAGATATTAGAACCAAGGGGGCACTATTTATCAAATTAGCTGCACTTCACAGAAGTTGTCACATTTATTATTCTGGTGTAAATTCATAAAGTTCAGTGGTGAAAACAGCTGCTTAAAGATTGGAAATATAATTTTCCACTGCTTTAGAATTTTTTTTTTCTATAATTAATATTTTGACATAACTTTAACCCATTCATGTGTGCAACAGAAGCTCATCGCTAACCCTGGAAGTGGGGGGTTAGCGCTGATTTGACTCATCAACATTGTTTTCGTTTCTTATTCCCTGTTTTTACTCCATGCTCTTAAAATCCAATAGTCACTGCAAGGTGAGGATCGAGACAAACAGCTCACACGTTGAGGAGTAAGCAAACCCGCGGTGACTGCAGAACAGGCTAAATTGAATATTGACTGTTGGTAATCCAAGCACACCCGCGCTGTATGAAATAGTGTTAAAGAGACAAACTGCACCGCACTCCATGATCACCTTCAGCCAATCTGCAAAGCAGTTCACTTGTGGAGTCCATCATGACCGTTGCAATTGGATTGCAGTCACATTACCAGGCCTCTAAGAAAGCCAATCTTCCCCATCAGGGCACGATGGCCAAATTGAGGTCATCTTTTTTTGAGAATCAATCATCTTTACTGCCATATCAAAGACAATACATTCTATAGTGTGTGATGGTGGATTTGAAAATATAGCAGGGACTTCTTAATGAAGCACATTACAGAGAAGAGATGCCATGGATTTTGAGGGCTTGAAATTGGCACCAGAGATGCTCATCAAGCAATCATCACTGTTTGGATGTAATTTTATGGTAATCCTTTTATTTTCTGAGCCATTTTGTTCATTTCATGGATTGTAAATGCAACTCTAAAGAGAGACAGAGAAAAGCACATGATAAACAGAGGCTCGAATGAGAGAAATGCATGACGGTTGAAAAATCCACTCTGAGCCGTTTAGCGGATAACTGAGCAGCATATGAATTCATACATATTTTTAATTTACTACAGACAGCAGTGATTGTATTAGGCAGCACATGCACAATAAGGTGGAGAAAAACAGCAACATGAGGTGTTTTGAACTTGAAATTTGGAAAATAGAGTGTGGTCTATTATTTATTATTCTTAAAACATGCACCGAGAGAAGATTAGCTTTTCTTTTTTAAAGAGAAAAAAAATAGTTGAACTTTGACAGTAAATAAAGGTTGTACGGAATCAGCTCTGGAGAATGTTTACATGAGCTTTCACCATCACTGCTAACACTTGTGTTGATTTTTGAAGAGGCACCGAGGGCCAAATTACCTCAGAGTGGATAGAAAACAATAAAATCAACACTTAAAAGCTTCTCAGAGAATCTGAACCTAATGAATATAAGGCATTATCAGTCCTTATATATGTCTTTTGACTAAAGTTGGATTATGGTTACGGTATCACTTGTTAGCTATAGTCTCCTGAAACTTATAGTACTCCTATTTACCTGAGTTGTGATTAGCCAGAATTCTTAACATCAGCAGAATACAGCCATGCAAGATAATCTGTTATTTAGTTGAACATTTACTGATGTGTTGCATATTTGAATTGAGACCTTGCTGGTTAGTTATTCCCATAACCTGGTAATATTTTTATGAAAGAGTAAATTGTTGTTAAAGAAACATTGCCTGTGACCTCAAGGCTTATTTGGTCAGAAAACATCAGCTCAATTGTACAATAAGCATGGATTTGTGATGAGACAATTAATAAAGCTGTGATTTTGAATAGCTCATGCAACATTATCGCATTACAACATCAAGTCTGATAAGCTGGCAGAAAGAGCTCCATAGATGTAAGGTTGCCGAGCTAATAATGAAGTCTAGCTGGACTGAACACAGGGAAGCCATTGCAACTGTTTCCCAAACATGCTGCAGTGTGGTGCAGCTTTTCATTTATTTTCCTAAATATCAGACCTGGTGGTCGTGAGAAGCAATGCATGTGACTTGTAGAAAATTTTTATTAAGGTAACCGTCATTGTTTTCTAACGCTAGCCATATAGCATTGATTTTTAACCCTAAAAACAAGCCAGAAAGTCACAAGATTTAATTATAATGTGTGTTTATATCTGTGTTCTATATATGTTAGTAGTAGAAGAAATGATCAATTCCTCTGCTAGTGTGAGGCGTTTAAAACCAGGAAACTCTGCAATCTACTTCAGGTGAGTCGAGCTTTTAATGATACGGATGCTGCTTTAGTAAAAGTCTTTCTTCAGGATGAGAAGGCAGTAGCGTTATTACTTGTTTTGAGACATACAACACACTGTGCTCTGTCTTCATTACCCACTAATGACCATTACCATTACATGACCATTACCTGGTTAACCCTCCTTTCGTGTTCGCCTCCCGCCCCTTACTTTAGTGTTCCTGGTCAAAGTTGACCGGTCTGTTTCAACTGCTCTTAAATTAGCACAAAAAATTTTTTTTACCACCAAATTTTTATTCAACATTCTTTAGCTGTGAACAAAGTTAAAGTTTCTTATCTTTAACATGAATTTATAGAATTGGACATAAAATAACTGCAGTGAAATGCAAACAGGCACTGAAAATGTATTACAAAATGAACATGTAATGTAAAAAATAAATGGAAAACTAAAGACCAAACTTAACATGAAGTCGTGTGTGTGTGTGTAGGTGTGCGCGCACATGTGTAAAGCAGAATATAGGCCTGCCAGACTCTGCATCCCACAGACTTTTTGTAGCCTCATTGAGTGATATACTCCTGCTGAAATTAACAGACCTATGTAGGCTTGGAGGTCTACCAGGTCGATTTCTCTCCAGGTGTCCCCAAACACACGCTTCCGCTCCAGGTTTATCATCTCCAGCATAATTCCCTTAATGGATTCTGGTAAAAGAGTTGGAAGCTGGACTTGATGTCATCCACACAAAATCTCGCTTGTTTAAGGAGCATTTCCGCACTTAGCTTAACTCTTCTACTCGTCGGAATGAGTTAGAAAGATCGGTCCAGCTCGTTGGCTCAACTCAGTACTGAATATGATGCGTTTACTTATGCCCAAGATGATATTGTGTGATGAAATCGCCATCTTGTATTTAAAAAAAACCTGCGTCCAGCACTACATAACAGCACCTTGGTCCAACTGGACTCACAGCAGTCTGACTACTACTTAATTATGATGTTTGAATTATTGCTTGTGTTGTTCTTACTCTCAGGCGCTTTGGATAAAAGCGTGTTGCATAAGAATGATGGATACCATGTTGGACCTAGCGTCAACTTTATGATGTTTTCCACTCTGGCTCTACTTCCTCTGTCCTGGGGGATGAAAGTGTCCACTCTTGGACTGGAATATCTCCTCAGGAGCCTGTTTTTCAGGTGCGTCTCTCCATCTGTTGACTAGTCAGTCTCCTTAAATCTGTGTTGTCTTCCAATTCCGAGACATCCTCCTCTATCTCAGGCCGACCCACAACGACAACCTCATGGTCAAATTCGCGGACGATACCACGGTGGTTGGTCTCATCTCCGGGGCTGACGAGGCAGCCTACAGAGAAGAGGTCCTGAAGCTGGTGGCTTGGTGCTCCAAGAACAACCTTGTTCTAAACACCAAGAAAACCAAGGAGATCATCGTCGACTTCAGGAGGCACTGCACGGACCCAGCC
>JBAMHW010000027.1:9534469-9576959 GCA_037177495.1 Rhadinocentrus ornatus
CCCTTGGAAGAGCAAATCTGTCCGGCAAAATATGGCACACAGACCACCGTTCTGTATGTTAGGACGCTGGACAGGACCGGGTAAAATAAAGAAAAAATAAGCATTTTTTCTTTGCTGCTAACTCACTGATCTTAGGGCTTACCTATTTAAATTTCTTTTGTGTTGCTTTCCGGCAGATACAGGGCATTCAAGGTTATGGGCCGACATAAATACTTAAGACATGAGAGATTTACAGGAAGAAGCACATAGCTTTGCTTTCTCTGCTTTTCAGTTTAGTATAACCATTACTCACAAGTAGAACGTATCAGATATTCCCCACAAGAAAGTGAAAGTCTCTTGGAATGTATAAAAAATTTAAAAGTGCAAAAGTGCACTTAGGTTAAAAAAATCTCAGTATTTGGCCAATAAGTTTTTTACTATCTAGAGAATACACAAAACCCTTCTCCTTCAGTTCTCCACTTTGTACTTTTACTTTCCCTTTTTTTTTCGATGTTTGACAAGAGTTGTTGCCCATCTTTCATCTCAGCAGTTAGCCGTCTTCTGATCTGTTTCTTGATCCACTCATCTCCAGCTGCCCCCCTGTCTGTCTTGCTCTTGGATCTCGCCGGTCTCGTACCTTTAACAAGCCAATAAGGGACAGCGCGGCAAACACTCCATCACATGAGCAATGGACCGTGTTAAGCTCAGCATTAGTCAGCCTGCCGCTGCTTTAATTACGTTTCTCAGCACTACCTTCGCCAATGGCTAGCTCCATGCCACACTTCCTCCTTAGCAGAAAGACAAGTGCACTTTGGTTTTCCAAGTGAGTTTCCAAGGGATGTATAAAGTCACATCGGATGCCACAGTTTAGATAAAACTCTTCCTGTATAGTATTAGGAATTAACATGATATGGCTAACAAGAAGACTGGAACCTGTGATTGTAATGAATTTACTCCTTAAAACTTTTAACATTTGTCACCATTGTTCTCGCTTGAGAAATTTCCAGTTGTGAGTTAAACTTCTACTATAGCTTACTGGATTTCTGGATCAATCATATGCAGGCATTGCTTGGGGGGGGAAAGTGCCAAATATGGTGCCTAAGCTTGATAATCAGGTATTGTCACAGCTCTACCCTATATGCTTGTTTACGCTTATTCTTTCTGTATTCCTGAGTGCTGCTGACAGTTTTCTTGTGGGTGGGAAATTACTGATATATCACATCTCTCACTGTTACATCTCCTGACCTGACGTGAACACATGCAGCTGCCAGAGATTTCGACTTATAAAGCTATAAAGCATCACCCAGACGTTGGTTCAGCTTATGCTAGGAAACTTTCATTTTCTTGTTCTTTTTTTGGTGGTGTGGAAATCTAGGATCTTTTCATAAATTAAATCTTTTATAAGCCACATTTGTGCAACGGAACATTTTAATGGTGAATATTTGCGTCATCTGCTTGACTGCCCCACTTTATGTTGCATTTTTCCAGCGTGGATCTATCATTGGCCTAATAAGTGGCTTTCATCAAGTGGTGAAATACTGTGCATGAAACCCAAGACCTTAAATTTGACCGCAATGAAGTATGTGGCTTCCCCACAGCCAGTCGCTTCATGTGCAATCAATATTTTATATTTCAAATCAGCATGGGTATTTATAGACTTTTTTTTTTTGTGACTACTACCTACAAGACTTCCAACCTAAACATTTAGGCCATCAGCTACAATCAGGAAAACATGTTTTATTTACTAATGACTTTTCCTTTATACAAGGTCTGTGAAGTTAATGTTAAGAAATATGGGGAATAGAGTAAGAGGAATTATTTTATGGAAGTAACCAGACCGAGACTGTTACTCTCATTATTGTGGTAATTGATACCTAATTATTGCATTCATGTGTTACACATTATTTAAATGCTATTTGCTTAATTTTCTCTATTTATTTTTATTTTATTTATTGTTTCACAATCTGGCTTATCTGTTTATTTAATTTCTATTTCAGAGGAAACATTTTTTCATTTTAACATTGTATATGACCCAATAGCACCAGTATTAGTACCCAATTTTGCAAATACTTATCTGCTTCTAGTGTTTATTCAGTGTCAGTTGTATGACTGGAATCTACGATTCCTGCTCTTTAGTCCATTGTATAAACTTAAAAAGCATAATTTATTTATGCCATATAGGCTACTTCTATGTTCACATTACTCACAAGTGCATTCAGGCACTTGTACAGGTTGTAAAGGAGGAAATAAAATGGTGGCATTTTAAGATTTATTCCCTTATTTAACATTTTCAGACTCCCAAAACACCAGTTCTGTGTGGACGAAACATCTAAAGTACAAAAAAAAATAAAGCTTTAGCTGATGCCTCACACAGCTGTGGCAGGAAAGACTTTTTACTATCAGTTGTTATCATCTGTTGTGAACACACTGAAGCTACTGATACTATTGAGATAAAAAAAAAAAGAAAACTGGGGATTAGGCTAACCATAACATTTGTAACATCTGAGATGCACATTCCACTTTCTTCTTCTGTTCCATTTCCTTCAATATCACCTTAAACTTTGGTTTTCCTGGCAATGCGAAGGTTTAATGCTTGAAAATCCAGTAGGTCCCAGGTTAATTAATAGATGATCTCGTCTTCAACATCTGGCTGCAAAGTTGTCAAATTCAATGAGGAGAGAGAAGTCAAAAAGCTGCCCTGGGGGAGCTTTCCAGCAGAGCGAGTGAGATGAAAAATAACATCTCACTGTTGTGCTGGTTTGTATGAGCAGGAGGAGGAGTTGTTCTATGAAGGAGACAGATTTTGTCAAGGTGTCACAGCTGTGCTCTAGAAGGAAAGCCTCTATAATTCAATTTAGATTGATTTAGCCCGACTCTCACCCCAGGATTTAGCTGATTTGAGTGCTGATTTTGCTGTGGATGTTTTCATATTGTGGTGTAGCACAAAATATGACCTCATTTTTGTAATACTTTATTAAAAAATGCATCAGAATTGATTATTTGCATGTTTTTATCAATGCAGGGTAATATTAGAGGATAAAAATATACATTTTATCATTGCTGCAATAGGTCTAATAACCATCTACAAGAAATCTTTAGCTCAGTCTGCTCTGATTGGTCAGACACATGGCACACCATTGCAATTAGAGCCTCAGAGCATTTAGTAGATGTACGTGTGTGTCCATCTCCTCAGCATGGGTTTAAATGGTTACATCTAAGCTGTTATTGTAATTTTCTTTGTATGTTTGTGTTTAATTTCAAAATGCAGCCAGAAATTTCAGCCCATTCAAATATAAATAGTTGAATAGGCAGAGGGTTTAAATCGATATATGTGCCGATATCAAGAATTTAGCACAACCCTTTCATTAATCCTAAAGAGAAATTAAAGAAATTAAACGTACTTAATATTTTTGTAAATGTATAAATAAAGTACATCTTTAATATTGATAAAGCAGGACCTTAAACATAATGACATACATGATCTCAACCTTTCTGTTAGATTCTAGAAAGTTAAAGCTACGGTTTTGGCTATAATATACACAGTCTTTGATAATGTGCTATCAAACTGATGGTCCTGAACATGTCAGGATGTTAATGAGATGTACATGACATTTTTCCTCCTCGTACAATACTTTAAAGGTCCCATATTAATAATTTTTTCAAATGTGGCAGTATCCACTACCGGTGGCAGTCGTTATTTCCCTTTTTGTGGTCACGAAGGGGAAGATCTCAGACTTACCTGGTTGAGGACACATTCAATAAAAAGTGGAGCAAGCAAGCGAGCGAGAGAAGAGATAGAATTTTCACATTTTTGGGCCTCATACACAGGCTTTGAGGACACATAGGACTGTTAGAAAACCTTTAAAAGTGAATTTTGCATAATATAGGACCTTACTTAGGAAAAGACCTCACTTGTCCCACAGGAGAGCGACTGTCAGAGAACGTGGTCATGAAACTAATGGGGCCATTTATGGATGTGGGCAGGACTGTTACAACTGACAACTTTTTTGCATCGCTGCTACTGGCTAACAGGCTTCTGCAACGAAGCACAACTCTTCTTGGCACCATGAACAAGAATAGACGGGAAGTTCCACTCCCAGCCAAAGATGCTTCACGATGCAAAGAATTCTCCATGCAGGTGTTCACATCTGACAGTACTTTGCTGACTGTGTATGCACCCAAAAAGAAAAAAATCTGTCTGTATTCTCAGCACCATGCACCAGAAAGTGGAGATTGAAGAAACACGCTAAAGAAAACCCAACATTGTTACGGACTACAACCACCTGAAGTGTGGTGTTGACATTATAGACCAGAAAGCACGTGCCTACACAGTGCGTGCAGGAACACGGAGGCGGCCCATCGCTGATGAACGGCCTTGCGTTGTACAAAGCATGTGCAGAGTCCACTAAAAAAAAGGCAACTTTTCTTGGTTCACCTTGCAGAGGAATTACGGAAGAGGTTTTTGCAAGAGAAGGTCCTGAAGGAAGAAAAGAAGTTGCAGCTTCAAGAAACATCAGGACATTCCCTCAGAAGAAAGCAGTTTCAGGTGCTGAAGAAGTGCAACAGGAACCACAGTAGCGAAAAGTGTTCACAATGTGATAAATACACATGCCGCAAAAGTAGGAAAGATAAACCCTGGGTTTGTGTAGACCGCTGAACTGGACAATATAACTGAGCCGTTAAACGTGGCAATGCTGTAGTAAATGGCTTTTTTGTGCCGCTGACTCAACCGCTTCATGTAGGAACCACACAGCCGAACACCTGGACTCAACTATTATTATCAGAGAATTCGTCCTCATTTGTTTGAGCGCCTTGTGTTTATTCTAAACTCACTCAAACTGTAATCCACAATCACTGTCAAATAACAAAAATTTAACAACTCATTTGCTCAATGTTTTATTCAGATATGTTTCAGTGCATTGTGATAAAAATATATATATATATAAAATACAATAAAAAATGTCACCGTAACTTATCGTTACAAGGGACCTTTAGAGTTATTATAATAGTGGCATTAAAACTAAACAGATAGGTAGATAGATATATACTTTATTAATCCAGGGGGAAATTCACGTGTACAGCAGCTACATAAATAAAAAACTAAAAGGCATGTTAGAATAAAAACCTCACAAAAAAAATCATAATGGCACAAACCTGCATGGTATAGTGCAGTAAAAAATCATCTAATGTAAACAGAATAAAGATTCATCTCTACGGATCTGAACTGAAAGGAAAGATAGGTGCATCTTGTATTTGTAATCTGGGTGGGGGAGATTGCAGTCTACCTCATTTGAAAAAAAGAAAAACCATGTTAGAGGGAGGGGGGACTGCAGGAGAAACTCAATATCGTGGGATTTCTAGTGTTAACATTTCCAATCTGGCAACAGTCATGATCAAGCAGAAAATGATAAGAAAAAAAAAAGGTCTGAACTGAAGTTTTATTTGTTTGACAAGCGGTTTTCTGTTGGAAAAACTCCTCACGTTGCAGACGTGACAGTAATGTAATGTTTTGTAACATTTTACAAATACTACTGTTGCTAGCAATTTTACCTGATTTCCTCCCGTTAAAGTCTTTTTGTCCTTAAATTTTCTAGTTTTATATGATGTTAGCAACAACGTTTATTTATTTTTAAGGCTTTGAAACTGTCTTTCATCACTGTTTAAGAAAATTTGTCATCCTTTTCAATTTGCAGTAATTTGAAACATTTCAATTGGCAGCATCGTCCACCTCTTCCACGCCATTTTCTCAACATCTCCTCTCTCTTGTTTTCTTTTTTGCTCACTGTTACTTTTCTTCTCAGCAGCTGTTTGCATAGCCAACAGGTAGACCTCTAGCTGCTAGCAGATTTGATACAGATGTGATGGCATGCTGTGGCCTGAGGCACAAAGTTGAAGTTTAATTCTCCACTTCCTTGCTTTCCTTTGTTCTCTTGCATTATCTCTCCATTGTTGCATCTCAACTCCCCATCTCCTCCTCTTTCTCACTTTTCCTTGTTTATGTCATTTTCTGCAAGAGGTGTCAGCCGGGGCTTATTATACTCCTCTTACACTAATTGAGGGCAGAGAATGTGCAGATTGAGCTTTGATTTTTGCCTTCCCCCTTTGCTATTGCATCATCCTCCCTCCTGTCCTCTGACACTCTCTTCCTCCCTTTTTCACACAGATTCATGCACACGAACAAACCCAGACTCACTTTCTGTCAACAATGAACACTGGAAGAGTGCGCACTGACTTGGTGATGTGGGTTTTGACGGATTACGGCTATATTAGCGAGTGATTTCACTATCACAGCCGACTATGGCTAAATCTGCAGCATTTTGCTCACACTGCCCTAATCTTCTTTGTTTTCTGGCTCCTGTCTGAAGTCACATGATCCTTGTATCTGATAACTTTATAATGACTCCTAATGAGCCATGGTTTATTCCAGGCTAATCAGCCAGTGTATCACATGGGAAGGGATTGCTTTGTGTCTTTGAAAAAAAAGTCTCATATTTAATTTTGGAAAGGAAAAAGTGTCTTTTTGTTTGGAAACTGATGATTGCAAGTTTGTGCCAAATCACAGAGAAATGGATTATTTGAGCCCTTACTTTCCGTCTTCTCTTCAAGTTGTTTTAATTAAAATAGCAAGGCAGCACGAGGAAATCTAGAGATTTTCTAGAACAAATAGACAAAAGAAGAGATAATGAAGCATTTTGATGTTCAGTGACGTCTCTGTAGAATTATTTGGGCAAGTGTCTCTCCCTTGGGACAATTCAGCTGTATAAATGTGCAAAATGTCATCTAGTTAAATCTGTAATGATATGATCCATCTGTTTCAGAGTAAGTTGGATACACAATACAGCTATATTTTAAAACAAAACGCATTATGTAAGAATTTCATATATTCAGCAGTAAAAGAAATGCTAACTTTTTCAGCAATGACAATCAAGATAATCCCTTTAATGGTAGTTTTTGTTGCACTGAAACTCTTGACGGTGCATGTTGTTTAAGGGCTTGAGCCTCTGTACACAAATCTTTTTACCCCTCTTAAAATGAAACCATTAATTAGTGACAAACTTGGAGTTGTTTGACCCCGTGTTTATCTTTGCAATGCAGCTATGGCTGACAGCAACATCACCATGTTAATAGTATGCCCACACCTTACCTGCTGACTGTGTTTTTCAGCTATCTGTTAGTTATCAAGAGAAAATGGATGGTATATTTAACTTGTGAAATGTTGAAAAGCAAGTAAGTATAGGTATTTTATAGTGGTGCAGCAGTGCAGTCCCTAGTGTAGTCGAGGTGAAATGTAGAATACTAAAGCAAATTAAAATTGTACTTGTAGTATGTTATACTTTACTGCTGCTCTCTGGTAAAACAACATTCTCTATCAAGCTCACAATGCTTCAGCATCAAAAAATGTTTTACATTTTTCATTCATCTTTAAAAACCCTAATGAGACAGGCATTGGAAATTAGCTATTTTAGCTTTGAAAGCTAATTTAGAATAAATATTCTTAAGTTGTCTGTGTTCAAGTATATGTCCTTATCCTCAAAGTATGTGCACATCTGTAACACACATCCAAGTGGAACAGGTTGGTTTGTTCTAAATACATGTCTCCATATTAGACTTTACTTCAGTGACAAGGTGTTAGCCATAGACTGTATATAAAAGATGGACGGAGCCTCCATGACGTCACCCGTAGGTTTCTGAGGAGCTGAATTGAAGCTCATTGGGTGATTCCCACCGTCGCCATCTTGGCAGCGTCACACGTGGCGTCATTCCCGGAAAATCCAAAAATGGGCAAAGAGGTAGAGCTGAGAGGGGGACTGTGAAGGTGGGGGTGGATAATTGACAGGTAGGTAAGAGCTAACTGAGCTAACCCAGAGCTAATGGTAGCTAAACAGCTAACGGAGGTAGGTAGGCTAAAGCAAAGGCATGCTGTTAGCAGGTTACAAGCCGCAGTTGTGCTACACTCTCCCTTCTTGCCGCAGATAGTGGATACCTGTCAATCAAAAGGACACGCCCCTAATTATGTCAAATTTTAGGATTAGATAAAATCAAAATGGATGAGGTACACCTGACCCATTAATCCTTAAAGGGTTTTTGTACCAGGCTTTAAACATGTTTATTCCTGCGGTGAATTTGGTCTTTTTAACATGGAGTCTAAGGGGATTTGCTCTGTTTTGGAGCCAGCCCCTAGCGGATGAGGGGTGAACTGCAATTTTTTGCACTTCCGCATAGGCTTCACATTTTACCACCAGAGGTTGCTGCTCGGTGTTAGTTATTAGCTCTTTGTCATAGAATGTGAGATTAAAACAGTTAATCAGTTTATCAAAAAATTATCTCTATTGTTACTCCTTATGATTTATGTTTACCAAACAGTGACTTTATATTGACATCCAAAAGATTTGATAAATTTGTGAGCCACTTAGCATAAAGTTTCCTTAAGACCATCTCGTTAGCTTTGATACAACTTTAGTTTTCAGTACTTAATGTTAGATTTGTGGTAGCTTACAAGTCAATACTAATATTCATCTCTAAATAGTTAAATATAGCTGAATGATCAACCAATAAACTGGCCTCAAATAAAAACAAGCAGTGAAAAGGTACATTTGTGCTCTTTTTGCACATCTACTGTTTAGCTTTGTTAAAACGTTGATGCTGTGTGTTAGTAATACCATGTTATATTTTGAGTTTGATTACTACATGGATTGCATTTAATATGCTAACTTTCTAGTTTATGATTGCTCCCGATGTTGGAGACATGTAAATGACAAGGGTCATACTGATAGTTCTGATAGTTTGCAATTAAAAGAAGACGTGTTCAGATTGTTTTATGACACCTTTGTCAACAATTTCCCAAAATATTTTACAGAATGAGGATAAAATCCGTGAATTTAATTTTATTAATCTTGTAAATCCACGTTTCCAGCATGGCTTAAATGCAGTGAGTGGTCAAAAACCTCACACAATATTCTTTACTGAATTGTCATTAAGGTGATATTGACAAATCATAATTATTCTCACATATACACATCCTCGTACCCCTGTGTCTGTTTTTTTTTTTTGTTGTTTTATGATCTACGGGATGGTGTTTTGACAAGATGATTGACACACCCAGGCTGTGCTGTGCTGTTGTGACTTTGATTTATTTGTTTATTTGCCAATCCCTTTCCCAAGAGTTTTGTTTCCTGAGTGACATCATGGTAACAAAAGAAATCCAGCAGCTCCACAGTTCAAGGAGGAGGCTGGGAGAGGTTCACCCAGGGGAACTGTGTGCACACATACTGCCTAATCTCCACAGACATGCACATGCATACACATTTATGAAGATCCCACGCGCTGACATACTTTATTTCTTCCATACACTTTTAATAGTATACGGAGAGCATAACCGATCTCTGCCCTGAATATCAACACCTGCATTATGCTGCAGTGAAGGTGAGGAAAATGGAGGATTTATGCAAAGTTAATGCATTGCATAAACAAAAGCATACAAGGTGAAAAAAATATAACAAAATGGAAAAGAGCAGAAATGTGCCCCTGCCTTCAGCAGTTCTTGTCCCGTTTCACACCCGGTCACAGAGATTAGCTTAACAATATTAAATCCACACTTTTGGAGCCAGCTGATTTTGGGTGAAAAAAAAACAATGCTAGTGAGGCAGGTGGGAATATCAGTGCAAAGTGACACTCTTGTTATTCAAAAGCTTGCTAAAAGGGTATGTTTGCCAAGGAGAAAACTGTAGGAGCTCAGTTACACATCCGGGTGCTCATCTTGAAAATATACTGTAGGGATAAATGTGCAGTTTGCCAACATATCAATGTAGCTGTTCTATTATATCAAAAGATCAATCAGACACCTTGAATACTGGGACCCACCACTGGAGAGGCAAATAATGAGAAATACTAATTCATTTTTATCCTATTCAGGTTGAAATGAAATTTGGTGGCATTTCCTATTTAAACACGATTAGGTGTAACCCTAGACATTAAATATCTTTATTCATATGTACATTTTTCTGTAAGAAGCTCTTTACAATGCAGAGTATTCATGTAAGTGTTGATCATCCATATGAAGTAGCTTTGTTTTGTTATGCATCAACTCAAACGACAGATTATGTATCCTGCGCCTCATGAGAGAGATAATCCAGGATTCATCTGCCGGGTTTCACATGCATGTTTGTGCAATGCGAGGAACTGTCAAGGATTTTCTCTGTTTGCACAAGATCTAACAATCCCCCCACTTTATTCCACTCTCTCACCTCCTTGGTTTGGACTTTCAAGGCCATAAATTAGAACTCACATCCCTAAATTCACTTTTCTTTTCTATCAGTGTTGGAAGGCAAGTGTCAACTCGGTGACTGTAATTATTTCCTAGCCCAAGGATGGAAACGTGACTCTGAGGATGGCATAGTGCCTGATGACTAAATTAATACACATTAATTATTACATTCTTTTTAGCAGGATAATCAGAACTTGCTTCCAAGTTAAAGCAAAACAGAATCACACAGAAGTTTGAAATGGTTGAATTTAGCAAATGGCTACTGCATCATTTTCTGCAAGAATATGCCTCTAAAACATGCAGCTGAGGAAAATGCATCCTTTAAACAGAAGGCTGATATTTGTCTTCCAAGCTGTGAATACCCGTTTACACAGGATAAGTTGTCATGGATAATTTACCATGTTTTAGTAGTTGAGCACTCTAATATTAGATGGATCAAATGAACCTTTGAGCCTTGATATCTAGTGCATTTATGTATTTTCCCCTTTTGCATTTAATACTGAAGAATAAAAGCAAAATGGAGCACACTGAGCAGCTTACTTTAAGTCTGGGCTAGCCTGTTTGCTGTGTGTGGTGATCAGTCCATTACATGGATCTAGACTATAACAGCATATCAGCAATACACAAATGAAATAACGATCCCTTGAACTTTTGCCTTTGTTATTCTCTTCTCTCACCATCAGGAGGGTGACATTCTTTAGCTTGCACTAGGGCAGTTTGTAGCACTTTGCAATACATGTTACAATAAAAAAATGGACAGACATATGTGACATCTAATTTTTTTACTTTTTTCCCAATATAACCATCAGGTAAAGATTTTACTTTGAGTAACACATATATAATCTGTCCCTGTTGGCTTTATGACCATTAGCAATGCAGGTATCTACACTGTACCCAGGGAAGCTTGTTCTACTCAATTTAAGACGAGCCTTGATCTGAACTTCATTGCAAATTCCTTGTTGGAGCCATAACTCAGCTCCAGATGTCATAGCCTCTGACTGGTAAAAGCTTTCTCCGCCTACCTCTCAGCCCGTATTGATCTCCTTATTGAGAACCTCTCTTATAAAGCTGGCTTCGATCCTTGATGCCTTCCTCTCTTCGGCCGTACACATACTTCTGAGAAATGTCCCTCTGCACATAAAGAGGAACCTTGTGGAATGGAGATAGTGGCTCAGAAAGCCTCAGAGTACTACTGATAATGGCCATCTCCTGGCAGCCCAAAGAGCCGTGACGGGCAACCATTGCCTGCCACCAGCTCCCTGCCACTGATAAGGACGGGGCAGGCAGAGAGACGCTGCGCTGGACATCTTTTTTCTCCCACAGCATTTTCATTCACTCATCATGCTGGCCAAATAGCTGGCTGAACTGTACGGGCTACGTGCTCACTTTCTGCATAGTGTTGATTCATATGAATGTGTGCACTTGCTGAGAGCTGAGATTTGCACTGAAAGTAGCTAAATGGAGGGGGAGAAAAAAGAGCTGTGTGCATTGATAGTTGTATGTGCATGTGCACTGTGGCAGCGGGATGGCTGCTTTTGCTTGCTTACATGCTGCTTAAACATGTTCCAACTCTTACAGCCTTGCTGAACCCAAAGTTAAGAGCCAATTGAAATCAGTTCTGTTGTGTTGACTCTATAATTATTAATAAGTAATTCATAAGTAACATGTTTTGTGGCTGTACCCTATAATTTAGGGCTATTATTTTCTCTACCAGGTTCAATTAGAAAATTAGCTTTAAAAACAGTAATGGACAATGTATTCATTATCTTGGTAAATATTAGTGACAGTGTGATATATAACAGTTTCCTGCTGCCTTTAGTGACAGCTACCTGCTCTGTATGAGAGCTATATTGGTCTGACTGATTGTATTTTTCAGTTTTCATTTTGTAAAAATAAAAATTTCATGAGCTCTCCTCTGATCTATCTTTGAATTCCTCAAAGTCAATGTTGTTCATAGTTCAAGGTTGCTCCATTTGGTCTCACAGTTGTAGAGTGATTATGGGCTCAAGTTTGAGAACGTTTTTCGCGGATGTTTTGTAAAATAGCCCAGGACCACAGTAGCTGATGGTACTTAAAAGGCAAGACTATACAAGTAACTAAATAGAGAATATCATACTTGTTAAATAAGCCTGAAGAACAGGGAGTTGTGGACATCAAAAGTAAGTTCTTATGTATTGCTGGTAACCAAAGTAATCATAGATAAAGATGTTACAAATGCTTATATAAAACCACAACAGCATAGCAGTGTATAACAATGTTAAGTCTGATCAATTTCAGAGGCCCAACACTGCACACATTTTATTATAATCTTTACTGGCGTCTGGTGGGAAAAGCCATACATGGTGGTCTTGGCACCTGCTGCAGAGACAAATCTACTGGAAGGCAGAGGTGGAAAGAGTCAAATATGAGGGGCTTCATGATGGATTGTATACTAGGTCATAACATATTGGCATCGTGACAAAGAGGCAGAAAGGATGCTTCCTAAGAAAAGTGTGCGGCCACCACATGAGCCATGGCTCTGTGTAGCGCTGCTGGATCGTTCCCCCTACTCTAAATGGTAATGTCTCCCTAGGGCAACACAGCATGGTACTACATATGGAGCTCACCAGTGGATGTGTTAGCCTCATTCAAGTGTCAGTGTGGGGGGTCTTAGGATGGAGAGTTGTGAGTGTGGAGAGCAGCTGTGTCCTCTACATTCAGCTGGTGGTCACTTCACCTAATCGAACTGCATCCCATGCACTGTTGCTCCAATTACCTTGGCCGACACAGGCCACTGAGCCAATAAGTTCAGACATCGCGGTACGTCAGGCTTTGGCGCACCTGTGAAAATGAACCATGCCCAGGTTTAGGGTCTGGGGCACTTTTTGGCACAAAAAACATAAACATGTCAGAGGAGACTTGAGCTTATAATGTGTTACCTCAAAGTTTATGTGTCTCGTTGTGGGGTTTTTTCAGGCTTACATCTGTTTATTGCAGGGAGTTCTCGTATTCAGTGCACCATGATCTACGTTATGGACAAACTATTTAGACCCTGTCAGATGTAAATGACTCATTAGCATGTCCATATTGGTAGCATCTGTGAGGTCAGGGTTACAAACACGTGTCTAGTTACTTCATGGAAATCTGTTGAGTTTGTGAATATTTTCACAACAAAATAACCGTCTGTATTTGTCAAGGTTTAAAATCAGGTGGATTTTGAGGACTCTCTAGGCACTTAGATTAGCTCTGTAGTTCCACAGCCAGAAAAGGGTGCATGCTCCTCTCCAGATCAGGAATGAGATCCTGCCCTGAGTGGAGGATTTTAGGTATCTTGGAGTATTGTTCAGGAAGAATGGAGCAGGGGATCGAAAGGCAGGTTGGTGTGGCGTCCGAAGTGATGTGGGCTTTATATCAGTTTGTTGAGGTGAAGGAGCAGAGTCAAAAGGCAAAGCACCCAATTTACCAGGCAATCTACTTTCTTACAATCACTAATGGTCACAAGCTGTAAGTTGTAACCAAAAGAACCAGATCACATATTCAAGCAATCAAAATGAGTTTCCTCTACAGGGTGCCTGGGCCCTCCCTTAGAGACAGGATGAGAGGATGGATGGATGGATCCATAGCAAAAGCTGTGGTTTGTATACTACAAGTGGTAGTTTCACTTCATTTAGTGGAAGAAATGCATAATTTGCAAATTCTGCTTTCTTCTCCCGCTTGTGTCAACATATTAAAACATAACAGACTAATAGTTTTAAAGTCAAATTTGTGACTAAAGCTACCATTGACTGATCCAGATATCATCCCTCCTTCTGCTCATTAGTCACAGTTTCTCCACACACTAACATCTTGGTAAACCTTTAATTTGATTTGTAAGTAACTAAATTTTGTATGAGATGGTTTAAATGTATGCACAACTAATTATAAGTATAAGTAAAGTATGTTTAATGGAAAAGTCACAAAGGCACAATGTCAGTCACAAAGGTGTTATTATGAAAGTCTGATATTTTTTAAGGTGGTGCCGTAAAACGTTTGAGAACCACCAAATTATATCAATGTAAGGGTGGTTTTACATAGTTTATTTGGCACTGTTTATATAAATCAAGTTCCTTTTGCATCTTAGATAATTAATATCGAATACAACATAGTTTTGTTTAAAAATTAAACTTAACTTTTGAATGTAGACATAGCGGAGGTGTCCCCTCCATCTATTTTTATTAAAAAAACATAATTATCCCGAAATGTAACTATAAATAATGCAAAGAATATAAGAAATGTTACTGAACATGATAACTGCAGAACTAGACTTTCCCTTTTTATAATCAAAATTTTTACATATTTTACCAATCTTGACTCTATAATACCGACATACAGTATATTATATACGTCGATGGTTTGTTCTATCTTGCTATATAAATATTTTCGTTCTCATGGTGAATATGTCTTTCTCTTTTTAATTCCAGATATTTATTTTATAGTCTGTTTTTGTTGTTGTTTTGTTCAAACCTAGAAATATGACTGTAATGTGTGAATCTTCTACAGGAAGCCAAAATGGATCTGGAATGAGTGTTTCCAGATTAGTGTGTATCATTTCCTTCAATGAGCCACAAAATCATCATATAAAAGATGTAGAGTTGTATGGGTGGTTATACACAGTTCTTTCAGTCAATTGTGTTTTCAGCTTTTGGGGTACATGTTCAGGATCACTATTTAAAAGCAGTTCTTTTACTTCCTGGTTCGATGTAGACATTAAATAGAGTTAGTAATCTAAACTTGGCGCGGGTTGGAAAATTATCACAATAAAGGACAAAATACCTTCTTTTTACAAACACCTGTCAATGTCTTAGACACCAATTTTAACTGTTATTTCAAATGTGGGGTGCCCGCACTTCAGTGGGCTGCCCGCTCTCCATGCAGCCCATACCCCAGCACCTGGTTTCTGGTGGACATGCTCACTGTCGCCCTGGGCTGCTCGGTGCCCCTGCCCCGTCACGCCGGTGGGCTCCGTCCTGGGGGCCCCTCTGCTCTGGGCAGAGGGGGGCCGTTGCTCCCTCTGCTTTGGCTGTCCTGGGCTCTGCTCTGTGGACCTGCCGGGCCTTTGGGGCCTCAGGCTCCCCTCTGTCTCCTCTGATGCTTCGGGTTGCGGCCCCCTTGCAAGCACACATTTCATACTTGTTGCATGGTCACACATGCACGTTCACGTTCACACGTGCATGCTCACAACAAGCTCATCTCTCTTTCTGCTTTCAACTAGATGTTGCTAATGTTTGTGTGTTGGTACATCTCTCTACAGGTACGTTTGATGACTATTGTACTTTTTTATCAATATCCTCTTTTCTTTATTTATCATGTAGTACTGTGGTAGTTTATATCGTTTTTGTAAATACTGATGTGACTTAGGCAGCCTAAACAACTTTTATTTCTACATTTCAAATCTGTCCCTTTCTCTTTTTCTCTCCTCCTCTATCTCCCTGTCAGGTTCTCCACTGACAAATCAAGACTGAAGAAAATAAGATTATAATAAAAATAATAAAAATATTAAAAAAAATGCAAAAATGCTCAATACTGGAGGTTACCACAACTTGGACTTTGAAATAGTGATAAGGTCAATCAACAGACACCAGTAGTAGCGTCCAAGGTCCGAGAGACGGCCTTCAAAACTATCCGCCACTGTGTTTGCCTCGGACATGTCGTGTTCATGTTCTTGTTTGTATAGGCGCCTATACCATTCAAGTCAATGTTGCAATGGCCTACGACAGTAAAAAAGCTTTCATTTAATAGAAAAGGGTATTCCGTTATTGCTATTAGCTCAAATACCTCAATCTTAGCTTTCCATCCAGACTTTAACAATATTTACCTCTGCAGCTTCACAAAAAGTTTTACGCTTATCTGTATTCCCTCCTCTTTTTAAGGAACTTTAAGATCCTTTCATTTTTATTCATAGTTTCCAGCCTGAACTCTCTTATGTAGCTGAAATGGTCAAACCCCTGCAGCCAGATCCAAAATTTAAAGAACAGAACAAAGACTTTTTCAAGGGTTGTGTTATATTAGGTGTTCAACAGTCTTATATGGGTGTAACTGTGTCTACCTACCAGAAGATTTTTTGATCTACAGTATAATTCAAAAGATATATTTATTCCAACAAAAGCTGGGGCAGAACAAAGTTTTAAGTATTATGTAAGATGATGAGGTTTCACAAGCTTTTCCCTCTCTTCTGATCCAGATCCGGATTTTACAGCCCAAGAGAGCTGTTTCATTTGCTCTACATGTGTTCTGAAAGACTTCTGAAGACAATGTAATAAGATTCTTCTCTGGATAAAAAGAAAGCGTTTCTCCAATGTATCATTGTTTCCCAACAGATCAATGTCCGCATGAAAAGATGTAGTCTCGCATGGAGAATCAATGGTGTTATGCCCGTTGAATATTGAGATAATGCTTGTGCAGATTTCCATATCGCCAACTTATTCAGTGCACAATGAATTATCCACACATTTCAGCATGGAGCGCTCCAATTTTTCTGAGCTTAACAATTGCTTTATTTCTGCCTGATCACTGTCATCTATATTAATTTCCCATTTTCATTGGACGTCTTGAACTGTGAAGCCAGTGAACTGAGAGGCCCTCCCTCATTAATGACTCACCAAATCTGAAAGTACGACTTGCAGTTAATGGCCAGTGGGGTGTTTCAGCATTTGAAAACAAGGTTATAGCCTGCATGTGAAGTGAACCTTGGTCAGAAGCATCTGATTAATGACTCAGCATTGCTCTACAGGGGTTTGGTGGATAGGTTTTCTTTTTTTCTCCCTGCTTGGCCTGTAATGAATGAAATCTAGAGGGTGGTAATTTGGTGGCACAGAGGGCTAACTGGCTCATCTCGTCTTCACAGGGTGGCAGCAAGAAATTGCCATTTCAACAAGTTAATTAGTCTCTTATTGAGCCTTCAAATGTTAGAAAATGTAGTAAATACCATCAGGAATCCAAGATAGTATTGAATATAGGCTATGATGAAAATGATGATGAAAATCATTTATTTAATGTTGTGGATTTTATCTATATATTTATCGTCTCAAAGCTAATAGAATATTTTATTTCACTTGTCATTTTGTCAAAATTGTATTTTGTTCATAATTTTGTAATTAAGGGACTGTTGTCCTAGATAATGAAAGAAATCCAAAGTGAATCATCCATAAAAGCCAAAACTTTGTGATCACTTTGGTTTTACAAAACTTTCACCATTGACCAATCCTTCAGTTTTATTTAGTTTCATGTAACTGTTGGTTTGTGATGCTCGTTTGGAGTTTTTCCTCCCCATTGTCACCAACAACCCCATGCAAGCTCAGGAAGAGGGATTAAATTAAAAATAAGATTCAGTGTAATCCTTTGTTTTTTATTTAAGTCGTGTTTTTAAATGAAATGTCGTTATATAAATAAAATTATTACAAATTGGAATAGTGTGGTATTATAAATATAAACTAATTGGATTACAATGGTATTACAGGGAGTTGCATTGTGTCTTTAAATGTCCTTTAAGATGGCTTTGTTGTGAATTGGAGCTAGATAATAAAGCTGAATAGAAAACAAAACTGTCCAACTGTAAAGCATGGTGGATGTAGTGTCATGGTAGGGGACTGCTGTGCTATACCATCGCGGAGAAACTGTGAGGTTATTAAGTGATAATTGTGAGTTTTCATTAGTCTTGATGCAACAGCACAATGGCTGAATTTCTTTATTTATTATTTTAACTAAGAAGCGTTGACAGAGCTGTTTATTCATGACATTCAAAGTATGATGTGAAAACCAATTAATGGAGAAGAAGGGTCCAAACTTTCCACCTCACTGCTGTCAGCAGTGTTGGGAAATCATGATCTGTGTTTTTTGCTGTCCAAAGAGTTTCATATTAAGCTTGTATGTGAATATGATGTAGATGGTCAGATAACATTTTTTTAATAATCATCTAGAATTTACAGACTCATCATTTGTGTTGGTTTACAGCATAAAGAAGGAATTTAAATAGTCCCTCATATTGGTCCAGTCTAGTTTCATGATCTGTGTTTTTAGTTTAGGTTTTTAATGGTCTCATCATGTTTAGTTCTGTTTCCCTTGTCTTTTTCTGTAATTCTGTCTCTTGTATTTTCTGTCTTGTTTTCGATTTCTTCTTCATTAATGCATCTGGTTTGATTTGCTCATTCTCTTCACCTCTTCCTCATTAGTCCTTTAGCTTATGTAAACCCATTGGTTTCAGTTCCACCACGCCAGTTCATTGTGATCTTAATTGTCAGGGTTGTGGCATGGATGAGGTGAGGACCCAAGTGCAGACAGATGAGGCAGACACTGTTGCCAACTCATAGTAAGAAAAGTAGCTATTGGCTGTCCTAAAAGTCACTAGAAGTAACTAAATGACATCATATTCTAATTTGCATAATCAGTCTGGTACATATAGTTGTAATGAATGCTGTTGTGGAGGGATGTCATGGGAAAGGCAAAATTGACCAAAAGACAACTTCTAAATGTTTAGAACAGCAAAAAATAATTAAATTAAATTGAAAAAAAAAAAAAAAAAAAAATAATTCTGCCAATATTTTTTTTGGGTTTAATTTTACTAAATGTAGTGTGTTTTTTTAATCAGGTGTCTGCAACATGTCACAACACTTAATTTTTTTACTATCCAACGGTAAGCCAGCGTGCGATCATCCAGCAGCAGCTTTGTGCGTTTCATTTTCAGCCTGGTCATGACAGAGGTGATTATCTTCTGCTCTGAATGCACTTGGGAGCTGCTGATGCTGCTGCGTGTGGACCAAGCCTCTTCTGTTTGCTTTTGGACGGGGGAGGGGTCTGTGCAGCACCCACTCCTCATTAAGAAGAATAAACTACGTTCATTTATGTCGGTCTCTGAAATTCTCCAATAATGCCAGAACTAGTTGATAGATTTTTAGCTAGTAGCACTTTTGAAAAAAGTTGCTAGAGGTGTCTGAAAACTTGCTAAAAATTGTGACAAAGTTGCCAAGTTGGCAAGATTGGAGGCAGACGGGTGCAAAATGACATGAAGACTACAATACATGGCATTAAGGCTACGTCATGTGAAGACTATTGGCAAAAAGATTACAATAAACTGGCAGAGACAAAATTAAACTGGGGGTATGTACATACACACGCAGAGGAGAACTAACAAGAAACAAGTGAAGTGAGTTACCTAAATCAAACCAGGTGCATTAATGACTGGAAGCAGAAAGCAAAACAGAACACACAAGGCAAGACCTACAAAATAATACTATGAAAACAGAACTAAACATGACAATACCAGAAAAACCTAAGCAAAAAAGTCTGATCATGTCATGTCCTGCCTGTGTCATGTTTTATTTTTGTAGGATCTATTTATATATATATATAAAACCTTTATTCTGCATCTGTTTGCCTCCTGCCTTGTAAGCCTGCACTTGGGTCCTCTCATCCACACCTTGACATCTAGCTTATATTGATATTGATTATAGTTAGCCTCCCCAGTCTCTAATTCCACTACACTAAGCTGCTGTCTGTATTGTTTTAAGCTGACAGATCATAAATAGTTTTGGGCATGAGGATCTTGTTTGAATTAGCATTTAAATCAATCATTTACTTTGCAGAGGACAGCTCATTCTTTCTCCAGAATACTTTCAGATCTCTCTTTTTTGATGAAAGTGTATCAGTACACTCTGAGATCATTGCAGTAAAACACTGCTATCCAACCTGGTGCTCAGTACTTTACAAGTTACTTCTTGCAGCTGCAGGATGTATCCTCTTCCTCTTTTTTCATCTTCTGTTCTTTGTTGTTCTAGGAAGTGGTAGAGCTGGCTTTCTATCTCTGCGCCAGCAGTGTGCCTGTGTGTGGCCATTATACAGCTTATTATGCCAGTAGACCATCTGTTGCCTGCTTAGCACTGTCCGACTAGGAATGACAGTGAACATGAGGTTGCCTCTCTTAATATTTCATACACAGCCAGTGTCCCCAGCTCAATCATTTCATGGCTGACTCACACATTCACAATAAAAAAATTTTAAAAAAAGGGGACAGTTATACCTGAAATATATCATTTCACACACACTGTGGCACAAACCAGACATTCACACCCACAGAGGACCTAATTGAGCCAAGCCTGAGCAGGTAGGGACCTTCTGAGCAGACGGGTGCACTGTTAGGTTGCTGCTGGTGGACTGGGTTCTGGCAGAGCCAAAGGCAGACAGGCATGTTTGCAAGCAGTGCTGGCCCTGCAGTGTTCTGCAGGCAGATGGTCTTGCATGACCATGGGAGTTATTAGAAACTAAGTAAAGAAGTGACAGAGAAAAGTCTGATCAGACAACTTTAGTCAAACTCCTCCCCCTTAAAGTATATTCCTTGTTCATCTACCCTCTTTTACCATGTGTGTTGGCACCCTTAACTTTTCTAATTATTGTAGTCAGCTCCTAAGTATATCATTGAAGCAGGATGTAGACTTCTACATTGCAGCATCAACTACATTCTCCGCGTTCAGCAGTGTCTTTGCCTCAAATAGATTGGAGCTTGTTGCTGTTAACTACTGGCAAACTCATAACTTTCAGTTTCCGACTAAGTCTTTCAGAAAGAAACTATTCCTGCTAAAAGTTTTCTTTATCTTAATTCATTCATAACCCTTCCTCAATTAAAATGAGGAAATACACAATTTCTTTGAGCTTTCATGGATGGATCATTCCCCCATTTTACAATTCTCAAAGTAATGGCTAAGTTAGTTTTCTTTATGTGATGTTGACAAAGTGTATTTGAAACGGATTCTTTACCTTCTTTATTAAAGGATCTTTACACAAACTTCTGCTTCTTTTGTTACTTTTATCAACCAAAACAACCCAGTGTCCGCTGAACCTTGTAAAAGCTGCTAAGGCAGCCTGCGTCATTATATAATAAGCAGAATTGTACATTATAATGAAGGGTTTGTCTGTTATTTATTGTTGTAATAAATTAATGAATTGGGAACTTGTACAAAGGAAAATGGCTTTCCTGTTGAGTACACTGAAAGATCCTTGATGTTTGTTGTTGAATATCTTGGCACTTTCAAGTAGTAATTATTGTGGAATGATGACAGTGTATTAAGAAACATGTGATCAGATTTGCCCTGACAAGTAGCAATGGGAAATAATGGATTTGAAATGCCAAACCTTTTTGTGAATGTTGTGGTGTTGACGGCCCGATGCCTTCACTATTAAATGCAGTGTAAAGAAGTTGTGCAAATTTCATATATTTTTGAAAGGCCACGCTGTAAAAATTCTGTGGCACTTTCACTTTATCGTGCTCTGGGAATAATATGAAGGTTTGTAAAGATTACACTTCAAACCATGGATTTGACTGTAACCTTCCAACTTTGATCTCCTACTTATTTCAATACCACCCCTCCAACCTCCCAATGTGGGCTTCCTCACAAAAGTGCACATAATTCAAAGAATTTTATGAAAAAAATTTAGTTTGCATTTGTGCTTTCTTCTTAAGCAGAATGGTTAAATAGACTAAATTTATGCCTCAGTGCTCTACACTATAAAGCACAGATGGACTGGAAAAGCTGAAAATGCAACCATAGACCCAATAATTGGATTAACCTCTATTCCATGAGCTAAAGCCATCAGCACATCAGCAGATCATGGAAGCAATAGCATGTCTTAAATAGTAAAGCATTTTTGGATGCTAACATGTGCTTTATTCTACAAATGGAGACCTGAAGGAAATAACCAAAATACAGCAATTAACTTTGATTTTCAAACTGAAAGTGTAGACTGCATTGTTACCTCTCTGCTACCCGAAAGTTAATCTAAGTCAAGAACGAAATGTTGATTTATAAGGTATTCTGCATAAGCACATGTCAGCATTCACTTGAAAAGGAACAGCTGACAGTATTATACTTTAACACAGTGGCAACTGTCAATGAAGAAAGATCCCAGCCCTCGGTGGAATTTGTAGCCTTGACCAAGTGCTTAATGCTAATTTGTTTGATAAAAAATTAAAACCAGGCCTTTCAGTATCCCAAATTATTCCCTTCCCCATGAGTAATAAACTTTCTTTCATGCCTTCCCAGCTCGGTTCAACACTAAAGTAGATAAAAGGTCACCAACCAAGTGAACCCTAAATGCCCAAGTACTCTTGAGGTGCTACTGAAACGGCAATAACTCCGTCAACTGTTGTCAGACAGTATAATGTAGTCATAGTAGACAGCTCCCTCAGCTTCTCTACAGTGGGGCTGGGGGATAGCTTCCTGGCCCAGAGCGGAATGAATAAAGCACTAGACAATAGCGTCACTCCCCATGGACTTCAGCCTCTGGGCGATGCTCCAGCCATGCTGGCCAATCGCTCAAATGGAAATTAGAAGCAAGCAAGATTGTGAATAGTACATTTACTCCAGTTGGCCCGGACAGATCAATGCAGCAGATTTTGCAGGGGAAGGCAGTCCAGTGACAGAAATTGGGGTGAGGGGGGCAAACAGTCTGTTTGTATGTATATGCACTGAGTTTGTTCGGATGCATTCATAACCTCATAAAGACAATGATACTGTCCAGTTACGCATCTAATGCCGCCTGCTTTTCCCACTCTGAAATATATCTTTCTTTTCCTCTCTCATCCCCCTTATAGTCACTCAGCCAGAGGACACACAGTCAAGGCCAGCCGCTAGAGAAGATGCCTCTGCTTGCCAGGGGGCTGTCACTGAGCCCAGCAGCCTTAAACAGGGACATAGCTTCCTTTGTCCCCAGGCCAGAGCACTGCTTTAGTCACCCGAGCGCAGAAGTAAACACAACCAAGAGCCCTGTGGAAGCTCTAAGGAGTGCCATGGCAGGAAAGGACACAAACACCAACCCCATTCAAGACATTGAGAAAATAGAACTAACTAGTGGAGAGACTGCTTTCTGTATTCAGCTATCTCTTGTTTGTTGTAGTTTGAGACTACTGGATTACTGAGACTACTTCTTTCTACATAAAAAAGGTGTTTAGATCCTTTTTTTTTTTAGCTATGGATGAGGTTTTAGGTGATAATACATAGTTTTAACACTGCAGATAAGCTCGAAGCCATGAGAAAACATGCCATGGGCCGTTAAAAAATGGCCTCTTTGTGATTATAGGGGAACTGTTCTGCTTTTAGGTCTTTGATTATCTGTTAGGAAGGTGAAAGGAAGATAGATTATTTTGTGTTTTGAATTCACCTGAGACCACCACAGCCACAAACCCTTCAGTGTTTACCACAGATCTTTATTTCACAGCAGATCAGATCAGTAAAGATGAGAGACACAGACGTCAAGCCATGAGGGAGAGAATGAAGAAGATGGTATCCCACATATTTGCCATGCATACATCATTCCCATTGGGGTCCAGATAACCTTCTGCCACTGTTATCTTCACAAGTCACAAGTAGAACCTTGTGTTTACGGCCCCTCTCATCCCTGCACCACAAGAGATTTAAAAAGACTCCTTTCCAATAAATTGTTCCTATCAGACCAAAGGCATAAGTTGTGGTGGCTGCATCAGATTTAGTGGTGCCATCAGGCTCTAATGAATTCCCCCTGTTTGCCCCCGCACGTCCGCTGAGTCTCGGCAGCAAGTCTTTCCAATCGGCTGCGCTGCTCAGAGCGGGACTATCGATAACAAGCCCTGGGGGGCTTGCCAGTGAGCACGGTGAGGCCAGTAATGAAGCAGACCAGGGCTCTGCAGAGAAAACAGCCGGCGTAATGAGAAGAGTTTGTTGGTGACAGGGGTCGCTTGGGTCGTGGGAGGTCATTGGTGTGGGAGGTGCAGTTTGAGTTACTGCAGAGAGAAAGCTCAGGAAATTGCTAAGGAGGGGTATTACATGGCAGATGTGGATACACTGCTTTTGAGCATATAAAGCTGAGCATGATGTTATTGTCTTTTGGGGCAGTGCTACCTTTATGTGATGCATCTTGGCAGAAAGGGTCTGTTTAAGCATTCCGGACAGAAGCAACCATTTCCTGTAACCGATTTAGGCATGGCTCACTCTCGTTGGAGTCGTCCCATTAAACATCACAACATCATGCCACTCTTTTTTCAAATCACTCAGTGTTGTCTTGGCTTAATTGTCTGATTAGCGATGTGCAACACTTGAACGATCCGTTCCATCCTTTAGTGGATTGGGACTGCCGGTTGACCTTAGTGAGTCGTAAAATGACTGATTGAATGAGCTATTAAGAGAATTGTGAACTATGCTGTCTAAATTGAACACTGCTAGGAGCTGGGATACGGTTAATCATTGGCGGAAATTGGACGAGTGGTTATCTTAATTGACATTAGACATGCTCTTTATTCTTTGGCAGGTAAATTAATGGCTGGTTTATGCCCTTGTCCAGCTGGGCATTAACTTATTAGCTTTTAAGTTTTTCTAGTTATCTTTTGTACCTGTAAAAAGGGTTAGAAAGTAAAGTTAAAAAAATCAAACAAGAATTCCCTAAACTGATTTCAGAGTGATGCTATTTGTGCCTCCACAAAAATATGTCATATTATTCAGGTAACAGGATATGCAGGCAGTAATTCATTTCACAGTCACTATTAATTATGTGGATGTTTTCCTATTGCTCTCTCTTTTGCAGCAAATATTTACCGCTGTCTAAAAATCAGCCTCCTATTTCTGTCAACGCTCAGACTGTGAGATGAAATTAAACTAACAAATGATGAAAGAAAAATGTTTGATGCAGATGGATGTTGTGGAATGAGGACCGTCGGAGGAATGGAGTACGTTGGAACGCGCCAGTGAATTAGGATAAAATGAAAATCCATCTATGCGGTTGTTATCCATTTAGCATGCGTTGAATTGAAATGGATGAAGGCTTTATTAACCTACTAAAATCCCCACTGTGTGCTGCCGAAAGGCATGCATGTTCTATTTTGACAAGTGTCAGCTTAACAAATAATCCACAACAATCAGCATGTAAACTTAACTGCAGCAGGTTTGGTAAATAGTCTTTCAGCTATAATCATAGCCTCATAGATTCGTTGAAGTGGCCTTGTTTTGCTTTTTTCTTGCAAAGAAAAACATGGTGGATTTGCTAATTAGGCCAAAGAATGCCTAAATACATTTCAGAGTCCTTTAAAAACGCACTAGGTGAGAGGCTTACATGAGCATGAAGAGATGTATTTCATTTTTATGCTTTCTAAAACAAGTATACCCACTTCATGGTGGAAGGTTGAGCCAAGAACATAATATGACCCCACGGCAGACTACAAGTAAATATTGGTATGTCTTGAATATGAAGGCTGCATTTTCTTCAGTTCAGTTATATTTTAGGTTTCCTTGCTATTCTCCACACTATCAAAGCTAAACCAGAGTTTTAGGTGTTTCGTTCTTTTGCTGAAGTTAAAGCAGAAATTACTTATTTCCATAAATATTCAAGCCCTTCACTCGGTACTTAGCCAGGTGTTACTATTGCACCCTCATTTCTCTTGGGAATGATCCATAAGCACATAGGAAGGTTTAGTTGGTTGATCTATATTTATTCCCCTCTTGCTTTTCCTCAACCAGTCTCTAATTAGATATCAATCAGAGAAAATCATCCTCACATTATGATGCTGCCACCGCTATGTTTGACTAAACAGAAAGTTTTTAAAAGGTAATGTTTTAGATCTTGTCTCTTTCACACACGTTTGGAAACTGTGCTCAAAAACTTGATATTGTTTTTCATCATATTAAACTTTTTTTCTTCAAATGGTTTGAGAGTCAATCAGTTGCCTTTTCAATCAATTCTTGGCATGTAGCGCTGATGGTAGTCCTGATGGATAAAACTAGATCTTATTATCTCTCTCTTTGTTTGGTCAAACAAAGACAAACTGTTTGTCTACTACAGTCTCATTGATTTCACAATAGTAGAAGCTTTTTACTAAGTTTTATACTAGAAAATATTTTTCTCACATAGTTCATTAGATCTGTTTCATGACAGAGACTTCTTTCAGAGATGGCAGAGAGGATACAAAATGACTTGGCTTGCTCCTACACAGTGTCTATATATATATATATATATATATATATATATATATATAATTCAACATTTTAAAAATGCTATTTGAATCAACTAACTCAAAATGTATGTCCTGCTCATACCCAAAAAACTAGTCTGAGCATGAGGTGAATCATATGTTTGGACTCTAGCTTAATTCACAATCTGACCTCAGAATGTCAGCAACATTATGTCGCATTCAGCTCATGGCTGCTTTTGCCTGATTTAAGTAATTGATTATTCAAACCAAATACAAAATTTTCTATCAAAGCATCACAATGTTTCCTGTTTCAAATACACAAACTAGATTCTTGAATAAATTTTTGTATGAAAATGAATCTTCTATCTCATCCATTAACTTTTCTTGGCAGCTTTGCCCTTTTTGATAAAGGGCACAGGACCATCAGTGTAAATAGGAATTTGTTAATTAGTCAGAGCTTCCACATGAATGGACATTAATCTTTTTTGGCGCCAAAATGTTCTTTAGATGTGTTGGGAGAATATTTGCTTTAATATTTTTAATCTGGTTCTTATATTGTCTCAGAAAAGGATGATTGCATAAATTGCATTTCTTTTTCTTTTTTTTTAAACGCACACATTGACTTCAGTATAAAGATTCATTCTTATTTCAGCTTTTTGATGAGCAGTTTATCCAACATGTTTTCTTTATTGATTTCCAGCTATTTCTCTGACAGTTTGATGTTACATGCTGGTTTTGATTTGCCGTGTTTGTTTCCATAATTGTATTAGAAAAATCCACAATAGATGAAAATAATTATGCATCTGATCCACAGCATAAAAAACATTGCAATCATGTAAAAAGAATCCTCTCTTTTCGACAAACTTTAAAAGGGTCTATATGATAGAGATTCAGTTTCCATTCGGTATTCACCTGTAGGTTGAATTCCCGCTCCTGCTTTGCTCACATACACAATCACACCTTCCAGGGCCACACTCTCACACAAAGTTATGACCATTACCAAGATCCCTACCTCTATTTGAAGATAAGAGAATAAACAGTATGTATTTTTAATGGGACAGATATATATAATGTCTTTAAAATGTGCATATTTTATTTCTACTTTACTAAAATAAAAGCTAAAACCTCATATCCTTTCCTCCTTTTCCTTACTGTATAAACAGAATATCTGAAAAATATTTTGCAATCCCTCTTTGAAAGCATGCTGCCCCAAACATATATTTGATTAAAATATAGCTATTATATATTATGGTCCATGTTTGAGAGATTTAGCTCTGCTACAAATTATAGGCTGCAGGCTGCTGCTGTTTGTTCAGAAGGAATGACACTCTTCCAGAAGCCTATCCAGCGGGGAAGGAAGCTGCCACGATAGAAGAATACATGGGACAAGACCTAGTTTCTATGGAAACAAAAGAAATCTAAAAGAGGTGTTGGGGGTGGAAGAGAGGAATGAGAAGGAAGGAAGTGGAGGAGTGAGATGAGGAGGATGTATTGGAATGTTTTTGGAGACGGATGATCATGAAAGGAGGTAGGATACATAAAATGATGCGAATCCAGACCTCCCCCTGTGGTAGTCAGTGTTATTTATTCACCACTTGCATGCATGCTGTAGCAGCCTTCATAGCTGCAGTCCGCAGATCCTTTGGTACCAAAACAACACATTGTAATGTTTGCAAAACTGATACCTGTTCTCACAATTCATCATTATGTTTTACAGGGATTTGCTGTAATGAAAGTAAGAGTGTCAAATTGCTCCTCCAAGCTCAAACATACCACTAAGTCCATTAAAACAGCGTAGACCGTGTTTCACCAGAACTCCAGGTTGTAGGCAGACAGAATTTTCTAAAAACTAGAAAGGAAAACTAAGGGAAGAAGATATCCAGACAACAATAGTAGAAGGAACAGGCTCCATATGAATAATTAAACAGGCTGCTACGTTGATAGCAGTGAAGAAGCAGCAGCTCATTAACACTGAGGGGTGTGATGAGGGATGACTGGGAAACTGATACTAAACTCCTTCTTATTGATAAAGAAGTGTTTTTAACTTTTACATAGTAAACAATTGCCTTTATAAGGTGGTTTTGACAGCAAAGAATTGCTGAAGTCACCATTTTCACAAATGGCTTTCGTCTTGAAAGAATATAGCCAAGAATACAGCTGAAACTGTTCTTTGTTTTGTAGAGAAACACAGGCCTTGCATGCAAATACCCATGCAGCCCCACTGATACATGTTATCAACAAAGCTCTAGATTAGTTTCCCTAGAAGCCCCTTGCCGGCCCTAAAGGTGCAGCTCATTTCCAGTCCTAATCAGAAATAAAGAGATTGTGTTCTCTTGACTCCTTCCTGCTCGTTCCTCAAACATTTGTTGCACTGCATCAAAGCAGCCCAGGGTACCCATTGTCACTAAGCCACTGTGGCGCAGCTGTGGGAGCTTGTTTTGTAGCCACCACCCCCCTTGAATGCCATGTGGTCCAGTAACAAACACTATTTTCAACACCAATAACACCGACAGCAGGGGGAAAAATAGCAGAGACTACAGACGCATTTTCATCTTCTGCAAACCCAGCAGGGACTCCATCTCTAAATGTTAGCATGGACTTTTGCCAGCGATTGTGTGGAAACAAGTCCTGCTCAGCTGCCAACACAAAGGGTCGTCACAGTCTAACTCAACATTCAGCCAACAGTTAGTGCACGCTAATAAATGCAAAGTGGGAAACTGAAGGACAACAACACAAGCAACACCATAGCACTTTATCATGTCTTCTAAGAATATTTCAATCATGCATGGATAATACATTAAAATTCACAACTGTACTTGACTAAAGTGGCTGAACACACATGTTGTTATTGCTGTGATAGAAGTGTGAGTTCTGATTGGACTGGCTTCAACTCTGGCATGTTGAGGCATTTTCTTACACAAATTACACACTTAAATCTAGCCCATATAGTTTTGCCCATGGTGGGAAGTCCATCTGACACAGATGGAGCAGAAAAGGCCCAAACCATGATACTACCACCACCATGCTTTACTAAAAGGACAGTGTTGTTAAGCTGGAATTCATTGTTTTCCTTTCTCCAAAACTGAATTAATGTCTAAACTTTGGCTGGGGTAGCAAACGCTGACATACATAAACACAGTTTTTGCGTCTGAACCATGGAGAGCATCTGTGTGGACTGCTGCAGTGATCACAAGAATCAGGGTTGTGTTGAGGTTTGTTTCACCTCCATCTCATGTAAGGCCTGGTACACACATGAGGATTCGGGCTGTTTTTGTCCCAATTTTTCCTCTTCCCAACCAATTACCTTGAGTCTTAAAAGATTTTACTTTAAAATTATCATGTGGTCTGAAGTGTGTTATGAGCAGATTTGTCCCGAAAATCTGCTCCGAAACCGGTCGTGGCCGACAATCGGAAGTAATAAACATGTTCGATATTTCCGACAAAATATCTTCATGTGTGAGGAAAGCCGACGACTCCTGAGTTGTGACTGTGTGGATGCTGACGTGAAACGGAATGTAGCCAATCAAAGAGCGAGCTGGCTGGGGAACAAGGAAGTATATAAAATCTGTGTTCACGCTGTCTCAAGTCTGTTGTTTTTTTCAGTTCTGGCTTTTTCTGTTAACAATAGTCCCAGGACCACCATCATCCTATATATTCTCTTCCATGCTGGGTATTGTGTTTTCTGGTTGTTGCTATGTTTCTGCTTCATTTTTTGCCAGTAGTTGCTATGGTTCCTCTACATTTTTGTTAGATCACTTTTGGTCACGCGAGATGTCCGGCTCAGAGGACTAAATTGTAGATCAGTTGCGTGACAGCATCATTGTGTGTGATTAGATTATCGGAGCACACCACACACAGTAAGATCAAAACTGTCAAATGCCTGATTTTTTTATCTTCACGTCTTCAAGACTAAAAAAATCCTTATGTGTGTACCAGGCCAAAGATAAAAACTCCATCCCAATATACTGTGCTCATTTCACAGACAGCCAAAACTCCCTTTTTTTTTTTTTTTTTTTTTTTTTACAAAGTTTCTTTCTATTTTAAAGTTTTAAATTTTAAAAAGTTGTTAAACTCATGTTCTCAATTTTTTTTTTTTTACAGTAACTAATAATGTATTGCACACAAAACAATGTTTAGGATTTTTTTTTTTTTAATGCAGATTTTATGAACAATGTGCTCATTCAAAGTAAGTAAATAAGTATATTATTGCCTTATTACTGATTATGTCACACTTTATCCAACTGTCTTCCTTATCAAAAATTTCGATGAGAAAATTATCCTTATTTTTTCTTGAAAAATTGCCCTAACTAAAGTTTTATTATTGTCTCATCTGCACTAAAAACATTTTTTCCATCAGCCCTGCTGGATTGTTGATATGATCTTTTTGGAGAGCAGTTTTTTTCTGTTTACAGTCATGCAATTCATACCAGTTATTTAGTGTTCTGTTGATAGTAGTCATGAACATTTACATTAGCTAATTAGTTTTAAGCTGCTTCTGTGACCTCACAGCCTACTGCTCTTGAATTAATCTTTGTTAGTTCATGTTTCCCTTCACTCTTGTGGAAGCTAACAATGAATTTGTCTTCCATCATTTTATATAATCAGCCTAATTGTGGATTGGTGAAGTCTAAATTCATCAGAGATGCTGAACAGCCTAGTAAGCATCAATTCTTTCTCTAAGGCCTTGAATAGTCTAAAAAAAATCTAACTCACAGTGCCAGAATCAATAAGCCTATTTTTCTTTGACAACAGGGTGTTTGTCACCACAGCTGTATAAACATTATTTTGTGACTCAGCAGAACACAACAGCTATATTGCATACACACTGGCAAGAAACACTTACCAGGATGCTAGCTGATGTTTAGTGACAGCCACCACCTGCATTTGCTGCAGTCTTTCCAACTGTGAAGCATCCACTCAGCTCCAACTTTCCTGATACACTTTTTCAATGCTACCCCACTGTCACACATCACCTTTTGTTGTTGGCACAAGTAGGAAAAATAGACACAAATTTCTGTTAAGCATTTTGGGATGGGCTGTGTCAACTTGGTGCTAAAACTTTGCCCTTTGTTTAAATCATTTCCTGTTGGCTATCAGATGGGTGCACATATTAAATGAACTATGTACTGTCCTCTGTAAAGGAATACTGGGAACTAGTGAGTGGGGCAACCCATCGAAGTTTATTTTCCTCAACCAGGATCAAACAGACACTGATATATGACCTGGGATTCAGTGTCATTAACTCAAATGAGCAGAGACGAGACTCTTGGGGCATCTTTATGAGCATATTCAACCCTGTCCTCCCTACCCTCTGATTTAGAAAGCTGACATGTCTCAGTTGGCTTTAGCAGTCCATTAAAACCAAAACTGAGCTGCAGTATCGTACTCCTCTTTTTGGAGAGTTTACAGTTGGCACCAGATGGGAATTTGCATTAATTGTCTTTATGTTTTGTTGATTTTTTGGTTGACTTTGAACTACTTTATTTGCACACAAACCCAACAAAGTTGGTACTTATGTAGAATAGCAGCACTTATAACATAGACTGTCAGTCTGCGTCCCAAAGGGTCCTCCTTTTTTTTCCGTTTTTTTCTGCCCACATGCTCATTTATATTCATTTCTTTGTTGGTATTTTCCCCAG
This sequence comes from Rhadinocentrus ornatus, assembly GCA_037177495.1. Taxonomy (NCBI): domain Eukaryota; kingdom Metazoa; phylum Chordata; class Actinopteri; order Atheriniformes; family Melanotaeniidae; genus Rhadinocentrus; species Rhadinocentrus ornatus. The sequence goes on from JBAMHW010000027.1 coordinate 9,566,292, forward strand.
ATTCAGTTTAATCAAATTCTGCTTCTCATGTGAACATTATTGAAAGCATTTCATTTGCCAATTAGCCAGCTGCTCCCCAGTTAAATAATGAATATGCTAATTCGAAAGCTGGGGGATATGTTGTCTTTTGAGTAACAGTGGCGACAATTATCCAAGTCAGGGATATTTGTTGTGGTATACAGTATGCAAAGTCTGTTTGTGTGTTCATTCATGAATGTCATATTTTATAAGCATAAAGTGTGTAAATAAATTATGTGAACTAAAGGCCTTTACTGGAACTAAATGTGCAGTTTAGTCACCTTGGTTTTACTTTTAGGTCATCAAATACTGACCTCTTCTCAAGATACAAAGCCTCTCTGCACTGAAACAATTTGAAATGCCATTAATAAAGTATTTCGTTGAACACTTCACAAGATCGTTAGAGAAAGGTCACAGGACTTTGAATCACTCAGCCTGAGTACAAGACTGGCTTCTTTTCTGTGCTTACAATGGGTTTCATTTTTTTTTTAATCATTATTATTATATTTGTGCATCTCATTCAACATTAAACAATTTACTTTTTAGGTTTGGGCACCAAATTGTTGGGTTAAGTTTAGGACCTTAATTTCCCAGGCTGCCCCTTTGATGTATTGGCAGCCTTTACAGGGTGTACCCCGCCTCTCACAAAGGGGATAGGCTCTAACCCCTGGATTGAAAAAGTGGGTCTATGGAAGGATGGATGGACCATTTGAATATCCTGATTCATCCTGATTTCTGTTTACCCTTACATTTTTTTTCATCTATTGCAGGGGTGTATGAAATCTGTCCTCAAACACTGCAGTCCTGCAGGTTTTTGACGTTTCCTAGCTCCAACACACCTGGACCTGGACACCCCTGATCTAATGGATATTTTAGATGCCTGCGAGAACAATAGTTAAGGTCACCTTCAATAGACAACTTTTCTGATATACTTTTTTTTTACTTGTAAAGACAATCTTTAATATTGGAATAAATGCACAAGTTGTAATTACAGTGGAATCTTACTAGCAGAGATGTAGTATTTAATGACCCTGTGCTGCACACTTGAATAAAGATATCCTGCAAGGATCTGAAATGAGCACCACAGCTCCTTTGATTAGAAGAAGGATGTAAACTTGAAAGGAAGATTTTTGTATGTCTTTGTTCTGTGCTGTTGTTTTAATATGGTTTTTCACTGTTTGGAAGCAAACTGAGACTCACCTATTCAAACAATTTTGGTCCACTTCTTTGGTGAATGTGACAGCGTTCATGCTAAAAGAGCATTCGCCCCAGGGTTTGTTTTAATCAAACTAAACCTCTCAAGTGTGAATGCAGCCATACTTTGCATAAAATCAAACCCAAAAGTACTCAATGAGTAAAAAGTAAAACAGAAAAGGGAAACAATTACAGTTTTGGATGGATCTAGAACTTTGGTTTTAGGACTATTAAGATTTTTAATCCCATTACCTTCTGGCAGTTCCTTTTAAGAACTGTGTTTCGTCATGTTGTAAAATGTGCGTGACGGTGACATGCATAAAGTAAAGTTAGGGGTTATTTTAGAGGAATGCTTCCTTCCATGCATACTGATTAGTTTGCCTACCTTTATCTCAACAGGGCGCTGAGTGCATGTTACTGACAGTTCTAATTGAAAGCCATGCAGAGCTGAGCCCGTGTATGGATATAAACATTCTGCTATCATCTGTCAATGGGGGGGGGGTGGCGGTGTATCGTGATGGGGAAAACTGGTGTACTCACCCATAAGCTCAGTGACAGATTTTTCTTTAATGTGCTTACTGCAGTGCCACGGCAGCGTTTGGAGCAGTCATTCAGTACACATGTTACGTGCCGTCACACACAGCGTTCTGTCAGCCTATTAATTAGCCCATTAAACTGTGTCCTACTTATGGTGAATGACAGCTGAAAGCCTCTGTCTGTCCATCCTTTCATCCATGATTAATTAACCATTTTGTTGGTTGCCGTTCTCTGAAGCATTTCCCATTTCATTTTCAGAAAAGTCCGACCATCATTGTTTTTTGTCACAGTAACAGCATCAGATAAGATGATGACATAACCTTCAGCCGCCCTGAAGGAGGCACCAACGGCAGTCAATTGAAACTTCTACCTGTAGTCAGGGTCAATAATGATAATGCAAAAACCAGTTCAAAAGGAAAGTGGAATTAAAAAGCATCTGGTTGCCTAAAACGCGTTAAGCATACAGTTTTTGGTTTTAATGATGATTTGTTATGGCATTCAGCTGTTGGCATCAGTGTACCAACAAGCAATAATAATATTGCTCAGGCTAAAGGTGGTGATCAATATAGAGAGCTGCAGAGTGGCGTCATACATGCCTTGAAAACCATCCTTTGAATAAATAAGAGCCAATCAATAGATGCTCACTGTGGACCTTTTGGAAATGTACCACAATACTTATAAGTGACCTTTTTCCAATGGACCAGCTTCTATTGATCAGATTTATGGTTCTCTTTAAACTTGCTAGACTAACCTAAGCATTTTTGTAGTGCTTGTTAATAATCCATTAACATAATGGATCCCTTCATCAGTTCCCAATAAAGGTCAATGGCACTGCGGGTTTACTCCTCTGTTAAACGTTGTGTATCTATAGGCAGCTTTATACATCTTTATATTGCTTTTTCTAAGTGAATTATCAGGACAAATCCTGGATAGGATTCTGTGAAACATGTTGCCTTTTCATTGTGTAGCAAATATTTGTGTGTTGCAGGCTTAACTGGAAACCGATTTTTTGTTGCTACCTTTAAATACAACCCAAAACGGCATCTTTAAGCAGCAGGAAGGTTGTAAAACTTGTATCATTGTTTCTACGTCAGTGGCAACATCACACTCAAAGGAGAAGTAATGGTGGCTTGGTATATGCCGTTCCTTCTAACGTTCCCCAGCCTTACATTTTTTAATATGTTTCAGTAAATTTTTGTACTTTCACTGTTAGCATTTAAAACAGAAATACTAGCTTAGTTTGATCTCCTCTTATATGCTCATGATTTGTTTGGAAAGGTTCAAGGCAAAATCAAGAAGGGTCATTAGACCTGATTTGGCCCAAAATGAGCTGTATCATTGGTGGAGGAAGCAGGTACAATGATCAGAGACACTGTTGAATCGTATTTATTCTGGCTTGATCTGGGGGCTGGCTTTCTAAATCCTTCGTTGGCCAGGCCACGGCGACAGTTGGTGGCAGCTTCTGTGACACGTACCACACAGACATTCACAAAGCTGTCAGAGAGTGAAGCTGTAAGGAACAAAGAGATGTGATGTCCAGAAGGAATCAGACAAGAAAGGTGAGCAGGCAATCCATAGAAAAAATAGAAAGATAAAAGGCTGACTTGAGTAAAATTAAAAGTGAGAGCAATAAAAGGAGAAAAAAAATACAGAAGTGTTCTGGAGTGGGAGGAATTCAAGAAGCTGGAAAGGGAATAATACAGGTTGAGCCTCTGAATCATTGATGTTGAGATCAGAGAAGAGAATGACATTAGCTGAAGGTATGACTTCTTGTTATCTGTTAGCCTCATTATTAGTCCTGTTCTTTATTGGATACTCAGCTTTACATTCAGCTTATGAATTCAAAATGAAATTGTTGTATATCATCTACTTACATGGGATGCTATATGTTGTCTATAAAACCCATGTTATAGCTATAAAATGTATTTCATTATAACTCCTTGTACAAACACTTCAATCCTACTTTGGTCTTGCTGCCTAAGCATTAGCAGTTTATTGTAATTGGGATTTAAATCCAAATCTAATTCCTTCTTAAACTTAGAGCACTGTGTTACACCATTCAGTGGGGAAAAACATCAGTGCGATTCAGTTTACATTGCAGATGATTTAGCAATAAATTTCAGCCTTAATGGTCTGCACTGGTATTATCACGGGATGTACCCCTTCAATTAGGGAGGCTGTTGAACTTAAACCTTTGAATTTTATTGCAGCAAAGCCAAAAGAAGACTTCCTGCCTTGCCTGACTCCCCCTCGCTTAATCCCCAGAGTCTCCTCTCTCAAGCCTGGCAGGAGCCAGTGACCTCTCCTTTGTGACTGAATTAATCCACAGGACTGAGATAATGGCCATGTCACAGCCGCCAGCAGGATGTGGCAGGAGAATAATCAGCCCACCACCGTGCCATTTCAATCCCCACAGCTATGATCGCTTCTACGCAGAGGAAGGGGGGGAGACAACATGTTGCTATGTTCATTCAGCATGCATGAAATGAGAGTTAAAGATGAGCACCTCCGTGATCAGTTTTAGTAACGGAAATCTGAATTTACACCAAGATGCTTAACAAGGCTTTTATTTCAGCTGTGTGTGAGGAAAGTGTTTTGCTTTTTTAAGCATTTTTGTTACTCTAAAAAAAAAAATTTCACAACACATGGAAAAGGATGCTCCTCTTTGGCATTTTAGGATTACTATAGAGTTTAGGATTAACAAAAAACAGGGGCTTTTGGCAATGATCAAAACTTTTAAACTATTTGTTGATGTCTTTCAGTTCTTTGTCTTGGTTTTTGTCAATTCTAATGCTGAAATTTGTGGTGAGAATAAAGTAAAAGATCCGTTTACTCATATTTGTGCCAGTATGTTTGCACATTAGAATCATGCTCCATCACCCCAAAGTTGGCTAAATTGTTCCATGATGATGGTATTCCATGAAACATGGCTCCTTACAAGCAGTCCTCCTGGAAAGGAGTTAACCTCTAGTGTCCTTGCATACTGCTATATCTTAATCACATAACTAAAAAGCTGACGTTCTGACACTTTGCTTCAAGTATAAGGACAAATTTGTGTGACACTGACATTTTTGTGTTGATTTTTTTTTGTCCTGGTATTATACAAATCAAATAAATCAAAAAGCAACAAACATAAAATACTCCAATCTTCCATAGTAAGACAAAAACTGTGGAAAATATATATTTTTTTATGTTGAGAAAGCAGCCTTTTTTATTTTTAAGAGCAGCCTGAATGTCAGACTTGAATTTTCCCAAAGTGAGCCTGACCAGCCTGCTGAGTCTAAATAACTGCCTCTTTCTAAAGAAGACGCCTCCTAGTTGGAGTTGAAAGCTAAATTGAGCATCTCTTCTGCTAGAGGACTGCTGAATTACAAATCCTTACTTCGTCTTAAACAGAGTGAACAAGCTAATTTTTTCCCACAGGCACAAACGCTTCTACGAAAAGGAGTGCTTAAATTAATGCACCACTTACAGTATTTACCTCTAACCCTTTGTCCAGTAAAAGTAAGCAGGATTCAGTGCCCTCCTCAGTTCACGAGCGACAACAACATGAGGGAACATGAGTAAAGAAGCAGGGCAGCGATTCAAAATCAGGGGTGTTGACGATTCAGTGTATGTTGTAAAGTTACTTCTGCTTAAACCTATGTGTGGAAATGTTGAGAGGCTCATTAGGTGAAAAATAGCCTTTAATCGCACCCAGTGTGATTATTCTGGTAGTGCACAAATACATACTGTCATTGCACTAATGAGCTGTTGTTAAAGATTCTGCTCCCAGTGCATCATCCAAGTCCGCTAGCAACCACCCACAGTAACCACTATATTATCTCCCCCCAGTCATCTCATCTGTCCATGTCCTTCCTGCTCCTCAGTCTGTTTTTCCTGCAATGACGAGCCAGCACAAGTTAATCAGAATATGAATCATGGAGGCTGCTTCGCTTTCCTGTCACATTTTGACTTACTGTATGCTGATTTCTCCCTGCAGCATGAAGTCCTTCAGCTGTATGGAAACAGTGAAACTGTGGCAAGATGGAGAGAGAGCAGTCTTTTGTGCATCATAGCACAGCTATAATATTCACAAAAGAGAGACTTTTTTTTTTCTACTAATCATAATACAGAAACTCTAAACTGGAACCTGAATAGGTTGTGGAGGTGTTGCAGGTGAATAGAGGCCCTACATGCTGTTGGTATTTAACTATGTATATTTCATAAAAAATAACCAAAGTTGACATTTGTCATAACATGTCAGTCTTAGTTTATATTTATTATTGGTACTCAAAAGCACGTTTGTGGCTAAAGGCTCATTTATGCTTTACATTAAATATGCATACAGATAGTGATTCCTGTCCATCCTGTACATGCATAGTTTGGTCTATTGCTCGAGAGCTTGCAGATGCGTAGCCAGATGTAACAAACGGAACCGTACCACTGGAAACTGCAGGGGCAGTGTTGTGCAGTGTAGCTGATGTGCAACCAGAGAAAGGAACAAAGATGAAGAAGAAGCCGTGATGTTTTTTTTTTAAATGGCTGCAAAGACCACTATCATCTGCTGTGCTACTTCTTCTTATTCTTATTGTGCTACTTCTTCTTTATCATGATGTCCTCCACCATCGCCTTGTTTGCTATTACCTGCAATTGAATCTGAATTCTGAATTTTGCACTGCCCTCTGAATTATTACCTAAAACCATGTAAAGGATGCATGAGAGATGGTCAGTAAAGTTTGACTACATATGAAATGGACATATCTATTTATTTATGGATAGGGATCATAAGTGAGACTTAAGGTGGTTCAACAAATTGCCCCTTTTGCCACCTCTGATAACAGATACTACAAATTTCCCTTTATGTCAGCATGTTCAGCTTCAATGTATGCTTTAGCTTCACTTTTGGAACAGTTTCTGTCCATTTTCACCACTCCACATCCCTAATAACAGGCGTTCAGCTGCATGCATGTTTAGTGGTGCAGCAGTGAAAAAGTCCCGACTCAAAGGTTTTTTTTCCACTGTGCCATGTTCCGAATGTTTAGACTATTTAAACCAGTGTTTTAGTAAAAGAAAATTTACTACATTATCATTTCACTTTGAGGATTAACAAAGCATTTTTTTAAAATTTTGTTTAATTTAGTCTCTTGACAAAATCTGTTTAAATTCCTTATAAAGTCACTAAAATTTCAGTACCTTTCGCTGCAGTCTAAGTAGTCTGGACTTCTTAATTTTTGCAAGTGGAATTCAGAATTTGCTTCCCATTAATAACATCTTTCTAATTCAATTTGAGACCTTCTTAACAACTCTTAGCATTTTAAATTTAGACATATGGCATAAATGAAGTATGACGATGTGATTTTAAGCAAAGATGTGGTTATGTTTCCTCTGAACTACTACTTACCCTTGATTTGTTCAACGTCTGTCAAAATATCGAAATTGTGTAAAAGTTTTTCCCAATATCAGAATGTTAGACATCTATGGTGGCAAACAGCAGTCATGATAAATCATGATATGGAAAAGTAAAAAGATGTTTTCTTTGTTCTTTTGTGGTATGGAAAGGTAAAAAGTTGTTGACAACAATTCTATGGCAGTGTATGAAAAGAACATAATGTACTAATTTCATACTTTGTAGAGTGGCAAGAAAAACAAATGAACAAAAGTGCCACAAGGGTCAATGATCAATACAGCACATTGTGGGGTTCATTTTGTCATCGGCTTCTTAAACTCTGGACACTACAGTTCCAAAGACCATGGTCTTCATTCCTATGAAAAAGCCCAGTGATTCAACAACTTTATCTTTATTATCATCATCTATAGCTCCTTTTCTTTCCTCATTTAATGTCTCAAACAGTGTCAAATGACCCTAATCATTAGCTCCTTCTTTCATCTTTGATGCTTTCCTATAAACGACAAGAGGACAGAAAATGCTATCAAATATACGTAACTTTGTTATAATTTAGCTTTAGCAACACAACTTTAATGTAAGATATCTTTTTTCAGGGATGGCAAGCCAAATGCAACTTTCTACCCCTACTCTTGCAAAACTTGCCGGACAATGACTAGATAACCAAGTTAGCAGTATCCCTCCACCCAACTAACTTCCATCCATCCATTAATTCATCGTCTTCCATTGCTAATCAAGCTAACTCGCTCTTGTTTTTATTCTTCAATGTGATTTTGCATGGTAGCCACAGGCAATGGTTCGTGGTCAAAGCTAGCAAAGATAGCTAGGCAGTTTTTTTTTATTGCTGCTTACTCTTCTTTAACCCTCAGGTTGTATGAAGAGTGACAATCAGAGTTATAGTGCAAAACCTTTCCCTACAATGTCAGAATGTCAACAAGGATGTAGCTGCTACTGGATTGCATAATTTTTCCAACCTTATCACAATATCAACATTTCATCACAATACACCTATTTTGGCACGCCCATGATTCATTGATATAGTCAGCTCAAAATATTTACTATAATCATTTTCTTTTCAAAGAAAGCATCTCCTTCAAACCTGCCTGCCAGTTCTGAGTCTTTGGTGTGTAGTGTGATACAGGTAAAGACACAGGCATATAACTGCTGGAAATAATAATAACTAATTCTGCAGCTGAATATCCACCATAATTCCTAGTTTTTGAGACCATAATGCCTTTGATATGACTCTTACCTTCTATTTGCATTTGCTTGTTTCATATTCTTTACTGAAACTGTCACAAATATGCTAAAATAAAAGAAGTTGGTAGACACTTTTTAGTTTGATATGATCAGTATTCATGCTGATGAGTTGTATTGCAATGTCTCTACAATCTCACATACACACATACACACAGCATTGCTCATCTATCTGCGTCTTGCCACACAAAGACTGGACCTTCACTCTCCTTCAACCCACGAGGCTGCTCTAAGCAGAAAATCAGATACTGCCTTTGAGGCCTCGAGGTTTTATTACTGAATCACTCTTCACCAAACTCAATAGAGTCACCTCCTCCCACAGAAGCGGAAAGCCTGGGTTCACCCATCTCTATGTGCTTATAGAGGACAGTAAAGTAATCAACTGAGCTTGGTCAAGTCACCACCTTTCCACAAGATCGATAAATGATGCAATGTTTGTCTGAATGGCAGGAAATTTACAATTTCACCAAGATTATCATAAGCAAACTTCTTGCCCACCTCTCCTTAAGTTCATTTACTTGACCAAGAAAAGCTAGACAGTTATTGATTTGGACTATTTGCAGAAAATGAGGCTCAGCTGCAGCACCTGTCAGTCGCAGCTGTCAAAACTCCCATCATTTGCTGCTCCAGACAACACCCCCTTCGATGACAGGTAGTGGCTGATGGCATCAGTGTGGTAAATCTGAAATCTACATTACCTGTGAAGCTCCTGAAAACTGTTTTCTGAAACCAAAAACCACAGCAGTGGTGTGTCATTAATATTTTTAAAGAGCTTGTCTATTTTGAAAAATGACCAGTCCTTTTAATTAGCTTTATTAACCCAATCGTTTTGCGGGAACCTTTTCACCCTGAAAGATGACCTTATTACATACGGGAAGGTGCCACAATACTCAGAAAACACTCATTTACACTCTCAGTGCTGCTTCATATTATTTGCCATTCATGTATCAACCCGATAACTGATGAGAGCATCACTAGCCGCCAAAACTGACAAACCAACTAACAAGCTGATGACATTAACAACAATTATCCTGGTTGCTTATTATTGAAGGTTTTAAGTCTTTATTTAACATATGTTACAGTTTCCAAACATAAACCCATAAATATAGGATTTAAGGCAATAAAGTGATTATTATCCCTCTAGGATGATTCTTTTTAGGGCTGTAAACCACACTCATGTTGCCATATTCAGAAGCAGGTTGCAGGCTAAGGAGTGAGTCAAAGAGATGGGATGAAAAGGAAGAAATCGAGGTGCAGAAAAGGTAGGGTGACCGAGATAAGAACAAAAAAGACTAATAGATTAGATACAGGACTCAGAAGTGCAGAGAGATTGACAAAGAATAGAGAAATTCTTTGGAAATTGTCAAAGCTTCTCTATAATACCCAGTGGAGCTTGATTCAGTTTTGGAAAAGGGAATGCGGATAACGGTATTATCTAACACTGATATTTACAGGCCCTGTTGTTGATTTTTTTCCTGTTTCCATAAATAAAAGCACAATATCCAAGGAAATGTGATTTATTCCGTCACAGTGTGAGGCTCCAGATTATGCATAATCTGGAAAAGAAATCATTTTCGTGATGAAGGATAAAGAAGATGGGGGGCTACGAGAAAATAGCCAGGTTGTATTGCAGTCTGTTTAAAAGGTAACATGGGATGCCAATTGATATTTTTGTGGTAGAGATCTTACATGCTACAGCAGCTTGTGTGCATTCTCTGTGCACACTGAGATTTTGGCAAGTCTATTATCTGTGTTGCATTTCACATTGAAAAGCCCTTGTTGCAGGGTAGCAATTGAAAACCTGTTTATTTACTCCCTTCATTTCTATCATCAATGGTGATTGCAATGCAACTAAGAGTTTAGCTCATGTCCTTCTGGTACCTCCTCTGCCCTCTGACCAATCAACTGTCTATCTGGTTTTCAGTGGGTTTGTGATTTATTTGTGGCCTGAATGGTCCTAAAGGAATATCTCTGCCATTGTCACAGCCTGACTTGATGGTAATTTTATCGCTTACTTTCTGCGGTTTTACTTGTGATGCTGATTTTGCTAATAAAAGGGATCACATCACAACTAACTTGTGTTGTGTTCAGTGTTATTCTTCGATAAATTCACGTCTGTCTCGGTCGGTTGGTTGGTCAGTCGATCGATAGATAGATCAATAGATCGATAGATTAACATTATCTCTCTTTCTTTTCCTTATCAAATCAAATCAAATCAAGTTTATTTGTATAGCCCTATATCACAACAAAGTTGTTTCAGAGGACTTTACAGAAAG
>JBAMHW010000027.1:9578312-9589840 GCA_037177495.1 Rhadinocentrus ornatus
GGACATGTCACGGTATGCCAGGCATATGGGGCTGGGACGTCCATCTAGGAGGACAGCACCAGACTGGGCCAACAGTCAACAACTTATCTGCCCTTAATAATGTTCTTCTTGGATTTGTTTGCTGAATCAGTCATGTTTCATGTTCAAAATGGCCAATGTCTTGATATCCAGTTGGTAGCATGTGTCATGATGCCGTAAAGCAAAATGCTGCTGTTAAGTGATCCTCTGGGACAAAAAAAGAAGTTGAGAATTGCAGTTTGTCAGCATCAGGACGGCGCTGGGTGACAGTGACTCCGGGAATTTCTGACATCGGAACTCTCCTGGATGATGTATAAAGGTATATACTTTTTATATTTCCAATTAGAAATATATGTGTAGACAAAAAATGCAAACATTTAACAGGGATTTAGTAAGTAAATGGTTACTTTCAGACTCCTTCCAGCGGAACAGTGGCAGCTTTGTAGTCAGTAGACCTTGCTGTAGGCTTTATCGTCATTATGTGCAGTATATTTTATGTTTTTTTATAAACACAAATAGTGGAAGTTGTCAAAGAAATAATGTCAATAAATGGGAGGAATAGAGTCACAATCAGCATTCAGGGGAAAAGAAAGTGATTCAGTACTTTTAAGAAATGTTATTTTCACTACTACAACAACAACAACAGACTTTGATTATTTATTTTCATTCATAGTAGCCTAGGGGCTGCATGAATGCTGTGTTGTCTGATAAAATATGAGCCAACTGCCATGAAAAACTCTGACTGATTAAGCCTCTACAGCTTGTGATCTCTGCAGTACTTATATACTTCAGGTATTCTTTGTAGCATGCATATTTTGTTTACTGTGTTGCTATTGGCCCAATAATAAAAAAAAAAACTAACAGAAAGGATCCTGAAGAGAACGTATATAATTACACTGTATGAACAGTTCAGTGTTTTCTCTTTTTGTGTCTGCAAAAGGATACAGGGACACAGAGACAGAGTGATTGAAATGAACAGAACATGTCATTTTCCCCACCTGTTTTATAAGATTGAATTGCCTCTTGATGCTAATTAGCAAAAGAAATTGCACATCTGTCTGACACCAAACATCTGCAGATTTGCATGCTGCTGCATTAATATGTATGTGTTTGTGGTCATGATTGGAGAGGTCCATCACGACCACTGCAGCTTCTGGCGTAAGAGGCTTAAGGACGAAGACATAAATCGCAAAGCAGTTGGTGAGCAAAAGCAGAGATAGAGCGAAGGTGTGTGGGAGTGTGGGAAGATAATAGGTAGCTTTGGGTTGTGCTTGACACTGTACATGTAGCCTCATACTGTATGTTGAAACGATTGGATATGGTTGGCTGAGTAGAGCCAGATTTCTCCCGCTTTCTCCTCTCCTCTGCAGCATGAAAGAAGGCTTGTTATGTTGAGGGACATATATAGATGAAAGATACAAAACTGGGGTCTCGACAGACTGACAAACATACGGTATGTTTGACAGTTTTAAACAGCTTGGGATGAATGCACACACTATGTTGAAAACAACTAATTCACAAACTCAAGATTTCCTTTCTGCCTTCATGGGAATAAGATAATTTATTTTTCCCCTTTTACTCAATTGTAAATTTTAACTGAGCCATTTTACAGAACTGAAGAATATAATTAAATTCAAAGGTCCTATAGTAAAAACATCTGCTTAAAAGCAAAATTGAACCAAGAAAGTACAACCAGTGACCCAGACATAAGGTTACTATAATGTTATTGAGTCAGTTAAGGAATAAAGGTTAGCCCATGTAGTTCCGACTTAGAGCTTCAGCTCTTATACAAGAGATGAAGGAAGCAAATAAATTTTCTTTTAAAAAATGCTATGTAATGGTATAGCAGTGTTATAGTATCCTCATGAGAGAAAGAACTGTGTATTCTGTAATTCTAGACTATGTACTATGTTGTGACAGGAAGTCTGGCTATGCATGCATTTTAGTGCATGTGCATTCTAGCCATACAGTCCTTAGAGAGCAACCTTAAAGTTTCAAAGTTAGCCTTACTTCGCCTCTCACATTATAGGGACCGATATGACCTGCTTGAAGGATATGAAGTTTGTTTGGGACTGAAATTTTTATGCTTAAGTGCAACACACCATGGTTTAATATGAGGTTAACTGATACTTTTTGAGAATTTGCAGCTAACTTCTTGATACCTGATAATAAAGGACACCTTTGAAGGTCTTGTGGAATCTATATTCTGTGATTTATTTCTCTGATCCCTTTCATGTACTATATGTTTTGCCCTTACCGTATCAAATATTTCAATTGTTTCTGTCTTTATTGCATTAATGACATTGTAATTTCTGCCTAACATCACAGTAGTACGATATTTTGCTGCATAAGAAGGTTATATGGACATCTTGCGGCTAAAATAGAGATTGCAGCCAAGTGAATACCCATAAGTGCTTGGTCATTCTGAGGTGCTGTAGAAATATAGCAGAAACAAGGCAATACAAGGCATACAGCATTAAAAAAAACATTTTTTTTAATTTGCTTATGGAATTAATGTGGCTTTTTATAGAGCACGGGATTATAGAACTACATATCTGCCAGCTGATTAGACACATTTTCCTCTGTCAATTAAGAATTTGGATTTGTCCTTCAGCTAAAAGCCATTCTAGCATAAGCTGCACAAAAATTCAACAGCTGGAGAACAGCAGTGGGGAAAACATTTTGCAGTGGGGAATTTATCAAAACTTGTAAATTTGTAAATAAGAGGATGACACCTCAAACAGAGGCAGACATTTATTTTGGGTCAAGTCTGCATCTCTTTTACTGCTATTTAAAGCCGCAGTGTGTAAGAATTACTCCCATCTAGTGGTGCGTTAATATATTACAAGCAACCGAGCATGCTCTATTGGAGCCTCACCATTAAAGAGCGTAATTACGACTATGGAAGCCGCGGTGATTCATAAATTTGAAGTTCGAGTGTCCCGTCAGGTGATGAGGAACAGAACGATACATAATTATCATTTTTTTTATGCCAATAAGTTACAAGCGTGCCCTCCATGTATCTAGTACCAAGCTACTGCTAATAGCAAATGTTATCATATAAAATCGTTTTTTGTGACTTGCAGACTCAGAGATCATCTCATAAAGGGAGAGAAAGAGGGAGTTAAAGCAGTGACAGTGGACTGTCGGGGCGGCTGTAACATTACTCTGTGTTTAATAACATGTACTTCAGCTGATTTATCAAGGGAGGTGGGCGACGTATTGATAGAAAATCAATATCTTTATCTGAGAGACATTTCTGCGTTAGAATGCTGCGGTTCTGGTGATTAATCATGCCGAGAAACTGGTTTTACTTTGGTCTATTTTCTCTGACTAGAAGCAGGACAACTACCCCCATCCCATTGACAAGTCAGCTGAAATAAAATATGAAACACAAGGAAAAACTCCTGACAACACGTCTGAAAGAAGTCTGTGAAGAGTAATAACTGAAAACTTTTGCAACGTAGCTTTTCTACTGTAGGCTAAGAAATTAGCCGTTTCTGCCGTTTTATACAGCAAGTAACAGTAAATGGTCCAACTTAAACTTGATAATAAAGTAGTTGCTGGACCACCCTGCCCTGTTTCTAACATAACACCAAAATAAACTTAACTGTTAGATTGCATTAACTCACCTACCCAGCAGAAAGCTGCAACCTTCGCATTAGCTTTGAAGTCCCTCTCCTCATCAGCTGCCTCCATCTGGTAAATGCCCCACCGATGTACACTCCTTTTTTCTCCCAGTTATTATTTCTTTTTTTTTTGTTGGCTATTTTTTTCAAGGTCAAAGAGTATAGATGGTCCTCCATTTTAAAGTAAGCTGGCAAGCTGAATCATCCACGGTTGTCTTGGCTTGTTTACATCACCCCCGTGCCCTCCCTCTGAAACAGCGGGGACTGGCAGGTAAAACGCACAAGGCTAACAAGTTTGTTCCCTTTCGGCTACTGTATTCAAAGATGGCGATGCAACATGGCAGCCTCCAGTTGGGTGTGCCACCACCTATGTTTTTATAAACATCTAATTCTAAGCTACGAGAACACTTTCATTTGGATGGGATTGTGATTAGACTCTGGTAAAATTTGTATTTATAAAAGCAATTCTTGATTTTTGCTAACAAAAAAAACAAAAAAAGCTACACACTGTACCTTTAAACAATATAAAATAAGACAATTGAAAATGTGTTGTATGACATTGTACTGCAGTAGGAACAGTGTGCTTTTAAAAAGTACACACACACAAAAAAAAAAAAAAAAATTCCTTACTCAGAAAATTCAGTTAACGCCTCGTTCAATTGGATGAACAACACAGAAAGCTTATTTTAGTTCAAGCTAATGAACATAACCAACTATAATTTAAAAGTAACAGAAGCACTAAAAAGCTGTCACTGTAATGTAGATTTTGCATGTTTTAAATTTAATAGTTTAGAGAAGCAAGCTAAAGTAAGATATTATTGAAAAGGAAAAGCCTTAAAGTTAACTTAAAGATGATTTTACCCCAAATTAGCCAAATAAGCTACTAGCAAAGAGAAGAGGAAAGAAAGTGTATTTTTTAGAAATCAGATATCAGGTTATATATAAATTGGCCTTATAATTGATTCACCTGTCTAATTATTTTTATGATTTAAGCTAGCAAGTTGTTAGCTTCTTTAGCTTTTTTTTCCCACAGATTTTCCTGATGCTGCAGTTATCCCTGTATCATTGTTGTGGAAGTTAAAATCACACATCTTATTGAGCACTTTTGACACCTAACAATTGGCAATCACTTGCTTTCTTGGCTGTCCTATTTTGCTTGTCTACTGCACTTCTCAAACGAGCTAATAATTGGAGCTGAGAATTGCTACTAGGCTCAAAACATATTGACCCAAGTCTGATAATAAGCCTGTTGAAAAGTCCAAAAACTGATATAATTAGCACGTCTCTTTGTGTCCCCTGCGGGCGAGACAGCATTTAGAAAAAGTAATTTTCACATCCCATCTCCTATTTCAAATTCTGTTTGCATTCCTAATAAAATGCCAACGTACATTGCCTGTAGAGAATACGTGATGTGCGTTTTAGTTTAAAAAATGTCAACTAAACACCTATTTTTTCCAGGATAAACCTAATTATTTGATTCACAGCTTAGAAAAGGCTCAGGCTATTTTTCTTCTACCTACTGGTTTTTGAGATCAACTTATTACATGATCAATCACGCACACCGTGAAGGGTCTGGATCAATTAATAATTGAAAACCTTTGAATTACTGATTGGAATGTGCCTTTAGAGGTTTTTAGAGTTGGAGGCAGGCAGGAAGGACACAGGAAGGACACAGATAATAATAATAATGGACTAGATTTAAATAGCGCTTTTTTCAGCAAACTTATATTGTATCCATTATTCATTCACTCCTCACTCATACCTGATGATGGTAAGCTACATGTGCAGCCACAGCTGCCCTGACAGACTGACGGAAACGTGGCCGCCAATCCGCGCCTACGGCCTCTCCTACCATCACCGAACATTCATCCTCGACAGATGACTGGGGGAGTGGGAATCCAGTTATTGGACGACCTGCTCTCACGCCTGAGCCACTGCCGCACACAGGGTTAAATAGACATGATTAATAAACCCCAGAACACATTTGCATTTGCTTGAATCAATGCATGTGTGTCTCTGTTTCAATGGAAGAGTTTGAATAAATGGTATGTTTGTGTTGGACAGATAATGATAAAGCCAAATGATTATTTCAGGATGCTACTCTTACACAATTTATTGCACAAAGTAATGAATTGATAATTGTGCTCAGCCATGACAGTAAGCCATTTTTGTACATTAAATTATACTTCCTAATTTAGCTCATTTAAAGCTGTTACCATAAAAATGTCACTATAAATATGTGCTCTACTCTGCAATGTCACATTGTTTAATGTATGAAAGCATAAATATGTCCTATATGAGCGCACTAGTTCTTTATACATTTCATCTTTGTGATGCCACTGACCACCGTGCAGCTGAGTTGTACACTATAAACAATGAAACACATTGATAAAGCAGCTCCTACCCCTCATTATGTGTCAATGCCCATGTACTGCCATCTATAGGCAGCCTTTGATCACAACAGATGGGTGAAAGAGATAATTTCTGGAGAGCCGCACTAGTGCTGCTGTAAGCTGCAGCCATCCTCCCCTGAGAACCAGCAAATAATGATTTCATCATTTCCTCGAATATTGACAGGCACCCTGAGCTCTACTATTTAGTTCCCAGTGTTGTAGAAGGAATTAACATCATTCAAATATTAGATTTCAGGTTGTGTGTGTGTCTATTTGGTTGGATGTTGATAATGACTTGCAGCTTCAAGGGGTAAAAATGAATAACTGAGATACAGCAGGCTGAAATATCTAGTTTCAGTCAGCAATGTGGTGTGACTACCACTGTGTCTAAAGTCTCTTGCACCCTCGTTGAGCTGTCAATCATTACTCATTACATGAAACATCCAGGTACATTCTCCAATTCACTTTGTTGGAATTCACCTTCTCTCTTTGTCTGTATCTCCTCTTATAATGCCCTTACTTTCTCTTTTGTCAAAAATTCATGTCAGCTATGACTGCTACCAAACTCAGATAGCTGCCTTTCACTTCAACCTCAAAAGTCTTAACTAGACCACCTATTGTGTGGCATTATAGTGGTGCAGACAAAAGGCCAGTGCATACAAATTGCTTTTGATTATAGTCTGACTTTGCAAATTTGGTCCCTGAGCCATCCCGCATGTTTTCTCCCCAGTCACTGAAGTGAATGCTTTTCTTCCAGCAGGTTTTTCAACCTGGATTCCTGATGTAAAAGGTTTTACATGATTATTATTGTTCACTTTCTCAGCTTTTGAAAATTCCCACCACACTGTTTTTCATGTCAGTAAAAGCAGCTATCTGGCTCATGACAGCTGACCTGTCTCTGAGACATTTGAGGAATAGCTCTTTGTTCTGAGGGGAAGAAACTGTGAATGTAATTAATGGTTAATTAAAAATACAGGCTTTTTTAGTGGAAACAAATGTGTCTTAATTTAAAGTAGCAGCAGCAGCTATTATGTCAAAGAATCTCCAGATTTACAGTACTTTACAAAATCCTCATTTTTTGTGGTTTGCTTCCAAGCAGGCAGTTTTCTTGTAATCTTGAGTAGTCTTAAAGCAACACTATTTAAATATCTGACATTAAAACAAATTGTATTAAACAAGAGTAAACATCAAACTGACTTTTACTGGCTGGAGAGTGCTCAGAGAAGAGACAGGATACAAGAAAGATGCTGAATTAACTTTCATTATGGGGCACCAAAATGAGAAGATCTTCCAAAGTTCAGTAGTGGGGCTTTGAGCAATAGTTCGCAGGTTTTCGGAAGATTTTGTTTTAAAATTTAATACTGGGGTCTTTATTTAGATCTTTATTTAGAGTCCAGTCCTTGTAAATGACAATTTTCAGAGGAATATGTTTTCTCAATTTGATTTAGTTTAAACAAAGTAGTATTTTGCACCAACAAGGTGAGTCCTAAGTTATTAGCAAAAAAGCCTAGTGCACCTTTTTAAAGGTAACTAGAAGTGAATGACAAAAGACCTTTAGCTCTAAGACCTTTACCATATTATCAAATGCAGACAGAAAATTGAGCAAAGACCTGAAAAGCACATCTGGACCTTCACCTATCATTGGCTGAAACCTCAGAAATTATCTTAATGGAAGTGTCGCTATCACAAAGTCATTCTTAAGGAAGGGAAACAAGAAGAAAAGGCTTAGGTATGCCTAATGACACAAGAGTTAGACTTCAAATCAGTGACAACAGCTGTGATGGAGGGATAAATCCTCCCCAGAAGATAGACCTTTACATTTTTGAAGCAGTGTGGGATTGTCTTGAAAAAGAACGGAACAAAATGCAGCCAATATCCAAAAAACAGCTTTGAAATGTCTTTTAAGAAGCCTGGAAAACCACCTCTGAATTCTACATTAAGAAATTACAAGAAAACTGAGATGCTCAGATAAAATATCAATCTTTAAGATTGTATTGAAATGTATGTTTTCCTATGTTTTAATAAGTAAATGCACCTGCTTTTTGTTTTTTCTGTCAGTACACAAAGAAGTAAGAGGTGTCTCAAGACTTTTGGACTGTATAGAAAAAGAGATAAGCAGTAAATAGAGAGATTTTTGGTAGAAGGAGAGGAGTGAGCGTCTGTGTGGACGAAGCTGATGGTTTTTGAATGTTTTAGCTCAGTCCATTCAGCAAATGTGAAAATTAAATGACTGCTTGTAGTTTGTATTGTCGCATCTGATCATTCCTCTTTTTCTTTTCCTCTTTTATTCTCTTTTACAGCTGCCCTGCAGGTGTCCATATCCTTGAACAAAGTGGAGTTAAGTGTTGGAGAGTCCAAGTTCTTTATCTGCACAGGTACAGATGCCACAGTGTTGTTGTGTTTGTGTGTAGGTGTTTGGAGACAGGTCAGAGAAGCAGCAGGTGCTCATATAACACTGCCCATGTGTCCCATCCATGTGTTGAGTTACTCTTTGACCAGCAACCTACATCCCTGCCCCTCTGTCCTTGCTTTTTCTTGTACTCTCTGAATGTCATATCGCCACTTTAGCTGAGAAACCCGATGGGCCGGTGGCTCAGTTGGGTGGCAACACACACTGACAGGTCGATCCGCCTCCTGCTGGCTACCGCTTCTCTCCTGCCAACCCACTCAGCGTGGGCTAACAGCCAGGAAGGTAGAAACACACACAGGGAGGATCATCTCATGGGAGAAGAGGTGTGCTGAGATGGCTAGAATGGCGGAGGGATGGAGGTGGGGTGATAAAGTGGAGGTGATTGTATGATTGATACTGAACTGATTATTACAACTAAAGTGATCATCTAATGTAAAAAAAAAAGTAATCAGTTTTATCACAGTTTCTTTATCAATGATGGCTGTTTAACTTCAATCATCACAACTGCTGTTTGATTGTTTTATTTTATGATTAATTGAAAAAAATTATTCTGAATTATGATCTAGAACATTGGTTCTCAACTTTTTTCCTCGGGGACCCGATTAATGCATATACTAAAATGCTGTGGACCCACTCGATCTCCCCCTGAAGCTGAAACCATGATTGGTTTTAGGCTTTCAAAAGTGAGATTCTCACCATAAATAATGTATTCTGGGTGAGTTCTGTCCTTCGAAAAAAGCCAAAGTTAAATGAACAACATATAGCCTTACTTTCTTCCTTTAAAAAGGGACATTTTGTGGACATTAATTACAATGGCTCTAATGTTCAAAGTCTCAGGGACCCCCTGGGCTTTTTTGGGGACCCCTTTTGCGGGGTCCCAGACCCCAGGTTGGTAACTACTGATCTAGAACATGGTAGAAATTAGTTAGAACAGCATATATAGAAGTACATTACATGATGCATTTACTGACCATTGGACATCATTTACCCAAGGGGAAGTCAGTTAACAGTAAATATTTGTAAGCATTGGCTCTTTCTGTTCATACAATACAGTAAAAATGGGCAAATTTGAGGCATATAAAAACTCACTAATGATGATTAATCATTATTAATTTGGAAGCTAATCATGAACAATTTGAAAGGTGTGATTAATCATGATTAATTATATTTGAAAGCTGGGATTAATCTGATAAAAAAAATGTTATCATTGGACAGCCCTAATATATATCCTTTTCTATTTCTTTCTTTCTTACAAAAATGTTATAACCCCATTGCCAAAACAGTTGTGATGCTGTATAAAAACAGAATGCAATGATTTGCAAATCTCATACACCCACATTTCATTTCCAATAGAACATAAACAGTATATCAGATGTTGAAATTAAGATATTTTACCATGGTGTGTAAAATATTAGCTCATTTTGAATTTGCTGGCAGCCAAAAGAGTTGAAACAGGGTGAGGTTTACCATTGTGTAGGCTTCCCTCTTCTCGCAACAGTTGCATCTAAAAAAGTAAAAGCAAAAAGTATTTGTTATTGCTGACTTAGCCAATACACTTCATGTTTAATTTAGCTGCTTTTTGGTAATATTTAGTTTATCTGACAATATTTTTACCAAGTAGTGTGCATGGACTTTGTTTGTATAAGTGTGAGTTTGTGTATGGCTGTGCCTTTTTACTATTTTATTCTTTGATGTGTATTGGCTTTTAAATTTTTAATATGCATGATTAGTTTTTATTATGTACAGCACTTTGTGTTACTTTGTGTATAAAAAGTGCTCTATGAATAATATTTGATTTGATCATGCTGAGGTGAAAAGGATTTGTTACCATGTGTTGGATCACAAGTAAACTGTTGTTTCCAGAAGTTAACATCTGTTCATTGATGTAAAATTATGCATAAAACCAGCATAAACTGGATAGCTGGACAATTACTTTTTTTTATTTTTAATCAAGTCTGAATGTTAAATGAATGTAAAACATAATTATTTTTTGTGCATTTCAGTGGCATCTAGATTATGTTTGAATCACTTTCACCTTTCCTTTTGAAAAAAGTGTGTGGTGCACTGCAAGTCAAAGACTTTTGCTACAAATAGCTTTTTTATGGCTTCATACATAGGTGGATTGTAGTTTTGACAAGCTGAATGCAGGCTGCGGTGAAGTTGCAGACAGAGAAAGAGGTAAAGGTACTGGAGGTCGGGAAGACTAAAGGAACTCAACGAGTGAAAGGCTGAGAGAAGAATGGATGACCTCAGCTGCAGAACTCGAGGCAGGTTGCCCGTAGAAAATACATTTGCACCAGTATTGGACTAAAAGTATTTTACACATTTTACAATCTGGCTCAAAACTGCAAAAAAACAAAAAAACCAAACAGATATCAGAAAAGTGTGTTCTTAAATATGAAACATTTCCTAAATAATTTAAGCAAGATAACTAAATTTTATGTTAATTTGTTCATTGATGGTGTAGGTGAGGATGCACCTCATGAGGTAGTTCATGAGGTGAATTAATTAATTTTAGTTGTATTTATCAAATCAAATCCACTTTATTTATAAAGAGCTTTTTTTTCATCAGCAACACAGTGCTTTACATGATAAAAGCAGCTTATGCTTATAAAATAAAACAAACCTTCACACACAACATTTCTTTCTCTCACACAGTCACAAAGAAATCCACTACACATATGCACAAACAGAGCGGTTAACCCCCCCAATCTACACAAACATGAACTCCCTAATTTCTGCAGAATAAAAATAAATCAGTAAATGTAAATTAATTACTAAATGAATAAAAGTAAAAAATATTAAAAGTAATAAAAAATTTAAATTAATAAATATAACAATAATATTAAATAAAATGTATTTATGATCTTAAAAGCATCTTTGGCTTTTTTTGTACACACAGTATGAAGTTTATTAACACATTCCTCCATGTCATTATCTGTACCGCTTCTTCCTATTAGGGGTCGCGGGGTGAGCTGGAGCCTACCCCAGCAGTGTTTCAGGTACACCCTGGACAGGTCACCAGTCCATCGCAGGGCCAACATATATAGGGACAAACAACCATTCACACACACACTC
>JBAMHW010000027.1:9591341-9602563 GCA_037177495.1 Rhadinocentrus ornatus
AGCCGGAGAACCCGGAGAGAACCCACGCGTACACGGGGAGAACATGCAAACTCCACACAGAAAGGCCACCAGCCCCCTACATTCGAACCTCCCCCAGCCGAGGCTGGAACCAGCAGCCTTCTTGCTGTGAGGCTACTGTGCTAACCACCACACCACCGTGCGGCCTCCATTCCATTCCTCCATCTGCCAGTGAAATGCTCACTGCACTGGGCAAATGGGCCCAAAGCGTAATCCCTCCACCACTGTGCTCAGCAGTTGGAAGTGGTCTTTTTATTTTCATGAGATTTTGTATCTGCATGCACCTTTTTACACATGCACATTGTTTTAGTTTCATCAGCCTAAAGGACTTTTTTTTTCGAAAATGCTTCAAGGTTGTTGAGATAAATTTTTGTAAACTTCTGTTGTTGAATATTTTCCTGCAGTTATGTTTTGTTAAACTTGTACAGTGAAGTAGTGAACCACTACCGCTGCCTAATCAATCTGAAGGTCTTGTTTTTTACCCTGCAACAGAAACTTTGATCGACCTTTCGTGCACTCTTATGAATAATTCTTTATAAGTATGTCCTGAACAAGATTTTATGATTGAAAAATTGATTGACTGAAAACTTATAGAGCATATTTGCAAACTACTTGCCACAATTACATAAAAGTTTTTAAAAATTGTAACAAACAATTATTTAAAAATTGATTTTTTTTTCAGTATATGTGCCTAAGTAGTACTGTGACATCTAAAACAAAAAATTCTAAAATTAAGCCTTGAAAGTTAACAGCATTAACTGTTCCATAATGACATTGAATGTAACATTTTGCTCTATGATGTCATTGAACATAGCATGTAAGCTAGTGATGTATGCTTCACTGGAACATGCTACATGTCACCTGCAGTGCTTAATTTGTAAAGCGGGAGGTCCCGGAACGCAGAGGCGACTCAAAACGGGGCTTCGAAGTAACAGAACACACACACAGACACATGTGCACACACACACACACAAACACGGCCAAGGTACTAACCCCTTTAAGTAAATTCAAACATCACTGTGTGCATAACAGGGCAATATTTATTTTAATTTCTGAACGCTGGCCTGACAAAAAAGAAAATATGATTATATGATTCGTTTCAAAGTCTGCTTTTTGCAAGGCTATTTAAAAAAAAACAACAATACAAAGAAAGGGAAATATAGCCTAACTTTGAGGCTGAAGCCATCACCTGCATCGTTCTGACACACTCACTGTCCAAGCTCGTATAGCAGTTACCCTGGCAACGGCGTTTCAACCAGGTGTTTGTTTTACAAAAGCTAATATCATTCTAATATGAGGCTTTCCATCAATCTGAAATGATGAATGATTATTGCTAGTAAATCTCCTCTCCAAAACCTTCGGTTTACAATGCGATTGATTCCATTTTAAAGCTTCGACTGATTAACGTAAGTCCGTTCGAAACACCTGAAAGCAGACACCATACCAAGGCCTCGGTTTGTGTGGTCACATGACTTTTGTCATGCTGAATCAACTTATTGGAACAATGCTCACGACACTTCTAAGTTGACACATGCTTGAGCAGACAGGCTTGAGCATAACATCACTATTAATAGCATTTTTATCTGGTTCCATTTGCAGCGTCCACTCTATCATGGCCTGCTAGTAGATCTGTTATGCAAATTGAACCCCCTGGATGACATTCCATCATCTCAGTGGTAGCAGAAATAACAACACACTCCTGTGAACATAGTTGTTTTAATTTTTCTTGTACACACAAGCTAATGTTCAGTAAGACGGCAATCCTAACATCTCATCTTTGCTTCCTGGTTGATTTTTAAGATTATTATGTATTTGTGAAAAATTTATATATTTTCAAAAATACACCTTTTTTTTTGTTTTTTAAAAATATAACTTTTCGTAAACATTCCAATGTTATTTGTTTCATTGCTGTGTTTCTTTCAATATTTTGCACTTCAGGCCTACTAAGGTTTGTTAGGTACTACTTACAATCACCATGGCAACGTTTTCAACAAAAAATTCCCCATTAGTTTGAGCAATCATTGAAAAGAAGCACCTAATTGCGGAAGTATATTTCAGGAGTACTCAATTTTGCATTCAGCATTGAATTTAGCAATTAGAGATTGTTAGGAAACAATGATGTCTCATAAAACGGTTTCTATTGTGATTTGAACCTTGCTCACATAAGGAGGTGGATAAAATGGTGTTTAGGTGTGTGGTTAACCTCCCATGTGAATGAGATGGCAGAAAGCCAGCACAAGCGTTGGGTGGAGCAGAAAACAAAGCCTTCAATAGTCGAACCAGATCCAGGAGCTGTCGTTTCTCTGTGGTTTTTGTTCAGATAACCAAGGCAAGAATGCTCCTACTGGCTGTCCCAGTAGACCTGCAGATCATTTCCCCCTGGGCCAACAAGTGGATGAAGAGAGGCAGATCATTTTGACATCATGCATGCTGCCCAGTGCGATTGCCTCCCAGCTTAGATCTATCTTCTCTTCTTGCTATTTTCTTCCCCTGAGACCTAAATCAATTACTGACAAAGCTCCAATGCCAGCCACTAAGGGGATGTACTGCAGGAGTGTTTGGGCTTCTGCTCACTAAATTTAAGCACCCAGGGGGTATTTGTCGTTTGTAATCTTACATGTGCAGGAGGTGAAGAGACTGCTTCAGCATTTCCACTGAGAATCATAAATACTGTTCAACATACAGTCTATTTGTTTTGTCTTTTTGGTTTCATGCACATTTGAAAATTAAGCTATGTGCCACATGCTGTAAGCAATGATCAGTCAAAGTGCCTCTTTCGATGCATTTTGCCATCTCCCACTCAAGCAGTCCTCATTGTCATCATTACCATTATACCTTCAGAAAAGTAAGTGACTTGAGTTTTCTTTCTTGCCAAGAAATTGTCCTAAAACCACAGCTTATGCAGATTTTAAGAGCAGCCATTCACGCAGAGGGAGGGCTAAGTGTTCATAACAGACCGGCACGCTACATACTCGTGTCTTTTCAGATCATCTGTGAATCAAATGGGCCTGTCACCATGCTTGCTGCATTAGCTGGAACACAGAACTGTTTGTGCTGTCAACAGAGGATATAATGCACAAAGGTGATAACATTGTAATGCTAGCAGGTAGAAAAAGATGCCTGTGGCACTTCTAGGGACATTTCTGTTTCTTGTGCGTGCCCACATGAACCGCCAGGCTGTCTGGTAGCAGCAAGTCTTTAGATCTGTGTGCTTTAAAGCTAACTAGTTGCAGATTCAGATGCCAAGGATGTTATGATGATCAGAGTTAGCATGTGCGACTTGGAGCCGACAAGTTCAGGCATCAAGAGGCAAATTTGTCATCATTAAGCTTCATGTACTCATGCGCCATGTTGATGTTATATGCTACGCAAGTCGTCCCCTTACACCTCCACCAGGGAGCTGTTGTACAGAACAATCAGCACTTTGCTGCTGAGGGTAAAATCTTCCAACTTCAAATATCCTACTTTTATATTTGTGTTGCAAAAGTTTGTTGCCTCTATTTCTCCTTCTGTTTTCTGCCTATATACTGTACAAGTCTCTATTTATCCCCACTCTTGTTCCAGGCCTAGCTGATTGGTAAGCCAAGTGATAACCCTCCACAGTCACTCTTTTATTTGCAGACTTTGCATGCAAGAGGGCACCTGCTGCTCACAGATGGCTCTATCATCACCCAAACATGAGTTCTCATTTCATAGGGCACATAAGGACGCCAGGCTTGGAGCTAGCTGTAGATCACTTGTTTTTACGTTTGTATCTGTGTGTGTTAGTACACACTGATGGTAATCTAAGGAATAATAGTGCAATTTGCAGCCTGCATATGTCCCTATTTCTTTACAGACTTATTAGCTGTGTAAATTTTAAAATTATTTCATGATCATTTAATTTCCACCGGTCTGTTCCCCCAACTAGTTCCAGCAACAGTCTTCGGCTCAGTAGCAGTAACAACATGGGAGGTAAAAGACGATATTGAACTCATTAAAAAGTCTGAATGTGGCTGAATGGTTGAATATGATGTGAAGATACCTGGTGGATTATTTTTTCTTACAGGTGTTTTTCCACGTTATTTCTTTGTGTTTATTTTTTCCTTTTGACATTCAGTTTTTTTTTAATGGGTAGACATTTTCCCAAGTTAATTAAATAGTTTACTTAGTTCAAATAGAAAAACAACACAAAATGAGCTAATCAGGCTTTTGTAAATACACCCAGTCATTAGAATATAACAATGACCTGTCAGATCCTTGTAGTTAAATCAGAACAGAGATAAACCATTTTACTGACGTGTTTGCCAAAGT
This sequence comes from Rhadinocentrus ornatus, assembly GCA_037177495.1. NCBI lineage: Eukaryota > Metazoa > Chordata > Actinopteri > Atheriniformes > Melanotaeniidae > Rhadinocentrus > Rhadinocentrus ornatus. The sequence continues at coordinate 9,595,653 of JBAMHW010000027.1, forward strand.
ACTGGAGCACATTCATCCTGATCAGATTACTTAATCTGTTATTTTCTTCTGTTTCTAGCCATCGGGGAACCAGTCAGGCTGGAGTGGTACAACCCCCAGGGTGAGCGCATACTGCCCTCGAGACGAATGGCGCTCCACACAGAGACGTCACGATCCAGGCTCATCATTTACAATGCCATCATCGAGGATGCGGGGATCTACCGCTGTCAGGCCACGGACGCCAGCGGTCACACCGTGGAGGCCTCCGTCGTCCTGGAGATTTACCGTAAGTACACCCTATAACATGAGCACACATCCACACTTTTACCTGAGTTTAGGCTTGTGAAGAGATTCAGACACAAAGAGAATAAAACCGATTCGTATTCCCACCTTCACCACGGTTACAAGCCGTCAAAAATGTGTGCCCACGCACTTTAAGTCTATGTGTACATTTGACTTTGTGTGAGCTTGAGAGAGTGTGTGTTTCTTATGCTCATTCTTGTGATTAAAGTATAATGACAGCCGGCATTGCCACGGGACTTGGATCCTGCCAGACTTAATGAGGGACGTGGCACTGGGCCTAACCTGCCTCAGTGACCCATTACTATTTTCTGGTCAAAACTTAATGTTAGAAGGCAGGGGGTGGCTCGATCATTACGAGGACTGTCCCATCACAGATCCTATCTTAACAGCAAGCACTTAAATTAACTGCCATTTGTCCCTTTAAAATGTCCTTGAGCAAGAGATCCAGCTTAACCCTTATTAGCTCATTGCTGTGACTTCCTGAGAACAAAGATCCTCCAACTATTTCCTATTTGGCTATATTTTTCCAAGAATAAAGTCATTCTTGGGGTTAATTTTATTGTACAACTAAACATAGATATGCCACATGATGTTATAAAGGCTGATTCAAGTATCCAATATATAAAACTTTTATTATTTTGCAGTCAACACAACATAAATAATGAAAAGATTTAGGATTCTTTGAACAGAAATTCAAAGGAAGAAGGTTTAAAGAGCATTTAGATCTCCATGGTGATAATGAAATATACTGAATGAATAAAATATGAATAGTCGAACTGTCGAGTGTTTTTAACATCCTTACAAGGACGGGATTTAGATCAGAAGAAAGAAGTAAAATGGAAAAACTAAAGGAGGATGCCTGATATTTGAACACACTATTCACAGACAGGACAGTAAAGGGGAATGGATTAATAATAAATACAAGAAAAAAAATTATGTAACGACGAAGGGAGCTCGGAGATGTGACTGCCTGAATACTTTCTTACAGTGCAGCTTTGATCAGGAGTTTAATTGAAGGAAACATCAGGATTCAGGGATTCAAGTCCAGGAAGCCGACACACACAAGTGATGCACACACACGCACACACTGGAAATCCTCACCTGCTGTGCCGCTGCCTTTTCATGCTCTCTCAGTGAAGCATTAGGAGAGACATCACAGCCTCAATCACACCTGCCACCACTCAGCCATTGCCTCATTCACCACATAACCAGCTTCCTAAAACCATTGTTTCCTTGGCAACCGGGCCCCGCTCAGGCGTGGATTTCCTCAGCAGCATGTGGATGAAAACCAGCCTAAAGCTGCAAGCCGGTCACTCCGCTAGCACACAGCAGGATCAGGTGAATTCTCCTCTGTTGGACAATATCCTTTATGACCTGCAAGAGAGTGCTGCATCCTACCAAAAGCTCCTGATCACTTTACATATGGTGGATACTAGGCCATGACACAGCCGCCCAGTCTTACACAAGTGCTTACAAAAGTACAACGTCCTTTCAATATTTGTTCAAGATAAAGCCTTTCTCACTGAATTTAAGGATGTTTGGTGTGATATACATGTCATGTTAACTAATGAAATGCTAAAGTGCTGCACCTTATTTGTGTTTCATAATAATTGTGCAATAGTAAAAAATTAGCTTAGCTAAATTTTTAATAAATTCAAAGTTTGGTATTTTACAATATATTGTGTCATTTGGTAAATAGCTTAGGAAAATAAAAAACAGATGACATTAGCATCCTAATCATTGCTAACCCAAGCACAGCCTTACAGAGCTGCTAGCTTACAGCTGATTCTTATTTGTTCTTGTTCTTCACCTTAATGTATCTATTCAATTATCTGAATGGGGTCTATAGTTGTAAATTCATCATTTCCTTGACTTTACTGCAGTATTTTTGAGGGTTTTGCAGAAATACACTCGCTGACGGGTTCGTATTTTTGATTTAAAAAAGTACAGTGTGTGAGCCAGCTTTTTTCATTTCCTCTCAGTTTATTAATGTTCAAGCCAATAATTATGGATAAGCCTGTTTTCCAAAACCATCAGAAACAAACGTGGATTCCAGATGAGACAGGTCCAGGGCAACTGGTTCATATGAGGCAGTTAACTTTGGTGTATGTCAGTAAATGACAGAGGAGGAAACTCTGGAGGGCTGAGTATATTCTCAATTTGCTGGTGTCGAGTGTTCAGTAGAGTGTTACTCCAGTAAGGATGTTTCCTTTACTGATTTTCTTGTAGAACAGCAGGAGCACAAAAGAGGCAGGAAATGGATAAAAAGAGAACAAACAACCAACTTTAGAAGTATTCAAGCCTTAGAGACAGAGACTGGGAGTATGAGTTGATTCTTACAAATAAGAAAAACACAAATGACGAAGAAATGATGAGAAACCAACAGAATGAATGATAAAAACATTCAAGGCGTCCTTGAAGATTATGAAGACACTGTGATGCCAGACACGTTCTCAGGCAGAGGCTGCAGTCGGGGAGTGAAAGCTCATTTTAGGAAAAAGCCTGGCATAAATCACAGGGCCAAATGCTAATTCTGAAGGCCTGCTAGCAGAGAGGACTGATAGAGGAGCTGTTGTTGATTTGTTCACGCCGTCACAACATATCGCGAAGGTGACGGCAGCTGGTCGCGGCGTTTGTAAAGCAAGGCATGGCATGCATCGAATTCGTTGATCTGAACACAAGTCGGGTTCGAACAGGGATCATGTGTTAATGTGAAACTTCCGGTCCAAAAACAACATCCTCTTATTAAAACACCCAATGTTTGTCGCGCAGAAGGACACAGCTGTCAACTGGCTTCAACTGGAAGCTGTGGGTTAAGTGTTCCTAAAACCAAAAGGAATACAGAGTTAATTCATTATTTTTGATGCACGTATCCGTGCACACTAAAGGGTATTGCATGGGTAAATTGCATGAGCTGCAGCTTTGCCACACTCGCTACACTAATGGCTAAATAAATTAACCCTTAAATATCTTAATTACTCAGCTCTTTTTTCCCAAATATTAAATGGAATTTGGATGGTTTTTTTTAAAATATACTTTTAAAATATTTTTTCAGTATTTTGATGGTATGTATTTACTGTAACACGTTGATTTTCTTAAGCACTTTAAGCCTGCTTGGTTCGTATAAGGGCTGTAAAAAGTACAGACATAATCACCTACTAGAAAGACAAAACAGGACAATCGGGTTTATTTTCAACTGTTGCTTGAAGCCTCTAGTTTAGACCAGGGGTTTGCAACCTGCGGCTCCAGAGCAGCATTTGGCTTTCTGGACCTTCCACAGTGGCTCTTAATACATGGCTAAAAATGCTAAACTGATGTTTTAAATATAGATATAACAACGAATTCAGTTTATCTCATGAATAATTGCATTCTATTCTATTCTACAGTCATTTGGTACTTTTATCCAGAGCAACTTACATCTGAGAGTAAGAACAACACAAGCAAGATTTCATAAAGGATGAGATATCATAATTAAGTAGTAGTCATACTGCTGTGAGTCCAGTTGGATTTCCACATCATAATGATACTAAAAGTACCAGTCAGTATCAGATATTCACAAACATCTTCAACCCACAGAAGAAAGTCTGTCTACTGCAAAGGTTTTTATGTTTTTCTTTATTTAAAAACCTAAAAATAGAAATAAAAATGTAGTTTTTCAAAAATGATAACAAATTTCCTATAGTAGTTTTTTTTTTTTAAATTACAAGTTTTCTTTTTCAAAAGGATTTGTAACATTTGTGGCTCTAAACAAGTTTTATTTAGCTGGGCTGAGGGGAAAAAATGGCTCTTTGGGTTGTAAAGGTTGCAGATCCCTGGTTTAGACCCTAATGTTCATAAAACAAGACAAAGTGTATTTTAGTGTTAACGTTAATAATCTCATTGCTGAAGGTGATCAATTGCTACTATATGCATAGAATCATTGTTAGCATGTTGTTATCCCCTGGCAAAAAGGGAAGCAAAAAACAAGCAAAGGTGTCAATTTATTAAGTGAAAAACCCGCAAAGAAAATCCAATCTGGAAAGAAAATGTAGCTTCTAATTGTTATTCCTGTTGTCAGTTAAGTCATTAGCTCCCTCTGATCCTTGTCTTCTGTGTCCAAGTTTGTTATTGCAGTCAAATCTTGGCTTTGACTTTATTCACACTGCAGGTCCTAATACTAAATTTGTTTTTGCATGGTTGCTCACTTTATCCTTTACATGCGATCTCTGTCTTACAGCAGTGTGAACTGTACACAGCTCTGCATAAGAAGACATAATGTCATACACAGCACGCTGTTTTTATGGAAGTAAATGTGGATGCTACATGTGTTTCTGTATTAATTTACAAATTCTTGTGTAGTTGGAACCAGCAAACTTATGACCGACTGGTGGGGTAAAGAAGGAGATGGACAAAAAGAGCACAAGTCATAATAATAGCCTTTAAGCAGCAGTGGCGGCTCCCTCTGTGGATACCTGGCATCTGGCATCTGTCTCACAGCAATCATTCAAAAATAAAAATGCAATATGTTTGCTTTGAAAAAGATTTTATATGTATCTCATTTAGTACCACATAGGGAAGTGGCCTGTGTTGGATTTGTACTGTTCAAAATGAAAGAAAAAGATACAATATGGATCAAGTTTGGGCCAAAAATTTGGATTTGAGTCCTTTTTGCGTGCAATGTGAACGGAACCTTTGTGCTCTTTATTCTGTCATTTGTGTGCTTATCTCTGAGTTGGTTTTTTGTTTGTTTTTTTTTATCAGTTTTTTTATCTATGTTTTTCATAATTCTGCCAAGGCAGAACAAAATCTTTATTTAAGCTATCTGCCAAGATCTTGGGTCCTACTACCTTGGCTCAACAATTAATTATTAGGCATAGAAAAGCATGCATCTGAGTATTGTTAAATCAAAATACTGGACAGGACTCTTTTGTAGTTGTGTCTATATCATGTAACACTTTGCATAACAGCTGTAAAGCAGCTGGTTTCAATCAGAAAAATGAGCAGCTGCTGGCTCTGTAACACTTTTTTTAGATTTCAAGAAAGCCTGTTCATACAGACTCAAATTCAAAAAATGAAGTTGCGGCATATCAGAATTGTTAGGTTTTTATTTTATCTGAATCAAAGATAAGTCTGATAGACCTTTAATCTGGCCCTCTGTAACTATCGATACAAGTGTTGTACATGCCATTTATTCTACAAGTGATGTAGCCTCTTGTACATCCTAAAATTCTAACCGACATTGCCAACAAAAACAGCAAACTACCTTAAAATTGGAAGATTTCCCTGTGGGGTATCTGAACAGAAAATCGAAGAGATGGATTTTAGAAAAACTTTTAAGTCAGTAACATTAAGTTCTGTCTCTAAACAATCGTAGCAATCAGGACAGTCAAAGCACAGCAATTTCTTCTCTTTTTTTCCATTGATGTTCAGACGAGAAGAATAAAAGAAAATGCCTGAATTGTCAGAGAGGAAATAAGAAAAATAGTTAAATGTCTATTTTATTTATTTAAAAAATTTTTTTTTTTTTTTTTCTCTCACAGAGAGGTTGACGTTCCGGGATGTTCAGTCGCCGCAGGAGTTTCGCTATGGCGAGATGGCAGAGGTAGTGTGTGATGTCATTAGCTCACCGGTGCCAGTGGTGGTGTGGTACTACCAGGATAACGAGATTACTGAGGAACAACACAGTAAGTCCTGATCACTCGATCTCCTTAATTACTTTTTCTTTGATCTTAACAGGTCTAAATAGTGTCCGGCATTTCTACCTTTTTTGTTTATTACATGCTTTTTTTGTTTTTAAATATGGTAAATGGTGAAGTAGCCTCATTAAAAACAACAATGAGGGGGGTATCAAAAAAATAACTGAACATGTCAAGTAACAATCTGTCCTGGGTCAAGGAGGAAGTGGACCCAAATGCAGGACTCAGAGGCAGGAAGTAGGTGAACTGTAGGAACAAAGTTTTAATTCAAAGAACAGACCTTAGGACAAACACATGGGAAACACCACAGGGAAACAAGACGGATGATCTGAGAAGCACTGACTGAAACCAAGGGGAATATGACTGGAACACAACTAACAAGATGCAGATGGAGTCATTTGACAATTAAAATCAGGTGAGCTAATGAACAGGAAAATAAAACAGAATGCAACACACCAGGGAAGAAACTACAAATGAAAACAAGAAACCAGACAAGACAATGAATCCACAGAACAATAAGACTTAACCAAAACACACAGACCATGACACTCTCTTCTTTTTTTCCTTTTTTTGTTGTTGTGAAGAACCATGACATTAAAACTTCATTTTCCCGAGAAGTTGCATCTTGTTGTCTAAGCTCATCGTCTAACAGCTCACTCCCCTTCATTCACAGCCTGTATTATTTAGTTCTGGAAAAAAAACATCTCATCTTGTGCTAATTGGAAACCTGACAGGCACTTTGCGTCTCCTTTGGCTGCTTTATAATAAGTCATCTAATTTATTTATTTATTTTTGTAAAGTTGCAGAAATCTAAAATACCCAGTTCATAAACACATTTTCATTGATTGTTAAGTCATATTCTGGTAATAATTGTTATGCTCCGGTGTGAACTTAGGAATCCAAGCGCAGACACTACGGGTGGCATACAAGACAGACTTTATTATTTTCCAGAAT
>JBAMHW010000027.1:9614328-9632686 GCA_037177495.1 Rhadinocentrus ornatus
CACGGCCCAATGAAGCCAACAGAACCACATCATCTGCAAAGAGCAGAGACCCAATCCTGAGGCCACCAAACCGGATCTTCTCAACACCTAGAAATTCTGTCCATAAAAGCTATGAAAAGAATTTGTTACAAAAGGCAGCCTTGGCTGAGTCCAACCCTCGCCAGAAATTATTCAGATGTACTGCCAGCAATGCGGACCAAGCTCTGACACTAGTCGTACAGGGACCGGATAGCTCGAACAAGGGGGTCCGGCATTCCATACTCCCGGAGTACCCCCCACAGGAGTCCCCTGGAGAAGCAGTCGAATGCCTTCTCCAAGTCCACAAAGCACATGTAGACTGGTTGAGAAAACTCCCATGTCCCCTCCAAGACCCTGAAGAGGGTATAGAGCTGGTCCACTGTTCCACGACTGAGACAAAAACCGCACTGCTCCTCCTCAATGCGAGGTTAGACTATCCAAGGGACCCTCCTCTCCAGCACCCCTGAATAGACCTTACCAAGGAGGCTAAGGGATGTGATCCCCCTGTAGTTGGAGCACACCCTTCTGTCCCCCTTTTTGAAGAGGGGGACCACCACCCCAGTCTCTTGAGCTGCCGGATGGTAGACCAGAAGCCATCCGGAAGTCATTCTCCATGGCCTCTCCAAACTCCTCCCACGCCCGTGTTTTTGCCTCAGTGACCACCGAAGCTGCCTACTGCTTTGCCTGCCAATACCCATCAGCTGCCTCTGGAGTCCCACAGGCCAAAAAAGCCTGGTGTTACCACCACGACAGGCTCCAACAACTTTGCGGCCACAGCTGCAGCTGGCTGCCTCGACAATAGAGGCATGGAACACAGCCCACTCGGTCTCAATGTCCCCCACCTCACCTGGGACCTGGTTAAAGCTCTGCCGGAGATGGGAGTTGTAATTCTTTCTGACAGGGGACTCCGCCAGACGTTCCCAGCAGACCCTCACAACATGCTTAGGCCTGCCAGGCCTGACCGGTATCCTCCCCCACCATCTGAGCCAACTCACCACCAGGTGGTGATCAGTTGACAGCTCCGCCCCTCTCTTCACCCGAATGTCCAAGACATGCGGCCGCAAGTCCGATGATACAACTACAAAGTTGATCATCGAACTGCGGCCTAGAGTGTCCTAGTGCCAAGTGCACATGTGGCCTGAACAAGGTGTTTGTTATGGAGAATCCATGATGAGCACAGAAGACCAACAACAAAACACCACTCGGAATTAGATCAGGGGAGCCATTCCTCCCAATCACGCCCTCCAGATCTCTCTGTCATTGCCCACGTGAAGTCTCCCAGCAGAACGAGGTAGTCCCTGGAAGGACTGCTCTCCAACACCTCCTCCAAGTACTCCAAAAAGGGTGGGTACTCTGAACTGCCGCTTGGTGCACAAACATTGCAACATCCAGCCCTTCTCAAGGACAGTGGTTTCAGAGCCCAAGCCATGCGTCGAGGTGAGTCCAACTATATCCAGCCAGAACCGCTCAACTTTGCGCACTACCTCAGGCTCCTTCCACGCCAGAGAGGTGACATTCCACATCCCTAGAGCTAGCTTCTGCAGCCAAGGATCAGACCGCCAGGGTCTCCACCTTTGGCAGCCGCCCAGCTCACACTGCCAAGGTCAAGAGTTAGGGTAAGAGATCTGCAATTGTTTCCATTTCGTAACCCTATATTTTCACAAAGCAGAGTAGAAATGGCCTTTATCTTTCCTTGACACATGCTCTCCATTTGTTATTCCTTCAATGACACACCAGACCCACAATTTTCTCCTTTTCAGATGTCATTAAAAACCACCAGCTATGTTAGGATTTCTTAAATAATTTAGCCTTGACATCAATTACATCTCGCCCTCTTACATTCCCAGTTGTAAATAAAGCCTGGTTTGACTCCAGGTCTCGCACTAATCCAGACAGCAATACAAATCTATAATAAGCACTCTAGCAAAGGTCTTGTCTCATAACATTGATTTGCTGAATTTTCAGTAGGTGTAATGATATTGTGACATTTACCAAAAATATTTCACGACTTATAAACGTGGCTGATCCTCACTTCATTGAAGCCCATTAGTGGGAAGCGGAAAACAAGCCCTTAAGGTTCTTATGGTTGCTTTTAAATCAGTCCAAGCACATTTGCACCTTATAATATGTTTACAGCATATGTTCAAGTTTGTGGGGGTGCCTTTAAACTTCAAATTTTCTTTACTGAGCCTCTGAAGTTGTAAGGATGTAACTAATAGATGAAGAATTCATAAAGCTTGCCATATTCTTTTTGGATGCTTACAGCCTGTTGCTGATATGCTCTTTTGAAGTCTCTCAGCTTGGCAGTGAGTCTCATTAACAGGGCTGTTTCAACAAGGCTCATTGATGTAGGTGCACATAACATAGGAATAGGGGGGGGCACTGGAGAATGGAGGTCCGCTAGTGTTGAAATCAATAGTTATCCTGTCAGGCAGATGCTTGCCAGTGCATAGTATCGGAAAGGACTCAAAGTGTTTGATTAATGCTCAATCCTTTTTTTTTTTTTTTTTCTCTTTTTTTTTTTTATCTCTGTTTCCGGCATCTTGTTGTTTTCAGAAATGTGTTTATTTCTTCCGGCATGCTTTTTTTTTAAAAAAAATAAATAAAAATAAATATTTATTGATTATTGTTATTTTTTTTTAAATAAATGATGCAGATACAACAGAATACAGTGTTTAGATTAGATTAAATGTGCTGTTCTGTGTTGGTTCATTAGGTATCCTCAAAGATGCTTTGTTTTGATTAGAATTCCCTATTCATTACACCAAGAATGCAACTGCATAGTTGCATTCTTCCCACCAAAAATATCACTTCAGCAGTGTATACTATCGGATAGTTTTTAGATTGAAGATCCTCCAGACAATGTTACTTGAAGGAAAATTTATTATTCTTTGTAACATCTGCCATTTATAAGGCTGTTTACTCCTTTGGAAATAAACCAATTCAGTTTTTTTTCCTGTATAAAGTGATACCCTAAGTACCTTTATAGTGCAGCTTCTAGAAAAAATAGCATCTTTGATACAAGATTGATTCAGCAACAAGCTAAATTTGGGATAGAGGCTATTTTTGATCATTGTATTACATCAGTCTCCTTTTTAATTCCTCTTCCTAATTATTAGAAAAATGACGATACTACTTGTTGGAGTTTCTCAGAGGAATCTGTTTACATTCTTGCTGAATTTCAGCTGCTCAACAGAAGAGTTTGTTGTAGTTGTTCTTTGATTCTCTTTTTAATGATCCTCCATATATTTTCAATAGGATACAGATCTGGGAGATCAATTGGAGACTGAGTTTCTAGATAAAAATGTCCCATTAATTAGAGAATATGTCTCCAATATTCTACTATCCATTTTTGCATCAATGATACCCTTTCAGATATCCATGCCATGGATGCTGATAGACCCCGGATTTCATGTTTCAGCGTCTTATTTGTTGTTTACAGTTTGGTGTTTTCAGGTTTTATGTCTAGTGATCATGGTTTAGGGTTTTGGTTTGTCATGTTCTGTTTTGATCTTGGTTTCTAGTTCTGGTTTTTGTGTTTAGTTTTCTGTTAGGATCATTGTTTGTGTGTGTTTTAGTTTTTGTCTTGAGGTTTGGTTTATAGTTCTGGGTTTTGTCATGTTTAGTTCAGTTTTCTTGTTTTCCCTCTTGTGTTCCTGTGGTTTCGGCTTCTGGACCGTTAGTTCACCTGGTCTGGTTCTGCCCATGTCAGATCCTTGTATGGTTTAGCCGTTTTTGGTTAACTCCCTGTTGTGTGTGGTAGCTATAGTCATTCAGCACAGCTTGCCATTTGCTGTCTTGGACTGGAGGTTGTAGTGTGGGTGTATTTTAAGCTGCATTGTTTTTAAATAGACCAGCTTGTGGTGATTGCTTTGAAACAAGCTTGAATTTGAGTTCTTTTGCTAGTTGGGTGACTTTGTGATGGCTTTAAACCTATAATATTATTTTGCTTATTCTTAAATCTTTGTTTGTTGTTTGCTTTGAGTTTTGCTGCCTCTTGCTGTTCATTTAGTTTCAGTCTTTTTGTTTTGATTGTAAAATAAACCTTTTACTTACTCTACTTAATATCTTGTCCTTAATGTTGGCAACCACTTTCCCCTAGCAGAGCTGGGGTTGTAACAATGCCAAAAGCATTGCGAAGTGCTTTACATAATAAGAATTTATGCATATAAAGATGAAACAAGCCTTCAAACACCTGCGCATGTAATTTAAAAACAAGCACATGTACCCGCCCTACCCCATTCTGCACAAACATGAACTGAAGAGCAGCTGGAACGAGGACTCACCTGACCAGGGAATATGTATCCTTCTCTTTGTGTCCGCCTGATACGAGCTCTTTGGCACAGTTAAGTTGATATGTGGCTTTTTACATGTGTAATATAGTTTCAGATCGCATTTCTGGATGCAGCAGCAGACGCTGTTAAGTGAAATTGTTTTCAAAGGTACACAGCAAGTCCACTTGGCTATATGGATTATAGTGGCATTATGGCTTTTATGCAGTCCTGCCACAAGACTAACAGTTCACCTGCATGTAACATCCTTGGCCTCCACTGAAATTCTGCCTCCCTGAATCTTTTTTTTTTTTTTTTTTTTTTCCAGTATTATACTCTATAGATGTTAAAAGACCTTTTTATTTTATTTATGTATTTTTTTGCAATATTGTATTTGAAAATAAATTAATTTGGCTCAATATGTTCATTTCATTCAATGTAATTAGCAGCAATCCCGTGTTTGGAAACTAAGTTGGCTCATTTTAGTAACACACTGTCTTGCGATATTAGAGGTTGAAGGGGTAAAATGTAATTACATTCTCTACAAGTTTAAACCTCATTTACATTAATGTGTTGTAACCGCTGATGTGTACTAAATGCATTATTTGGCTAATAACATCTGAACACAGGCTTTTGCGCTGACACCTGGCATAAATAAGCCTTTTTATTATCCTGATTCAGCTCACACTGTAATCAGATCTTTTTATGCAAATGCAGTAGGTGGAGCTGGTCGGCTGCTTGACTAATATGACATTTGATGCTGTTGTGTCTGGGTTGGGAAGGAAAAACAGACCGCCTTCCTTCCTTGAATTAAAGATGATGAGTTGGATGAGTTTTCATCATGCAGTAGAAATAGAAGTAGAAATATTATCTGGTGCCAAACCAAAGTTTGAATAGTGCTATTATTTGTGTGCTTAATAACATGATCATAATCCAAACTAAAAATTAAATCTTTTTTTCACCGCGATGCTACATGTTTTCCCTCAGTGTGCTGGGAGCTTTATACAGGCCCACAGAGCTGAATTTAAATCAAGCAACTTCCATTTTCCACCTGAAGACAAACCCATAAGTTGCAGCAACATGAAAGAAAAGTGTTGCACTACATCCAGCGAGTTGTCTAGGATCAAAATGTTTCAATTTAGTTTTTAACTTGAGAGTCAGCCATTTACAGTAGGCCAAAAATTGCCGCTGGTCGCATTCTACTTCATCTCACTTTTATTTGAGATGGTGTGGTTGGGAAACCTATTTTCCGAGAAAAAAAAGGCTGTTTTCATTCTTGCAACCCAGTGTGCAGCATCTTTCATTCAAGGAAGTGTTACCATGGCTGTTGCAAGTCATTTGATGCAAGTCTGAACATCAGTTTAACTCTTTTCCATTGCAAACTAATGCAGATGTTTGTGGCTTTTTGCCTTTGGTCTTTCAACTTTGCTTGCTGATAAGGCACACCCTCACTTAGGATAAATCATGTTTCCATTTATACCTTCCCATTGTTTTCTAAAAATGGAGAAAATTGATGGTGAATTTTAAAAAAATAACTAAGTGGACTTGGGGTTGTTATGGCTGTAAATAATGACCATAGGACATCCACAACAGTTAAAAATCTCAATGAGCAGGTAACAATTATGGAAAATATTGGATTTGTGTATAATTTTGTTTCTTTATGATGTCACCTCTGTTATTTACCATGCTGGTCACATATTTCTGTTGATCACAAGTTTAAATTCAGCTTCAGCTGTTCAGGTTATTCGATTCTCATTATCTCATTTTCAACGTCATACTGTACTTGTCGCCCGCCTAGCAGAGGCAAACTGGAGGGGGAAAAACTCCAGAGCTTCAATAAGCTGCTCCACACATGCTTAATCAAATCCAGAAATTTGGCCAGGGTGGAGGCAAACAGCTGTAGCGGGAGCAGAAGCGCAGTGTAAATACAGGCTTGAGAAACGCCTCATAAACACACTGGTGCCACGAAGCTGTCATTCCCTCGTCAGTGCAAGAAGGAATAGAGAAGAGATTGCAGGGTCTGCTGTCCCTTTGCTAGCCTCCTACTGAGTGACAAAATGACAGCTCTCAGTTGATTGGATGACAGGGACAAGCTGCGTGTTGCTGACGGTGCTTGTCGCTCTCTTGATAAAGTTATCAAGACCTCTGCTTTTGATTCATTCTGCTTTTTGGCAAAGACTGTGTCAAATAACATAAAATCATGCTAGATAAATCCAATCAATGCTAAACTGGGCCAATGAATAGATTTAACAAACACACGTTAAGTCAAGTTCAAGTTCTGAGAGACGTAACCGAAGTAAAGACGACTGAAACCACCATAAAATAACTCAAGTTAGAAATAACTAGACTGGCTTTTCAAAGGCTCTGTAGACAGGTGTAATGAGAGTGACTCTTGATGGAAGTGATGAATGACTTTCTGCCTGGAACTCTGAAGGACACAGGGCTCCATTTCAAGTCAGGCATCAATGTATATGACAGGTACTGCAAAGCTACATGGTGTTATCATTAAGGATGAAGTTGTCAGATTTTTTCAGGCTGAAGATGGACTGAAATGAAACCCCAAACCTGCAGCCAGTTCCTGGAACATAGGTTTAGTCATTTAGTAATAAGTGTAACATAAAAGGATAATTGTTTTTTTAATGTAGGACCATGACTGAAGCCCGTAGAGTTGTTTGAGGATAGGGGTGATGCTCTTTGTAGCTGAGGATCTGGTATAGATTTGGATGGCATCATTTTGAAATAATTGGTGTATATGGACAAACTAGGGAGGTACATTAGTTACAGTAATCAAGGCGAGGAGTAACCGTAGCATGGATGTGAAAAGAGGCACTGTTAGGTGTAAGAAATGTGTAAAATTATTTGATAGATGAAAAGACGCTGACAGTAAGATTACAGATGTGTTTTTTATGGGAAAAACACTTTTTAAACCCTGATCATGCACGGCTACACATGAATTTGGTGTAATGCTGAAAAGATTGATGGAGACAACACCTTCAAAAGACAATGTAGGGTATGGTTGCAGGTCAGCATCTTCTCTAAAATATATTATATCTGAGATGAACAAACATCACAAATAGACAAACAAAAACACAAGTTCTCGTTTATCTGTAATATACTACTTTGAGCTTTACATTTTTGAAGCATTTACAGCGTGGCGTAGGTGTAAAATAAATAAACGTATAGCATTATTTGCATTGTTTTAATTACAGTGCCGTGTATTGCAAATGAGAAAATAGCTTATTCAAAGACTAAAAAAACTTCCAATACTGGAGCCTGAATGAACAAAAACACTTCAAATTATAACTAATTTGCATAATAGTCTGAAACAGGGCTGAGGTGGCTTAGTAAGAAATAATAATGATAAAGCTATATCTCAGTCTCAGATGAATAACAGGACGAACAATATTACTGTGTCATTTTTGGTATTTGTTCTTAGCTGTGAGTACTAATCTAAACAACATGCATAGACTTATTTATTTTGTGTTTTTATTGTAAGCTGTTTATTATGTTTGTTAAATCAACATTAAATACATTCCTGACCTTAAAATTGGGCTCGTTCTGATGGACATCAGTTATGAGAAAGCACACTTACCACGTCACACAACAGCAACTGGATAACACACTGGCTCTTTTGACTGTGCATCATGTCTGATCCAGCAAAGAAATGGACATTATCAGAAGAAGTGAGGAAAAGAAAGTTACAGAGCAGGAGACATGACAAAAGTCAACATAGACTGGCTTTTAATGGCTGGAGAGAGCTCAGATGGGCAGATCCCAAATTAGCCTTCGTTAGGGGACACCACACTACGAAATTCTGCCAAAGTTTAGTAAATTTTTTCTCTGTACCAGCAACTATATCTACTTAAATTATTTAGCCAAGAGCATGTTGTTGTGTAGTTGTTGGTGTACGTTGTGCTGGTGTGATGGAAAACACAGTTTTGAAATGCAGCATTTCAGCAACTGAGCTCTCAAGGAAAGTTTAAAGGCTTCTATTAAACAACTCAATTCTATCCTGTTTTCACACAATATGTTGCCATAAGGGTCACTTTTTACTAAATATAACATAATTTTGCATTGCTTCCACTTGGAAATAAAAATTAAATGAATAAAAATAAAATATGTGGAACTCCTTTAATTAAATAAATCATTGATAAAATTAAATTTGTTTAATCTCAGAACTGACTAAGACTCCAAAGTTGAAAGACTCAAGCCAGCCATTAAGCTGTAGTTGTACTGGTAGTTAGATATAAACAGCTTATAAGGCTAGTTTATTCCTACGGTAGGTGTGATAGACCGAGCTGATGAAGAACAAGAAACACAGGTGGCTTAAAAAAAAAGATGGGTTTTATTTACCCAAAAAGTACTCACAGAGACATGTGGGCCTTTAAAAGAGGTCAAATGAACAAAACTAAGCCAAAGGTATAATGCTAACTCAGTAACTTTAAACTAACTGTTAACACGTAACACAAAGAAACCAAACTAACATAACAAGAACCAAACTGACCTAACGAACGTGAAACAAAGGCAAACTTAAATAGTGGCTGTTGACCAGTCTAAACATGAGGGGTTAAACAAAAATTAACAAATAATCTAAACAAAGAAAACAGAACCTAACAGTTAGTTAATTTATTACTGAAAACAAAAAGAACTACCAAAAAAGAAACAAGAAAATAAACTACTCCAAATCTAAACGACAAATCTAAATATTTAAAGAATAAGCAAATGATCTCCCCTCTGGAGGGAGCCGTGTTGGTACAGGCCCACGGCCCTTCCTGTTCCTTGGCTTTGACAGTTGTGCTCACTTCTGCCCCCAAGCGTTCCCATGGGCATGGCTCCCCAGTACCAGAAAAAGAGAAACATATATACGGTAAACAAATAAGCAAAAAGGTAAACAGAGTTGAAAATACAATAGTGCTCTAATGTGCGCGTTAACAAAAATAACTAAAGCATTTTATCCAAGTTAACTAATTATGTAAGGAATATAGTTTTAACTCATAAAGTAACAGAAGTAAAATGTGTTGGTGTAGTGGGGTTGCTGCCTTTAAATGTGTGGCTGTGGGTGCGGCCATCTCGGTAGAGTAACCCTGCAAAGCTGAGCTTCACGAAAACAAACGTTTCTTGGAGAATGTTGTGGATTTTAGTCTAGATTTAACTCACGGACCTTCAAGGTCCAACAACAGCGTGCTTGATTTCTTTTTCTGTGTTTCTGCAGTCCCTCCAGTGTTGTCAGTATTCCAGCAGTCCTTCAATGCTACAGCCGACTACCAGGAATCAGTCACCTTTACTTGCATCACTTCTGGATCTCCTGACCCGCTGGTCACATGGCACAGGTAACTTCCACATTCTTAACACCAGTCTGGGATCCACTGACACAGTTTAGAGAAACATTTAGCCAGGAAAGCATCAAGCTTTGAAAACTATGGAGTGGAAGAAACCCATGAACACAAGTAGACACCCCAAAAGGATCCATTTCCAAAGCCAAAAGCAGTAATCTGTCTTAAAGCAATGGCCACTCTTCTGGGAAAACTTCCCATGAGATTTTGTAGCCTGAAGGAATTTCCTCCCATTCAGCCACAAGAGCATTATTGAGATTCAACACTGATGTTGAGCAAAGAGACTTGGCTTGGACTGGCATCTAAGTTTATCCAGTAAGTTTTGGTTTAACTGAAAGCTCTTTATGGGCTAAATCCTCCTCACCAAACATATTGCTAACATGTCTGGCTTTGTGTATAGAGGAAAGGAACACTCCCAAGATCTTGCTAATTTAGAAGTACTGCTTATAAAGCTGTCTAACCCAAACCATTTTCAAAAGCCACAGACCAAAGTCCCAGAGCAACTGTATTATATTCAGTTATGTCCAATTTCAAGATAAGACAGCATATATTTACTACAGCCCACAGCTTTATTTAGCCTATTTACACACAGTATGTGTGTTTGCACTAGAAATTAATTTTATAGCCGACCACAGAATTAATAGTCCACCCTCGCTTATCACTCTTATCAATAGCATCATGTTACACATAGTAAAAGGGTGAAAATGTGAACGTAAAGAGCATTTAACACCCCCCTATTCTCTCTGCTTTTTAACATAAAGTTATTAGTTTGCACCCACTCAACAGGCCATCCTGATAAGCTCTTCGGACTGGAGCATCTGTTGATAGCACTTTATTGGGATTCCGTTGAAGGTCATTTCGTTTTCCTATAATGCTCTTCACTTCCGTTTCTCCCTAAGAGCTCATCTTAATGATTTTGTCTAAAACTTTACTCATTAAATGACTGCAAACAGCTCCTTAAAACACTTTGTAGTATTTTTTATTTTTAATCAAATCAGGTTAAACTGCAGAACCGAGCATCAGCTGGCAGAAAAGCATGGACTTGTTTGCAGCTATACTGCAGCTTCTACCTCAGGCAGGTTTCTGCAAGCTGTTTTCACGCTGTATTGAACTGAATAGAAATCTATGTGTGACTTGGAGGACCTATAGGAAAACACAGAAAATATTGAAGCATGCTTTGAAAGCAGATGGTATTAAAATGTCATTTGTAGGAAATAAAACTAGTAACAACATGGCAGCAATAGCTTAGTAAATTAGCTTTTTTTTTGCCTATAAATAACATCACATGACTATTTTTTTGAAAATTACAGCTTTAACCATGATAAAGGACATCAAGTTTTTATTTTCAGCACTTTTCTTTGTTCACGTTAAGTAATATTTGCTGCCCGATGTTCATTAAATCCATTTTTATAAATGCGTACAACCTTATTGTTGCAGAGTTCATTAGGAATGTATTAATATAAATAAATGAATAAATATTTCTATATCAAATATTTCAGTCAGAGCTGCACACACACTTTAGGCACACAAAGCCTATGACTGAAACAAAGGCACACAACTGTGCTCTTGTGGATGCATTTTGAGTACGAAGGTGAATGCATCCCTCTGGTATTTTGTGCGACTCATAATGAGAACTGAAGCGTCTGTGCAGTGGTTTGAAAGAGAAGTCAGTCATAGTGAGAATAAATTGAGGCAAATGCATCTTTATAAGTACAAACAAAACGTGAAGCTGCTGCACAGCTGGAAACAACCCCAAGTATGTAAACCTTTATTCATCCTTCTCTCATGTTTCCTGCCCCAACAGAAGGAATTGTATTTACTCCTCTCTGTCTTCCCTAGGCTTTTTAGCTACAGAGCAGAACAGGAAAATATTATTTTATTCATTTAACTGCGTGACTTATATTCCCAAGAGATTTCAGTGTAATAATAGGAGAGAATTGATGCATTGATTCAGTGTTGCTTTCATGTTAGGATTATCCACGTGATAGCTTTAGCTACCTTATTATCAGTGTCTTTTTGTGTCCAGTAATAGGAAGCTGAATTATGACTGACATGGTAATTTCACTAAAGGCAACTAAAGCGAGAAGCTTGTTAATGTGAAGAAAAGGACATCTTCATTCTGCCTCTTATAATCCACTTTGCCAGATTTGAAATGAAAGAAGTTAAGCTACAGTAGTTGAAAAAGGCTCAGATTCAAAGGTTTGACACACTCAGACTGATGTTCTCAGAGGGTCAAAACTGGCCCTAAGCAGAAGGGATTTTCTTTTCAAAATCATCTTTTCTTGCATGACCTGGTGTGAAACTGCATTTCATACGTGTTAAGTGTGGCAGAACGCAAACACATTTCACAGCCGGTTCAAGTTGGGCTTAAATCTTCGACTTTTAGCTAATAGCCTTCTGCAAACTCATTAGATGAGGTGCTTAAAGTAGCACTATGCAACTTTGTGACTGTTCTGACTCATTTTGATGGCACACTGACATTCATTCATTATCACTTGGTTTTGCTTTACGCAACGCATCACGCCAGCAACTGGATATCAACACAATGGTTGTTTTGAATGTGTTTGATTCACACACAAATGCAAGAGGACATTATAGGACATCAGCATGCTACTGCTAGCTGATGCTAATGTCTGGAGATTGGTGTACAGGTTTGCAAAAGTTGTCCAGATGCCCTCTGCATGCAGTAGTCCTGCATCTAAAATAACTGAAACTTTTTTTAGTATTTTCTAATTAGATTCTTCAACACTGTCTCATGCTCGGACAGTTCAGCCGCACATTTCCCCACCTGTAATCTGTGTTAGAAAATCATTGTGTAGCTAGGCAAGAATAACTGTGTTTATGGTACCACATGGACACTTTGGATTTTGCATGTTCGGTCTATGCAGACAGACATGAGGGGCAGTTCTCCAAAATTTTAACAGCGCAAACTTTGTTAAGAATAAATTTAAGCCATAACAGAGCAAAGCTATAGGACACATAACACATCTAAGAGCACACCCACCTCTGCTGGTTCCATACATTTTGATACTGCCCCTCAGGTGGCAGTAAAATGGTAAAACACGTGGGTGAGTTTGTAAAAGACTGACGCAGAGCAGTCACAGGATGCTTCTGAAGCCCTGAGGAGAACTGTGTTCTCTGTTCAAAGAGGGGACCAAAATAATATTTTACCTCTTTGTTCTAGAAATGATGTCTTAGTCAAGGAATCACGTAAATAAAAAAATATTTTTAGGGGTTTAAAACAAAAATGCACTCCTTGTTTTTATATATTTTGTGTAATCCTAAATGGGAACTAATGGAGTGCAGACCTACACCAGTGCCAGTTCTCTATCCCCCGAATTGCTGGGGCCAAAAAAACTTGGGTAAGTATTTACCTTGTCTGTATCCTTCGACAAAGGGTTTTTGGTTTGGTGTTGGTCACACAAATGAATGTACATCTACTACACCTCAACAGCAATACCGCTCCTTGAGACGCTACAAAGTGTCCATTATTTCTGCCATGTTTTTGTCTAAATAGGACAACTTTGCAGCATGTCTTCACTCTGATGCTGCTTTTCCTTTTGATATTGCTTCTGTAATAAAGTGTAATGAGCTAACTCCCACATCTCTCTTCTGAGTCAAACATCTCCTCAACTTTTTTCCAATATTGAGTCCACCCACCCATCACTTTCCCAGGTCAATAAGTCACGCATGTCACTCTGATACCTCAGAATTAAACTGTGTACATCACAACAAAGGGAATCATCTTAGACACGAGGAAAAAAAATCACAACCTAATTTAGTCTTCTTTTTTTTTTATCTTGGCCCTCCCGTCGTATTTCTGCGTCACAGCTGTATTTCCTGTCAGTGCGAGGTTTCACCTCATCCACTGTGAATCTTTGGTAATGGACTACCTGTCAGCAGTCAGTCAGTGTAATGACATTCAGTGCTGCAGCACGTCCTAGACTGTCCGTTCCAAAGATGAGGCCTCTCTTCATTTCCTCTTTGGCTTGCCAGAGTTATTATTACTTGGCTTTGGTGTTTCCTCCACCGACTTCCAATTATCCTCCCACCCTGTTTTTCCGACACTACTGTAGAGCCGAGTCCCAGGCCTCGCTACACACAATTACTGTGTTTGTGTATGATTCTCTGAGTCTCCAAATCCCCTAATTTGAAATTCCTAAAGTCATGAGATTGTTATAGTGTGGCCAAAACAATCGTGATGATACAGCCCAAAAAAGGGCCAGATTTAGACTATATATTTTTTCAAGGAGGAAGAAAAATCTTTTATTTTGAAGGTTTTAATACCTATTTAAGGGAATTTATGGTAAATTGCAACTGATGATATTTCTGCAAATTTTAAACAGTGATAACATTTATGAGCTATAGGAGATTTAAACACTATGGCATTGCCAATTTGACGCAAAAATATCTTAGACTTGCTTCAATTTCAAAACCTTCCCTTAGGAATTCAAGAACCACAGGGATCTATAAACAACTGACTTAGGATCTAAAATGATGCTCTTGACACAAGCAAAGGCTGCTGTAAAGCACTAACAAGGATATTCAGGACCGCTGAGGTGTCACAAACAGAAATAGAAAATACACCCACTTGAATTTGGAAGGTTCTACATATAACTACCTAATAATAAAATCATCTGGTTCGTGCCAGCTTATAAAAGCAGTTAAGGGCCACCTCAGAATTAACACATATCACATATTTTATTTCTTTCTATATAAAAAGTAGGTAAAAAAAAGGCATTGGTGTTAGAAAAGAGCCACATTTCAAAGCAAAAACATGAATCAGTCATTTCCTGTATATCAGTTTCTCACATTGCCTTGGAGGAATTTTGGTTCACTTTTTTTTACAACGTTGCTTCAATTCAATGAGGTTTTGATCTTTTTTGTGTATGCACAGCTCTCTTATAGTCCCACCCCAGCTTTTCAGTCAGGGTGAGGTCTGGACTTTGACTGCAACATTGCAGATTAGATGTAGATTTGCAGCTGTGTTTGGGATCCAGATCATCACCACCATGCTTGACAGTTAGGATGAGGTTTGCTGAAATGCTGTTTGTTTTTAACAAACCTGGTGGAGTGCATTATGTCTTAAGGGCGTTGTTACAGAAGTCGTTTACTGTGTGCAGACAAACCTAAGCAGTTTTGCCATGTTCTTCAGAGAGGATAAGGCTTTTTCTGGCAACCCTTTTGATGTTGTTATTATTATTTCCTACTGTTTTTTTATTGCATTCACTGTGACTTTGTGACTTTTTCTTTACATGTGGTTGTTGTCCTTATGCCGACTTTAACATTCAACATGCTAACTGAGGCCTGTAAAGTCTAATATGTAGCTCTTGAATTTTTTCTCTGATCACTGATTATTTTTCCACTTGTGGTTAATCTTTCTCACTTTGTATTGTTTGAAAATTGTGGCAAAACTTCTGCTTTTGTAGAGATGTTGATCACCAACTATGGAAGGGCATCTGATAAGCAGCACCTGGTTGCTAATCCC
Organism: Rhadinocentrus ornatus; assembly: GCA_037177495.1. Classification (NCBI taxonomy): domain Eukaryota; kingdom Metazoa; phylum Chordata; class Actinopteri; order Atheriniformes; family Melanotaeniidae; genus Rhadinocentrus; species Rhadinocentrus ornatus. Next base: position 9,629,439 of record JBAMHW010000027.1, read on the forward strand.
CTGGTAGAAGCTGCCTATCTTTACAAGATAATGCAAAACAAAATATCAGGTTTTACACATATGTCAACTTAAGAAAGGAAAACACATAATTTTCCTTCTTTTTGCTGTGCTGTGGCCTCCACCACCTTCTGAGAAAAATAGCTTGCCACATGGCTGCCAAAAGCTTCAGTTTATCCACCAGCGAGCCACAGTTAATGTTTATGCAGTCTGATGCTTGCCAGACATTTGCCAAATCAGAGCCAAGCGATGAGCACTTACAGGAAACTAAACCAAATCAGTGAAATTTGTTGAGAGAGTGATGTTTGCTTGGTGGGTGACCCCTTCGTAGACAAGTGTTAATGGCATTAGATCCACCTTACAGAACATGAACACAAAAAAGGAGAAATTTAGGCTACATTTGTTTGTAAAACATCCGTTTGTCTTATAAGGAGTTTTTGGAGCGTTGCCTGAACTCACAGCCACTCAGCAACCGAGCCAATGCTGCTTCTTTCAACTTGTATACAGATGGTTTAAAAAAAACACTATGAACTTGTTTAAATCTAAACAAGTATAAGAAACACATGTAATTCATCCCCCAAAGTAAAAAGTCTCTTGAACTTTGTAGATAACAACGCTGGTTAAACAGTTTAAAAAAAAAAAAACATATGGGGGAGGAAACAAACCTTCTTCCAACCATTATGCTCTGCTCTGAAACTTAAATATAGATGTGAATTTAGCGGTTGTGTCTAGTTCTGATTAATTTTCCCACAGAGTCTAAAAGACATTAAGTCAGCACAGTATTCGACACCACAGTGGAGTCATTTAGTGTGTGCCGCAGCCCATAATAGGATATACACAACAACACAACTGAACCCTGATGGGACTCAAATGCTGAAGGAGCGTATTAAGAATTTTATTTCCTCCTAGCGGAGCTTGAGAAGTTTAAAGAATTTTAATGACATGAACCAAATGATCAGATCTGTCCTTTTATTTCACATCGCAATCTCTATAAAAGTTGCTGTCATGATTTCAGCTGTTTATGTGCTGCAGGCAGAAATAGCTTCTGCTTTTGGCCTCACTTTCATGGGGTTATTTGACACCTCAAGTACAGATTATACATATCTAACATCAAACTCTTGCTCCAGAGGGAACTTTGCAGAAGTGTGTACGGGTTCCTCTTCTTATTCATTTGCTTTTTTATTTTATTTATTTTTTTATTCATGCAGGAAAGGGCAGCAGCTGGAACCATCAGATCAGTACATCCTCAACAGGCTGGAAGGTGGGCGGAGCATGTTAACCATCCGCAACATCCGACAAGCTGACGGAGGAACTTACTCCTGCAGGGCCACTAACAAGGCGGGATCTCAGGAAAGAGAGCTCTTCCTCAAAGTGTTTGGTAAGTATGTTGATCATCACTGAAGGAGGGCCTCACTAGACACTTGGAGGAGGAAACACAAGCAGTCTGAGGTGACCAATCAGATGTTTCACCATTTTCTATATTTAAGGAGGTATATACAATCATTAGCTGCAGCATGGACAATAATTTATAGCTGCAGTTGCACATTTCAGCAAGACAATCCATTATAACAGCATGGCTTTGCATCAGAAGAGTCTGAGTGCTGAACTGGTTTGTCTGGAGTCAAGAACTTTCATCAGAAGATTTGATCAAGAGGATCTGGATAAGTACAACTTATGCTGGGCTTACATCAGAAGTCTTTGAAAAGATTTGCAAAAGACTCCAGAAAACGACCAGCTCACACCTGCTCACATCTAAAGACAAATGTTTAGAGTTTCCGACTGAGATTTGACAGAGACTGTGAATCACTTACCAGACTACAACTAGATTCTTTCCGCTCTTTCTGTGATATGTTGGACAGCTGATATGGAACAGGGCTGATCTGCCCACAGCAAAGCAAACAAGGAGAGTTTCCCTGCAGGATCAACAGGGAATTACATCATTATTACGTGTGCCACCAGGTGTTACAGCGACTCATCACAATCTGGAGGGATGAATGAGTTTTCTATTCTCTCGTTTGTTAGATCATTTTGCTGTAACACATAAATGATCCACAGCACACATTTACTTCTTAATAACCATCCGCTCCTCTTTCTGGACGGTCCACCTACGACATTTCATTACCAGTTCTTAAATTCTTTTTCTTTTCTTTTGTCCTTTATTTTGTTTTTTGTCAGTTTTTGCCGCTGTTCTCACTGTTGGGATTCCTGTTTCAGCTTTTGTCAGAGCCCATCTATTGGTTGTTGATTCTGTTACGCCATTGTAACTTGCAATATTATCAAACACGTTTGATATTATTGCAGACCCAAGACTAGGGAAAGATTGACGTGAAACAGCGCAGATTACCAGCTTAAACCTAACGATCGAGATGTCGTGAGCGCGCTGGGACTCCAGTAAGACTCCTAAGATTTCCTAAAGACATCTGTTTTTAGTCTGCGGCTGTGAGAATCGTTTGGTGCAAGCCCAGCGTCAGTAGTAGAAATCCCTGCTTGGACTCAGCGTTGAGCTTTTGGTACGAACAAGCCTAGTTATTATTTATAAGTGTCTATTATTAATATTTAATAAAATGACAAATGTAAAACATTACCTATGGGGCACCATTGGAGAAATGTTATGATGGATGCTTATTAGAAGAAGGAGAATGGTCTCTTATTCTCAGTTGGAAAGGTTAGCAGGAAGGCTAACCAAGCGGCGCTCTTGGAGGGAAACTTTCCTTTATTTGAGAAGATTCCAGATTCTGGAATGCTGCTGCAAAACACATCAGAGAGAGCGATCGGCTGCTTCTGGCAGGCCAACCCGGAGATTGTTGAGAGCATGTGGAAGTTACCAGTTTTGTCCTCTGGTGATATGCTCCTCATTATTCCTATAATCCAGCGATTAATGTTGAACTGAATACAAGGCATTAGGGAAGATTCCCAAACATTATAAATTTTACAAACATAAGCAGTGAAGAACAAATCATAGATTGTTCTATTTTACACACACGTACACACACACACGTAAACGCAAATATATACATGCATAAGAAAAACAACAAAAAAAACAAGCTCCAGTTTGGTTCCACATCCTTAATAGCCTGGATAACAGCAGCTGTCACTTCTTCGTTGTGTGGGGTCCGGAAGCTGAAAAAAAGACACAAACATTTTACAAAAGTTTAGTAGACTTTAGGAAAACATTAGAAAGATAGAAACCTACTTGTCACTTGGCCGGACCTTCCAATGGAGCTGCTCTCCTAGATGTTTACGCGTTTGAT
>JBAMHW010000027.1:9647783-9676391 GCA_037177495.1 Rhadinocentrus ornatus
TATATATATATAAATAAATATACCCACTTATTAGTATGAATTTTTGCATAACAGACTTTGTAGACTACAGAGTGCCCTCCGTAGCCTACACACTTCAAAGTCAGCTTAACATTTATGAAATTGTACAGCCTGCCTAGCCAACAAGAATTTCCCATTGCAACAACACAGGATGATGAATCAGATAAACCTCTGAAATTACTCATAGGACACTTCAGTGAACGTGAACACCGACAGTTAAAAAAAAAAAGCACTGTCTTAAGGTCTGTTGTTTTCCAGCCAGTTCACACTTCATTAATCACTTAAAATCCATGAATATCAAATATTACCAAATTTTTATGTAACTATTTAACAAACATGCTTTTAATGTACTTGGTTTTGTAACAATTCTACTAAAGTGTAGTTAAAAAAAAAAGTAGGGAAGACCGGGGACAGTTGTAACACTTGCAATTCCTCCAATCAGGGAGAACGCAAGGAGTAACGACACGTCATGACGACAAGGAGTAATATCAAATCATGACATCATTCTAGTGTTTCTTTGCTGAATTAGCCACGGCGCATGTTCAAAAACAGCCAGTGTGTTTATATCCGTTTGCTAGCATGTGAAGCAAAACATGTGACGTCCCAGATTAAAAAGTTTGATTTCTCGTACTCTTCTGAGCTCGGTTGCATCTTGTGCACAATGAATTCTGAGAGAAAAGAAGCCGCGAAGGATGCATCACCAGCATCCTTTGTTTGAGGCCAAACGAAGTGCGGATTTGAAGGGTGGATTCGGACGGTCCTTCAAATTCTGTAAACTGGGACAGTACTTTGCACACCGCGATGACATGACATGAGTCCGACAAATCCGTACTTCGAAGTGTGCAGACCCTGAATTGGGACACCTACAGTATAGTCTCTGTTGTATTCTTTGTTAAATGTAAGGTTTAAAAATTTTGAGTACTAGTCTTCTATAAAATGTAGTTTAAAGTAATCTGTTGCTTCCTGTTTAAAACTCCTTTAATGCAGTCCATTTCCTCGAACTAGGAAACCATCATTAAATGTCATTTTGCTATTTTATTAGGTTGAGGTGATACAGATATGATTAAGATGGTGCAAATATGAAGACACCACCACAAAACAGTTAGGATAAGCCAGAATTAGACTGGTGGTGTTTCCACCCCAACCTTCCCAAAAATATTTTTAATATCTGAAAATCCTCCAACAGTTGAACTAAAATAACATTTTAATACGCACCAGAATCCAGTTGCAGAGATTAAATTTGAGCTTCAGTTGGTTTTGTTCTATGTAGAAACATGCTTTTTTTGGAGGTCTTATAGATTCAATTTAAACATTATTTCATACATTTATGCCCTGATTTGGTCCACTTGCCTTTACTTTTACCTCTTTTTATTTTTTGTTTCCTATTCTTAGTTTTTTATGTCTTTGTTTATATTTAGGTAGTGCTTGCATGCACACAATACCTGCAGCAAGCCAACAGTCGCAGTAACATTGATGGCCCTGCTGGTTAGCATGCATGTCGCTGCTGTGTTCACATCTGGCTGCGTGCCACAACTTTTTACTGCGCAGAATATCAAACAGACCATGCTTGTGAGTCTGAGTTTGTCTCTAGACACAGACCCAGTCAGTTGGCAGAGGGGGGGCTGTAGAGGCGGAGGGGTTATCGAGTAATTTCCTGACTCAGAAGCTCTGTCCTAGAAGGTTTCTTCTCTCTCTTTCTCCTACTACCATCTCCATCTCATCCCTTCATCTTCAACTTTCCTATTCAACGCACACTTTCCCAATCCCATTGACCTCACCTCAGGAGGCAAACAAGCAAAGGCTGCAGTAGCAGCAGAAGGTTAGCAGAACAGAGCCTTTAGGCAACGTTTCACCTTGTTAGCTGATCGCACTCTGATAATAACATGAGAGATAAGTTATTCTAAAGAGAACAACGCATAAACAATCTCTGAGTGGCGTGAAGAGAGTGAGATGCAGAAGAAAGGGTTTTATAAAAGGGAAGCTTAGACATGTGGATTAGTAGAGGCAAGAAGGGGATGACAGTAGGCCATTAGAAGTGACTGGATGTGCATTGATTTATAGGGCAAATCAATGGAGATGGTGTGAAAGTGTGTGCACATGAATACAAAGATTCCAATATGCAAATATTCCAAGGGGTAGGGATACAGATGCATGCAAACACAGGGAATTTGCAAAAAGTCTGCTTTCATAGAAAAAGAATCAGTATGTGCTTTAAACTTATGTGTACTATAATTCAAAGTAGGTCCAGTCATGTGACATTTATAATCACTTAATATTTCTTATCTGTATAGGTTTGGCTTTATTGGATGAATTGGATGAAGAATATTTTTTCCAGATTCCTGGCATTCACTATAGAAAATTTATCATTGCCGTTGATCATGTTATCATGATAAAATATAAATTTTGAATGGTTTATGCTCTTTCTTGTTGAGAATTACATAAGGGGATCGATTCAGCTCACATATGCTTCCATTGGGAAAATCAGACAGAAACTAAACTTGCTTATAGTAGCTTAGCATAAAGACTTGAAAAAGATTGTTCTGTTCTGATTAAACAAATACTTCATGACAAAAACTTCAGTGCCCAGGTTACCCCTTGAGCATGAAGTACAGGGTAACATAGCAAATTTAAATAGAAAATTGAGTTTCAGAGTTTAAAGACAAGTCTGCCTATTGTAAATGTTGTTACAACTGTAAAAGGATATATTTTACCACCTTTTTTTCTGAATCTAACCAGCAAGTTGCAGTTCCTAAACCTAAACATGAATATTTCGATCCTAAACTTAACCAAGTATGTTTTTGTTCCTAAACCAATTTTTTTTTCCTAAACCTGAATGAGTAGCCTCAGATCCTAAACTGAAAAACTAAATGTTTCTAAGACTAACCAAGTAGTTTTTTAACATAATCCTAAATTTAGTGACAAATGTGGCCAAGTGTTTCTGCATGAACCTTAACATAGTAGAAGTAGACCTGTACCTTGTACATATGACATTCAAGCTAAATGGGTCCCAGCTGTCACAATATGTCAGACATTTCATAATAAAAAAACTAGGTCTAATGTAAAGTGGCAATTTGCCAACCTGTGTATGTGCATTTAGTTTCATTAGAAGCTTGTTTTTTTCTGCCTTTTCCTAGTTTTCATCCTAAGCTATGCTAGGTTTTGTGTTTTGGCTGTAATAATATGTGTTATCATTTTTATCTAAATGTCAAAAAAGATGCATACTTGCATCCACCGCTCCAATAAGCTTTACCATCCATGCATTTCCTTTTATGTAAGCCATTTCATCTCAGCATTACTGTCCTTGTGTGCAAATAAGGAATGTCAACCTACTCTCTTAATTCCATATTTATTTAAAGTAGGAACAATGAATCCTGTGGTTATCATCTGATTTAACTTCATGGTAATATTTAATCTGAATTCACACCAATAAAAAAAGAACACATTACCTCAAGAGATTAGCTAAAATCCGCTTTAGACAATAACATTCTTGTAGTAATTTTACCTACACTATCACCCAAAGATCCTGTTCTGCTGCAGTTATTGAGTTTTCTATTAAATCAGCTCTGAGTCAAAAGGCAGCACAGCTAAAAAGTAGTTTCATGGAGGTCATGGAGGTTATCTGATGGTAACAGTCTGCAGGTTAAAGCCAAATCATGTCTGCAACCAGGATGCTCCTGGGGTGTTTTTTCTCATTACGGGGTGCTGTCGATTACTGGAATGATAGCCTTGTCTGCTGTAATTGACCCAAAGCTTCAAACTGATACCATCTGTCTTCATACAGATGTAATGACCTTGTAATATATCAACAGTTTATTGCATTAACTCTGACACCACATGACAAGTGACAATTACCTGCAAGGGGGTCAAAACTGATCAAGGAACTGTCACTCATTTGCAAGAGCAAAGTCTTGCTGACATCAAAGTTATTTAACACCTTTCTGGAAACTTGCATTTTCCCCTCCTTTTTATATTGCACAACAAATAAACCACTGAGCTGCTTTTGCTCACTTGGTGCAGTAAATGTGTGAAGCTATTAGTTTTCTTTACAAAAACTAAAATGTATAAATTCCTCTCAGAAATGAATATTTCTTAGACTGTAAAATGCATCGTTATGTCCCCTTCAAGCTGTGCTCTGTTTGTGTTTTAGAGTCGGGACGGCCGGTTTGAGGTTCGTGGTCGTCATGGTAAGTCTGTGTTGACCATCAGCGGGGTCAGGCTCACCGACTTGGGTCGATTTGATTGCGAGGCACAGAGCAGGATAGGAGGTCATCAGAAGAGCATGTTTCTGGATATTGAATGTAAGTATTTGCATCGTCTAAAATACTCATGCACATGCTCACAGGTGTTTTCAGTAATGAAAAAGCTGTTAATTAGACTGTTGAAACTGTCCACAGCAGAGGTCTAATCAGGCAACCTATGCACAGATGGATTATAGGACAACATGCTCCTGGGCGCAGACTTGTTTGAGTCCCCACATGTACAACTACAAATGTGGCAGATGTGTGTGGAGTGTTTGGGTGATTGTTTTGTGTCCTTGCAGTGGGTTTTTTTAACAGCTTGTCCTTATCTTGAGTCTACCTTTTAGCTACATTGGGGATTTGTTGTTAATTTTTTTGTGTATTTAGGTTTTACTTGTGTATATTTTCACTTTGTCTGTGTGAAGGTATTTTCCATCACATTGTGGTGATTTATTGACTGTGAAATATTGTGTCTTACAATTTTTTCGTTTTCCTAGTTTTGGAAATGTTGGTCTTTTATGTTTAGGTGTGATTGATTTTGGCCTTTTTTTTTGCTATTTTTTGTCATAGTTTATTTTTTGTAGTCACTTTTAATGTTTTTTGTGATAATTGAGGGCATATTTGAGTATTTTTTTTTGTCTCTATGTGGCATTGAGGTGGCTCTGTTGTTTGGTGACCCTCTGTCTGGTTTGTGATGCCATTTTGCTGTTTATTTGTCCGTGACAATATTCTGCTTTACCTCTTCTTGGTGCCGTTCTTGTGTTTTGTGATACGGTGGCTTCATCATATGACGATCTTCTTCTCTGGATCATGCTGCCATTTTGTAGTGACTTAGTAAAGCATGTGGTGTGACAAATATACTCTAAGGCAAAAAGAGCTCCAGATGCCAGCTTGATGCATGATAAAAAAAGACGGTTTTATTACAAAAAGTGACATCTTCAACAGATATGCATGTCTGTAAGGTCTTTCGCTAATCTTTAGAAACCCCACTGAAAATACATGTGAGGCGCTTATATAAGCACATCTGTAAGCAATCATGAGAGCTCCAGAGACTATATAAATTCTATTCATTGTTCATTTATTGTCTTTGTTTTGTTTTGTTTTTATTTGTTTTGCTTATCTTTTGATATATTTTAACACCATTTTTTTGTCTTCATTTGCCTTTGGTGTATTGTTGTTTTTTGCCATAATTTTTTCCATTATGTGTTCATTTAGTGTCCTTCATGATCTTTGTGGTCATTTGTATCTTTGGGTTTCTCTTTGTTGTTGATTCGTCTCTCTGTGAGGTAATTATGCATCATTTTGCATGTTATTTCTATTTGCAGTTCTTTTTTGATGTTTTGTGCTAATTTCGTGTCTCTTTTTGGCAACATTGTGCTTGTTTTTTGCATCTTTATTTGTTTAATGTTTACACAGTTTTAATTTTTATATGCCTGATCTATTTTATGTCTCTTTGTAAGCAACCAAGTAAGTTGATGATCATTTTAATCTTACTTGGTATTTGTCTTTCACATTATTGTGGTAATTGTGTCTTTTTTGTCTATTTTTTATATACAATTATAAATGTCCAAGCAACAAGTTCTATCACACTGGTTTGTAGTGTTGCATGTAGAGCCATGGAAAGTATTTCTGAAAGAAATTAACATGAAAGAAGACCGTATGAACACACGATGCAGCCAGAAAAAAACCACATACCAAATATGTGAACTCCTTGTTGTCTAGTATAAAGTTCAAAAGTTCACAGTTCTTTTCATCCTGTTGCTGTTTTTTCTCTGACGAATATTACATTATAAAGAACTCAACACCCAACATCCACTCCACTATGCACTTTGCCTCCAGAAGGGTTAATTAAAAAGAGGATGCCATGCATCGCCTTCTTTTTACTCCAACTGACAGCCTTTCCTATTTCTCGATGAGCACACCCATTTCTCAGTGCTGTTTGTTTGGTGTTATTCAGGGTGGGCCCTGCCCTGCCTAATGAGCTCTGAAGCAAAGATCTTCATTTTGGCCATGGAATGATTAGGTTCATTATGAGAGTGGCTCTATTGACTTAACTGCAGAGTACTGCTTTGATAGCATCAATTCCTCATCGAAGTTCAGAAGAAAGAGAAGCAAGAGAAGAGAACATATTCAGAAAACAAGCAAGAAAAATCTCAATTCTGCATCTCTGTTGTCATGTGCAATCCAATTTCCTCCCCTCCTGGCTGAGGGGAATTTTGGGCTCGTGGATTCCCTTCTAAACTTGTTTTGCATAGTTCTTGAAAAGCTGACATTTCAGAAAAAGTTTGATAGCATCTTCTCTTTGGAAAACAACACACGCATGCAGCGGTCTCAAGCCGTGAAGCGAAGATGTTGTCGCTTTGGTCTAAACTTGTTTTTTCTAGAGCTCCGGCTGACAGCTCGCTCTCAGTATCGACTCCCACTCTGCAGAGAAGCTTGGGCTGCGACTTTAAGTGTGGTGGGGTCGAGCAAGCCGCTGCCGCCTAACTAATGAACTCATTTACTAAGTCACTGCAGGCTGCAGGGGGATAGCACATCCTCGGCTGTGATGGAGAGTGAGGCATCAATCTCTTTAATGGAATCCTGCAAGTGAGCATAAAACAACCATAATGCCGCTCCGACTGAGCTGAGCTGACTGGGCCGAGAAACATCCGAACAACAGCTCGCTGCTGAGATCATTCATTGCTGCTCTTTCTGTTTGCTGGGGCAAATGAGCCTCTATTTGCATCCTTTATCTTATTTCCCTCAGCTACATGAAATGGCTTCTATTATTTTAAGTTTTTCCTTTTAGCATTGCAGAGGGATTATGGGAATCCTTGATGCAGTGATTTTTTCTTCTTCTTTTACAGAATTTTTGGGTTAAGCTTAAGCAAATGATTTTAAAATCTTTATCCATCCAACATCACACTATCTTTGATTTGATCATAAAATTGCTGCAACAAATGTCAGAAAAAAGCAGCTGTTAGTCTTTTGCCCATGCAATCTTGTTTTCATCAACAGATATTCCAAAATTTCTGACCAACCACACCATTTATTACTCGTGGGAGGGGAATCCAGTCAACATAAGCTGTGACGTGATGTCTAACCCGCCTGCAACCATGCTGTGGAGAAGAGAACGCTTCACCATCTCAGAGGGAACCCCCAACATGCAGATACACAGCACAGAGGGCAAGTCTGTGCTGGAGGTGTGTACAAATCCCCCCGATCATCAGTTTACCAGCAAATTCCTCCAAATATATATAGTATATAAATAATACAATAACATACTAGCAATATATACCCAACTATTTATATGTTTTTCCTAACCCTAACCAAATGTACAGCAAAATTAAAAAGAAAAAAGTTCTTGTTGGTTAGGACCTTTGGGTGTAAACCCATCATCCACCCCTCCTACCTCCTAGTTATCATTAACATGTCTGGGTAAATAGTGTTATTTAATAAAACATTTGTTCAAATGTAGCATAGCGTAAACTTAACACGTTACATGTAATGTTATTGGTGCCTTCAGAATGCAGTAATGTCACAATTTTGAGCATTTTCTTCAGTTTCACATACTGCAAAAGGCAGTGCCAGGAAGTACAATTCCTACTAGTACTAACTGAATTTAAGTAGACTTTTTATTTTCTTGTTTTTCTGTGCTATAAATGAGTTTTGGTTAAAAAATGGAAATAAAAATAACTTAACCCCAATATACCGTAATGAAGTGGTGTCATCCTATCATTGTCTCTACCTTACAGCAGGGGTATCCATCACCAGTCCTCAAGATTTGCAGGTTTTTTGTGTTTCCCTGCTTCAACACACCTGATTCAAAATAAATGTTGTGTTGACCCATTAATCTGATTTAGATGTGCTGCTGTAGGAAACATCCAAAAACTGCAGGACAGCAGCCCTCGAGGACCGACTTTAAACACACCTGCCTTTTAGGCTTACATATTTGGAGGTAGAGGCAGTTTTGTGTTCATTGTACACTAAAAAACAAAAAACAAAGCTACATTGAAATTTTATAATAAAAATACAGTTTATACCTTTTACTTTTGAACTTTTCTTTTATTTTTGGCTTTTCAATGTTTAAAGAATGACATTAGTGTAGGAATGTCTAAGTTCGGTCCGGTTGCAGGATAGTAGATCTCAAGGATTGGATTTGAAAACCCTTGCATTAGAAAATAGCTCAAAGGCCCACAGTGGTTCATTTTTGTTGCCAGTCTGGGGACTGACAGTAAAATAAGTAATTAATAATAATGTTAAATCTGAATTTAACAGCATATTTTTTTTAAATGATATTTAAATGAAATTGTGATAAATCTGTTCTCAGGTGACTCCGATGTCTGACAGAGACTTTGGCCGCTATAACTGCACAGCCCGGAACAACATTGGAGTTCGATACCAGGAGTTTATTTTGGCCCAGGCAGGTGAGTCTGCTGCACAGCTGCTATTGTGTGAACTCTTTTACATGAGCTAATGAGATTTGCGACCTAATTTCAAGTCCCGAATGTGTGGAGTCAGGAAGCCTACCTTCCCCTAACAGCAACTTCAAACTGCTTTGTAACCCTCTACCTCTCCACTAATGGTAAAAGCCTTATTTGCAATTCTCAGGAAGATAAATTCCACTACAACTCCCAACCCCTATTCAGCATGGCCTAATCTCAAATAGTGCTGGCTGATTTACCATACCCCTCACTATTTACTGAAGTACCCCCTAATTTACTGTAGTGTGTTCTAATACACAATGGTGCAGTCCAATTATCTTTAGTGCAGATTGAATTGCTCGGGGGAAAAAAATTAGTGAGCAAATAGCTGGCCTTACATGCAGTCTTTGTGAAACAATGGAAGTTCTTTTGATGCAACTCTGCACAAATGCAGAAGCACCATCACCTCTTCTAACATTCACCACTGCTCTGTAAGCTCAGGGACTTTAGAACTGGAAATCTTTGTTGGAAATTTGATGTTTTCTCAACATTGAGGTGCATCTTATGTTCTGTTTTCATGCGATGATAGCTGTGTATTGCAGGGAGATCAGTTTAAAACTCAGACACTTTTAGTATGGAGCCATGCTGCTGTAATATCTGCAGAATTTGAAATTATATTGCTGATATAAATAAAACCTTATTTCAAGAAGATGCCATCTGGATGGCGCCATATGGTACTGTCAAGCCTGTAAATATGTTTCAGCGCTAGCTATCGGACCACAAAATAGTTTTATATTTCAGGATTGGTTTGTCTCTTGGGTACAGATATCTTTTCTGGATTTTTGGCTCAATGTCTTTGCAATTTTACTCTGAGAAAGACTTAAAAAAATGTTAACACCCTTAGCTGCTTACAACTTTCATAGCACAAAGACATTTTCAGTCCTGAGACTTTGCTTTTTTTATTCCTAGAGATATATTTCGGATGGTCTTTCTTTAGCTAAATCATAGAAATGATGATGATGAAATAGGTAGAAGGCACAGTGAGTACAGTCTGCAGAATTAATTGTGTTTGGTTAATAATGCAGTAACCTGAACTGCAGTTATTACTGTGCAGATCCCCAAAGCTCCTGTACTCATGGGAAGATATCCGTATATGTATATTTATGGCTGTAATTTGGCAATTTTGCTCCATGATTCATTAAGTTGGTCTGTTTATCTTTCCATCACTTTGGTTCTAACTGAAATAACCCAACAGCAACTGAGTTGAACAGCAGGGAATGTAGCTCAGACAGTCATGAATCCTAAAGGGCAAATCCTAATTGGTCCCCTGACTGTTTTTGCCAGTGCCTTCATGAAGGTCAAATTTTTGCTTTTGATGTCTTATGGGTTATCAGATGGATCAGTATTGAACATAAGTTGTTGGATGAGAACTGACAAAAGAATTCAAGGGGAATTCTACACAGCGCCAAGTCACAACAGAAGTCATTTCAGGTTCCCTTTCCTCCAGAACAGGCTCATATTCAGTCATTTTATTACAAAAACCATCACAGTGGCTCCAGAGTGAAACGTTCTTTATCAGGACATTTAAAAAGTTTAACTTTTTTCTGTCCTGGGTGGTTTCTTTATCACTGCATTTCATTAATTTATGGAAAATTAGTCCAATTAAGTTGGAAATATGACACAACTTCACAGCTGAGTATAACTGTCAGATGATGTTTAAATTATTTTGTTATCATATTGACATTGTAATGCCGTAATAGTTAGGTTACCTGTTAGCTACAGAGTTCATGATTACACGAGTCAGCAGAGCTGATTTAAAGGTTGCCGAGATTTACATCTTGTTTGTTAGGCCTTTATGTAAGTTACATGTATGAAAGTCGGTGTTGGTGTTGTCACCAATGTCAAAGATCTGCAACATATTTATGGAAATGGTTACATAGATATTCTGTACAATCTTGAACAGGATATGTATAAAAAATTGGTTGAATGTTACACGTTTTACTCTCATTACTGTCTTTGCTTCTAGACGTACCATCGAATCCATACTCAGTTCGTCTGTCAGCTGTCTCCCAGCGTTTGGCCACTGTCACATTCATGAAACCAGACTCCCATGGCGGTGTTCCCATCAGCTACTACCTGGTCCAGTACAAGGATGTAGGCTCCCAGGACTGGAGAGATGTCAAGTCACACAGTGTCCAGAGTGAGTGTGAAGCTTGAGTTGTATTGCACGCCTACTTTTTAGCCACAAAAAAGGAGTCAATATAGGAACTGTTAGGGTGCTTTTAAAATAAATAGCACAATATGTCTCAGTATGTTTTTGGTTTTTCACTTTATTGTGTGTTTGATTGAGCAAACACTTTAATTCAATTCATATTCAAAGTGGATGGAGGAGTTTGAAGTCGTTGCACTAGATTAGAGACTTTTCTGCCAATCTATCTACAAGGCCAGCTTTGTATCTCTCAACTCACTCCAGTCCACTAGGTGGCAGTAATGCATCTCTAAGTTGCTTGCTAAACCTGAAGAAAAGATGGTTAAAATATATGTTATCTGTTATATTATATGCTATATGGTATGTTATCTTTCCAAACTGTCAACGTAGTTGCCAAAAAAAGCCACCACTATGTCAGAAATATGTGGTAAGGATCAAGCGGCAAACTCCGCAAGTAAAATCCGAAGCCTACGCAGATGTGCAAAAAATTGCAGTTCACCCCTCATGCGCTAGGGACGGGCTCCAAAACAGAGAAAATACCCATAGACTCCCATGTTAAAACGGCCAACTTCACAGCAGAAATAAACATGTTTAAAGCCAGGTGCAAAAATTTATCTTTGGATTAATAGTTCAAGTTTACCTTCATGACAACTGTGAGGGGTTTGAATTTTTTTCAATTTTTTATTCTATCTATTATTATTTAATCATATAATTCGGCATTATTAGCGGCGTGTTCATTTGATTGACAGGTATCCAATTTCCACGGCAAGAAGGGAGAGTGTAGCACAACTGCGGTTTTTAGCCGGCTAACAGCAAGAGCACGCTTTAGCTTTAGTCCGCCTACCTCTGTTAGCTGGTTAGCTACCATGAGTTTTGGGTTACCTCGGTTAGCTCTTAGCTACAGGCAGCTCAGAGTTTAATGAGTTTCAATCATCCACCCCCACCTTCACATTACGCCTCTCAGCTCCACCTCTTTGCCCATTTTTGGATATGCCGGGAGTGATGACACGCATGACCCTGCCAAGATGGCGACGGTGGGAATCGCCCAATGAGCTTCAATTCAGCTCTTCAGAAACCTATGGATGATAGGTTTATATAAAGTCTAAAGTTAGGATCAATAAATATAAAGAACTTGGTCATCGGTCGGTGAACGCCAAAACAGAAAACACATCTAACCATCTGATAAGGATTCAGCAGAAAGCATGAAAAAACAGGTCGATGCCACTTGCAGGGCGGTCGAACAGAAAAGCAGATAAAGCATGATGCAAAAAATTGATCAGAAAATAATAATATTAATAATCACCCAGCCTCATGTCATAACCTGCAACTGAATGACACCACCAGTTACATCCCCTTATTACAATCACTTCTCTTGCAGTTCAGATTTTTTTAGTGTGTTTCCCATCTCATGGATTTTCCATCGTTATTGTTTGAAATAAGACAATGGCACGTTTGAGTTAATCAATGTTATTATTTAACATTAATGGAACTATTAAGGCATTAATACAAATAATTATTCTTCATTTCATTGAAAGTACTTTCTGCTGAAGAACTGGCCCCTGCATGGCAGCATGCAACAATAGACTGGTAAAATATGTTTCCTTTTAGATATAAATGGCTTTCAATCCTTATTTTCTCTATTGGTTTTCTCTACTGTTGCTTTTAGATAAAAAGGTGCCGTTTTACTTTTAGAAAAAAAAAATATTTTGGATTTTTCATTGTTGTTTTCAAGCTTATATGCTTCTACTGGGAGATTGTGCCCAACATATTACCATCCGATCTGGCTTTAACTAATATTTCCATCTGTTGACCCCACACATCAACTCGAGCATCAGTAGAAACCTAACTGCACGATCTGTCATGCGACCCTTCAAAGCTTTGGCCCTGAGATGTTTGTTGGGTCCAGACGGAACTCAAACACCTCGTGGTGAGTGTGCCAGAACCTGTCTGAGCAGAAAGAGAAGCACTCCTCCTCTTCTTATGCTTTACGACTGCAAATTGATTTCTGAGTCTGTTGGTGGAAAGTACACCATGAGGTGAAGGATGGATGGATGGAAAATGGAAGCCAGAGGACAAATGGTTGGGCGATAAGCAGGTCTGACAAACCTGAAGGGCTTATCACTAATATCCCTCATTTCAGAGTCAATTACAGTATGGAGATGCGGTGAGGTGAATACTAAACAGGAGGACGTGCTTTAACAGTAAATATACAGCAGATAGAAGGGGAACTGGCAGAGTTGAAAAATTAAAGCTTAATTGTGAATTTAATTGGAGAAATATCATTGTTCCGATACAATCAAGACTAAAATATAAAAATAATGAGCCTGACTAATAGTGAAGCACTAAGCAGCATCGTATAGAATCATTGAATCCACTTCAACTTCCTCAGCAGATGTTCCTAACACTATCTAGTCTTCATTACAATGAAATGCATGGGCTTGTTTCATTTGAATGCTTTGCACAAATTGAAATATCTGCTTGTAGCCTGGAATGAACTCGGCACACGGCTGCAAATTGCAGAATTTGTTTTCAATTCCAGGACCAAAGAACTGCAAAAGAATTTTTGCTCAAGCTTATTACGCTGCTGATTCTCTGCAGGCCTTTTGAAATATTGAAGGTTATGTAAGTCGGCTCTGGTGACTGTAGTTTAAATAGGGATCTGCAATGTGGTCTGATTGTAAGACTTCATGCATGCTTCAGTAATCAAGTAAATTACAGGATGAGTGCAAAATGTTAAACTGCTTGCACTATGGTGTTAGTATTCAAAATAATAAACTGATTTCAGGAGATTTATAATTGCTTTTGCATTAAATGGTTTATTATGAGGTTATTACAGGTGTTTTTCTGCAGTAAATCGTCTCATTTATTATTCTTTTATGGGAGTGTTGCAGCTGCTCCTAGTTACTGGACTTCAGCAACAAGGAACCCCAATTAGAAACAACATGGATGTGTTTCAAGTTTCTAGCAACTTGACTGCTGCTTGTTTGGTGTTTGAATTATTTCTGTGTAGACATTTGGAGTAAGTGTCAAGCCATTTATAATGTTTTTGTTAGCTGTTATGAGTCAGTCTGAGCTATTAGTGTCTTCGGTTTTTGTTGACAATTGTTTTGAGAGTCTATGTAAGTATTTTGAGTCTTAAGTGTAGATGTTTTGAGTCTATTTTTAATTGTTTCAGTTCCCTTGCCTCGGTTGTGGAGTTTTTGAGTCTTTTTCAGTTTTTTTCATCTGCTGCACGTTATTTTTGCAGCTCTTTTATCTGTTTTATTGTAGTTGTTTGTAGTCTCCTCTAGCCACCTAGAATGGCCGGCTTCTTGAAACATGGTTGTTCACTTCCCAGCCAATTCTCTTTAGGGTCTGATATGCCGGAAATTTGCTGGAAAGTGGCTGAACTTTGAGAGGCAATTCTAAAAGACTGCATATGGATTTGTTTTCATTCTTTTTGGGTCTTTTAGGGGCAGTTTTAACAGTCGTCTAGTTGTTTTTAGTCTCCTTGTAGTTTTGACTCCTGTTGACATGGAGTTTATTTTTTAGTTGTTTTGATTGTCCCTGTATTTTTTTTAAATGGCTTTTTAATTTAAGGTTCTGATGCAATTGTGGCTGCGTCTGTATTTGTTGTCTTTTTGTTTTTGTTTTCAGTGCCATTGTAGCTGCTTCCAAACTTCTTCTAGTTGTTTTCAGTCTGTTTGTAGATGTTTTGACTTTTGATATTACTTTGAGTATGGCCGTTAACTTTTTGAGTTTATTTGTAGTTACTTTCATGGTCCCTGTGTTTTTTTTTCCTGGCTTTTTGATTTCACTCCTTTTATTTATTTATTTTTTTAGGTGATAAATGTGGCACTTTCTTTCATTTGAGTCAAAACTGGCTACATTTAAATTACATTTGAGTTACTTTCTTTATGGGTGCAGGTGTTTTTATAAAAGCATTCGGTTGTAATCAAAAGTGTTTTTGAATAGTGACACTTTTACTCTTCTTCTATGGCAGCATCCGTGTTTCCTCCAATTTCCACAAGATTTTGAAACCTTGCTTTGACAGATGGGCCTATAAATGGACAAACAATATGAGCTAAAAACATTTCCAGGCAAGAAAAGAAGTCTGTAACGGCATATTGTGAGTGACTGCAAAAAGGTTTTACGCCTTGCCGCAAAACTCAAAAAACGATTGAAGGAGCCTTTGTTTGGAGGAAGAAAGCACAGAGAACCATCTGCATGATGAATACATGTGATTCTGGTTCTGTTTCTCTGCAGCTACAGTGGTGCTTACAGGACTGGAGCCCAACACAACGTACGAGGTTCGAGTGGCAGCTGTAAACGGAAAGGGTCAGGGAGAGTTCAGCCACACGGAGACCTTCCAGACTTTACCTATCCGTAAGTTTATCTCTAGTTGCAAATTATAAACCTGCATGAACCTTATCAAATAAAATCTGATTATAATGATTTCAGTTTAGTACAGTTAAGATTTTATAGTTAACAGTAACTGACACATCTCAACAGATAAATGTTTTGTTGGGAAGTTTTTGTGTATAAAAATGGAAATTATTCAATAAACAGACATAGTGAGCAGATGTAAAAGTCAGTAAAAGATAAGGGAAATGTTCCAGTTTTGATTTAATAAATATATTGTATATGTGAATGAATTACAAAATGTCTCCAGAATATGTCCAAAGTATCATCACTGCAGTGAAATGAGGCCTATTTGCCATCCTACGCAATCGTAGCGTATTCACATCTGAGGTGGTTACAACATCCTCCGGTTTTCAGTGATATGAATTTAGATTATTGAAGCTTGGAATAGATTCTGTCAATGTCAGGTCCTCGTGCAAAACAGGCTGAGAATAAAATGTAAAAAACATCATCAATACAGTGAATAATTAAAGCCTCCAGTCAACATTAATTATGCTCAGGCAGTGGGAGTTACCTTGTAATATGAAGCTTAAAATCATGTACTGGATCCTTATCTCATATCTCACATTGTCACCTGTTTCCTTCCCTTGGGACACACTAATATTTTATAACAGAAATACACACACATATTGTTAAAGCCTTACAACTTGTGTCTTTCAGGAGAGCCGAGTCCGCCAGCGGTTCATGGCCAGAGAGGAATGGGTAAGGCCTACCGGCTTGGGCTGGTCAAGCAGGATGATGGAGGGATGCCCATTGTGGAGTACATAGTCAAGTACAAGACTGTGAGTATTTTAATGGTAAATGCAGCAACTGCAGTCAGGTCAAATCCCCCTAAATCAAACCTAAATGACTCAGTAGTTTTATTTATTGAGTTTGTGCTCAGGCAGGCCGGAGTTGGTGTGCAAATGCAAACACCAGGCTAAAGAGAATATCCAGAGGAGCTCCGATTCAGACATGGTCTCTAAAGATCATAGTTCTGATGAGAGATCTAAATGAGGCGTTAAAATTATTATACCTACTGTTTCTACTTTATTACATCTTTAAGGTGTTTTCAAGTATTTCTAAATGTTGAAAAGCAAAATTTATTCAGCAATGTTCTCCCAAATCTATCAAGCCTTCCTGAGAACTTTGAGAAAATGTTATTTGCCATTTTGATTTAAAAAAAAAAAAAAAACTCTCTCGAAATAATTTAAAGAAACGTGTATGATTAAAAGAATTAGTTTACACTTAAAATCTGACTTTTTTCTCCCCCAACAAAATTGACTAGTGGAAATGGAACTGGAGACCATGGGGAGAATAGTAACAAAGAAAAGAGTGTAACACAATGTTGGATGTGGATTTTTATTACTTTTAATAACATGTGTTGAAAATCCAGCCTTAAAAAAAATCCAAGCGAAGATAACTTTATTTATAACGCACTTTAGAAACAGCAACCACTGACCAAAGTACTGACCATAGGAATAAAATGCCTTAAAAATAAGTAAATGTATAATATATCTTAAAATAAAATGCCATAAGAATATATAAAAGTACAAGACACAAATAAGAGCAATAAGCAAGTAAAAACAACAAAAGCTCTGTCCCCTCTGTGCTTCTCTTATGTCCTTGGGACATGCAGTTGCAGCAGGTCAGCTGACCTGAGCAACCAGGAAGAGGAATGCAAGTGCAGTAGCTCAGACAGGTAAATAAACTGTTTAAAGATTAAAAAGCAAATAAAATAATTTTTAAAATGAACACTAAAATGAACAAACAGCCTGTGCAGAATCCTTTAAAATCTCAATTAATTAAACATTGTTAAAGGCACACTACATATCTGAGAAACCACACTTCACTTCTTAGTGGTCCAGTCTGGAGCTTCATGTGAAAGCTAAGTTTTAAGGCACTGACACATGCAACTAGACATCACATTATTATGAACATGCATCACTGCTGATTTAGCTAAAAAGGGGTAAAGGACATTATTAGCAGAATCGAGGAAAGGAGTGAAAGTGACAGAAAAGGCGATTAGACAAGCAAATATCTGACTTATACTGGCTGGAGAGAACTCAGAGAAGAGACAGGATGCAAGATGGATCCTGAATTAGACTTCAATAGACGGCATGAAAGTGAGAAAAACTTGAGAAGTTTAGCAGTGCTGCTCTAAAGAGGGGAAAGGTGATTAAACTCACCCTAAATACAACCTAAATAAAGATTAGATATCTACAAAACCAACACAACAAAAAATGAGAACATTAAGTTTTTGGTAACCTTTTTTTAATTACTCAATCAATAAAGATTTATTATTATTGTCACAGCTAAAATTTAGTTGGCGCATCAACATTACAAGGCAATGAGAAAAGTGCAATGCAAAGCAATTTTCAGTTTTGGCATCGACGTTTAAAAAGTGACATGTCCAGCTATGCAGACACACATGAAGACCAGTTCCCAGTTGCAGTGTTGATGGTCTATGGTTGGGGAAAAGAAAAAGGTGAGGGGTGGAAGTTATATTGTGTCCTGCAACAATGCACGGTCCCGGTCACAATTCTTGTGTTGGGATGTGGTTAGTGTCCATGGTTGAGGGCACAGAGGGGAGGGGGGGAACTGTTCAGCGCCCTCACTGCCTGAAGGAAAAGGCTGTGGGCTATTCTGGTGGTTCTGGCCTGGATGGACCAGTACGTCTACCTGACGGAAACAGGTGCAGGGAGCTCTGCGCTTTCCTCAGACAGCAGGTGGTGTAGATGCAATGTTGGAAAGAGTGATGATTTTTCCTATGATTTTTTCCTGCTGTTTTCACCACCCGCTGGAGTTCCTGCTGCTAAGAAAACCACACAAAAAAAACATATGTTAGCGCTGTTAGGGATTAGTAGTAGAGAGTGGTTGTGTCCATTTTTTTAGTAAATCCATAATCATTTTCAACATCTTCTTGATGTTCAGGACCAGGTTATTCTTGTGGCACCATGTTGCTAGATGTTGTCCCTCAGACCTTTATGCCATCTCATCTTTGTTATTGATTTTTCCTTTTTAAACAATTTCAAGCACTCCATTTTGTCTCGCATGAGAACATAACTGAAACGGATAGATTTTTCTTTGTATTTGACACAATTGCTTCACAGCATGTAACACTGGGAATGCTTTTTCCTCCCAGTGGAGTAAGCATGAGTCACTGGATTGATTTGTTGTTGACGACTGAGTTGAGTTGTTGCGTTGGTGGCAAAATGAATCATGTTGTGCTAACGGATCTGTTTTACAGTCCTTGTTTTGCTTACAGTTTTAATGAGAGTGCAAACTAACTCAGAATTAATTCATCCATTCAGGTAGTCAGCTGATTTTGCGAGTGAAAATGCAAGGAGCAGTTGAATTTAAATGGCATAGATCTAAGGTAGTTTGAGTCATTCCAGATCTCTCTCTGGGGCTCCCTGGCTTAAATGTGTCCAAGCTCATATTTTTCTTTCTTTCAGAGAAAGTAGAAGCAATTTAAAATCATACAGCTGCAAGTGGAGGCATGCCGTTAAAGACAGGGTCAGGAGATTTTCTTGCAGAGGACGAGCTGGATGACAGTGCTGGAGAAAAACACAGATGCTTTACAGCCCAGTAATCTTTGGCCATCGTCTGGCATCAGGGACACACAACTGAACCTACATACTGGAGTCAGTTGTGCATACACACATCATACTCTCGTATCTGACACTCCAGACCTTGATTTTGTATAAAACGTTTTCACTGTTCCCTAACTGTCATTGAAAATGGTGCCAAGGCGACATAAGTGGTGAGCACACAGTGTGTTTGGCCTGCTTTCAGTGTTCAGCTTCAGTATCCAACCCTTTGTTTGTAGCTGACTGAAGGAAGCAATGTAAATGGGGAGGGATGAAAAAGGAAAAAAGAAGTACACAAAGCAAGTGAACCAAATAAAAATCAGTAGGATTACCTTTTCTTTTTACCCATGCTAAGCGTTTCGCACCTGTGACTCTCAGTATCCCCAGATTAAAAACAAAAAGGGTAAACAGGTTTTTAGGTCAAATAAAACAACACCTCCTCATTCCAATCTCTTTTCTTTCCCACAGGATAAAGAGGAGCAATGGATGACCAAGCTGGTTCCAGGGGCAAACGACTTTGCGATGCTGCAGCCGCTGCATTGGAACACGAGATATGAAGTGGAAATCACAGCACGCAACGTCAAGGGCCTGTCGGAGCCCACTTTCTATCAGTTCTTCATGCCACAGAAACCTGACATTACAGGTAAAAGCATGACCAAAGAAAAAGTTTATTTAAGCTTTTTTAAAGATCTATTAGAGCTTTAGGTGCCTTTACGAACTCCACAGAAGACATTTCTGAACTTTTTGTGTTGAGTGCTGTGTTACTCATGCTGCTGGAAAGAGAGATAGCATTGGTGATAACAAAAGCAAGAGCAAGATGTTCCAGGCGACAGAAAGCAAGCCTCAAAACGCAGCAGGCCTTGTCACTGCTGCGCTTTCTGCACAAACGAGGCTGCTGCCATTGGACAAATTGGTGTCCCTGCCTCTCATACACAGATTTTGTCTGTATATGATTGTTGAATGTGGATTAAATTCCACAGAGAAGCCCTTTTTGTTCAGAAGTAGTTTTTTTCTGACAGTGAAAAGCGGCTCTAAAACATCCCTGAAGCTGCAATGAAAACCTCAATTTAACAATGCAAAATCTGCATTTGCATTAAAGTTCATATAAGCAACATTCTCACAACATGTATAGCACACTTTAAAATCTAACAGTTAATAGTTAAAAAATAATCAATATTACCACATAACTGTTCTAAAATAACAACAATTTCAATGACAATAAATTTACAGTTAAGAATATAAAAAAGTCAGCAACAATGGACTTTACTGCTGTTTTCAAAACTAACATGATGAAAAGCTAAAGGATTGAGACTGGGCTGTGTATCAGTGGGAATGAGTGAAGAAGAACACATTTTAAAGTCTTAGTAAGGCTTGTAAACCTATGAAAGGTTATAAACATTAGAAAAGTACAAACCATTTACCCTTCAAATATGTTATAGCACCTGTTTTTACCTGAGAATTGCTGTGAAAGACTGAGACGAGGATAAAAAATAAACTGTGTGAGGTGAAAGAAATGGATGCAACGGTGGTAAAGACTCTTTGACATGGCCCATTCAGTTAAACAGTCGGCTCCTACACACTGCAGTTGTGTGTGCCTATGGAATTCAGGGGCTGTAAAAGCCTTTAGGTCTATTTTTTGTAATATTTTTGATTTTTTTTGCAATTAAGTATAACAGGTTGCTTTAAAGTTTCAGTTGGTTAATTGAAGTTTTGGTTTAAAGAAAATGATTAGAGCATTTTGTGACCCAAATGACAATGAACTGCTAATATTTGATTTTTTTTTATGTGGGTAATGTTACATTTTCACCTCAAGCAGCCATGAGTTTCTTGTTTTGAATGCAGGGAATCAATTTTCTTTTACACCTTTCCTGGTAAACAGCACTAAAAGTACAAACACACCAGAGTTTGCATCAAAGAAGCCCAGCGGACCGCGAGTGAACATACCCCCAAGCTGCAGCTTTCTTGCTTAGAAGACAGACTGACTGCCTCATTTGAAAGACCAACACACACAAGATGACACAGGCCGTTGCACAAACACGGATATCGTGTGTATTTGGCTCTTGGTCTTGATTGTTGTTCTGTCGAGGTCGTGTGGTTCTGCTGCATAGTGTGTGTTTTTGTCTTGTATATGCTGTTCTTTTTTCCAAGGAGTTTGCATGTGAAATTGCAGTAAAGATCAATTGTTGATTTGCAGGCACGTTTTTTTTATCCAGGTTGTCTTCACTGTTTTGGCAAATATGCACACGTGTGCTAGAATACAAATGAAGGATTTAAGGGACAGTGCTTTTAAAATTTGTCACACCCACTCATGTTTTCCACATTTCATGCTTCAGACTGATCTTAAAGTGGATTAAATTCTTTCTCTTTTTATTTTTTTTGTCATCAGTCCACAGAGTTCCCGAATACAAAAATGGGTTTTTAGTGTATTTTGTAAAAAAATAAAGACTGAAATATCCAATTTACATTAGCATTTAAACCTTTCATTTCATATTTTGTATAATATCCTTGAAGAATGATCCTGAATGAATGAGCTGTCTGTCAAACGTCCACCTACGTGCCCTTCTCTCACCGAGATAATGCCAGATTTGGATTTTTAATGCGGTATGAGTATAACTTCGTTGTTTATGCTTTAAAAATAAAAGGCATTAAAATGAATCTCTTTCCATTAATTTGTTTATTTTGACAGCCCTAATAGAAATCCCAAATACATTTGATAAATGTAGGATATTTTTTTTATCATGATCTGGCAACCCCCAGACTTTGGGGTTAGGGGTTTGGGACCACCAGTTTGGGAAAGGCTGGTTTAAGCTTTTAAACCAGTGTTGCACCATATGAAAAAATTTATATAAAAAAAAAATAATAATAAAAAATCTACATTAATAGTATACCGCTCGGCACTGCATGACACCCTAAAGGTTTTCAGTCTTTGCTCTGTATTTTTATGCATTTAGTTGTCCTTATTGCCTGACTAGTGATGGGCCTCAAAACTCATTTAATAACTGGTTCAAAATTTTCCAAATACTCTGAGCTTATCAATTCCTCTGTCCACACCAGCACCTGAAGGCAACATGCATACATCACTCCAGTGCATCTTGTAAACGGTTCAAAGCATGGCTACATTTTACAAAGAGGGACGATTGCAACGTTAGCTAGAATGTGTCAAAAATGATTACCAGTAAGGATGTTCACCATAGACTGTATATAAAAGACAGACAGAGCCTCCGTGGCGTCACCTGTAGGTTTCTGAAGAGCTGAATTGAAGCTCAGTGGGCGGTTCCCATCTTGCCAGCATCACTTGTGTCGTCATTCCCAGAAAATCCAAAAATGGCCAAAGAGAGAGGGAATATGAAGGTGGGAGTGGATGGTTGACACCCATCAAACTCCGAGCTGCCTGTAGCTAAGAGCTAACCGAGCTAATCCAGAGCAAACGGTAGCTAACCAGCTAACGGTAGCTAACCAGCTAACGGAGGTAGGCGGGCTAAATCTAAAGCGTACTGTTGGCCGGCTAAAATCCGTGGTTGTGCTACACTTTCCGATCTTGCCGGGGATATTGGATACCTGTCAATCAAAAGAACACACCTCTATATATGCCGAATTTTAAGATTAAATAACATCCAAACGGTTAGAAAAAAATTCACCCCCCTCACAGTTGTCATAAAGGTTTTTTGTACCAGGCTTTAAACATGTAATTTCTGCTGTGAAGTTGGTCTTTTTAACATGGGAGTCAATGGGGATTGACTTTGTTTTGGAGCCAGCCCCTAGCGAATCAGGAGTGAACTGCAATTTTTTGCACTTCCACAGGCTTCACATTTTACCACCAGAGGTTGCGGCTTGGTTGAAACACAGCAACATGCTAAAACATCTTGCTACTTAACATGGGAATAACTTTCATAAATGCCATGTATTTGGCGCTTTGTGTACGCGCAGTACAAATGCTAATGCTGCTGCTTCCCGAACAAAAACAGCTTCTGTAGCCAACTGTAAGTATTCTTTGTGTATTTAATTCCTCATAAAAATCAAAGTTGAGATTTAATAAAGGGAATCAAGAATCGTATCAATAAGTAAAATGAAATCATTAAAATTTTTAATTCCCGTCCCTAATCCTGACTGGTCTCTCAGTCTGTGTTGCCATGATGCTACCATCTCTGTCTTTGACTGTGGGGATATTAATAATGTAATGTTCAGTGTCTGGTTTCCTCTGTACTCAGATAATTATACCTATCAGGAAGTCATTCAGGTTCCTTTTAGCAAATTCACACCAGATTCTCACAAGGACTACTAATACAAGCACAATCTAACTAATTAGAAACCTAATTAGTAGACAATAAGTAAAATTTATCATTTTTAAGATGACTCTAAACATCATAAACATCATCATTCTGAAACTTGAAATCATCTAAAAACTCTTTAACATACAGCAATGTTCAACTTTAGAAGTAGAATAAAGTAAATTGATGCAGACACATCTATTACTAGGATTATTCTTTCAACACTCTCATCCAGTGCCTTGTCAAGACCTCCCATTCACACTTGATGAAAAAAAAAAAAGGTTAATTTCTGTTGTTTTGCTTTCTCCTCTGAGCCTTTTACTATATTTATTTGTGTTGTTAGAGATGGTAGTGTTTGCCTTGGCTGTTACTGCAAAAGTAAAATGGCTCTTAAGAGTGTAGCTTGCTTTTCAAAGAGAAAACAAGAGCTAGGAAATGGCAAGTTTAAGGCAGGTCACTTTGTTTGACTGTCCTCCCTTGTTAGTGAACAGCAGTGCATCGTGGGAAAGACTCCGGGAGAGTATAGGGAATCGTGGAGAAACCACTGTTCTCTTAATGTGTTTGTTTGAATGACTAACTCTGAAGAGTTTTCCAGGTACAGAGCATTTTAGGAAGCGTACAGTAGATAGAGAAGACAGAAAGCTGTCTTACTGTGCTTGAGAAACAGCAGGATTTTCAAATCTGCTCATTTTTGCCCATCAGTTTTATCTCACGAATTCAGGCATAGAATAGGAATGACGGGGTTTAAGCTAATATTAGCTCCATACCAACTTAAAGTTTAATAATGTTGGTCTGTCTGATAGTATTAGGTTTCACAATTTATATTTTCTGGCTGAAGATGTTTGCTTGCTTACAGAAAAAAAACTCCACCATCACAATTTCTTCTTCAGTAAATCAAATTTGATTTTGAAGAAGTCTGCTCAGAGTCGGCGCAATCAACAATATTAAATATGAAATATCTGCCAGTCGCTATTGCAAACTCTCCGATCCACAGCCTTGCTTTTCTCCCCATATCATACTGTATAAACAATCTGGCTGCACACTTAATGAAAGACACATCTTTTTTCCTTTTTATTTTTACTCGAGATAGAAATTATGTTCAGTCTGTATATATTTGCCTTCTATCTCTCCCCAACCAATTTTCTCCTTTCAATTCTCTCTCTATGTATTATGCATTTGCAGTGTATTGAATTGGCACTTTCAGTTTTTTCTCCTCCTCCTCCTTTTGCCATCCGATTTTAGTTTGTAACAGGCTGCATAACCTTCCCTCCTGCTTGCAGAAAATCCTTTAAGAAAAATGCATTGATTGAAACACCGCCCTTTTATCCTTTTTGATTTACTTTACTTCTTTTTTGTCACATCAAAGCTTTCTTTTCACCACCTAAATCAGTCTTTCAGTTCACCACAATTACAAGATTTTGTCCTTTAATGTATGCTTTGTGTGGTTTGCACTGAAAAACCATATCAATCTTCTAACCATGATGTTATATAAAACTACCACATTTATTTAGCTATTAGTGTGAGTATATATCTTTATAGAAGTACTTTGCAAACAACTAACTAATAACCAATGAAATAAATGAGCCTGCAGAGTTATATTGCATTACCTTTATGGGAACAAGACTTAAAGGTACTGTGTGTAAGAACCAGTAACATTTAGTAGGAAAGATGAGTATAGAAATGGCTTTAAATGCCAAGGACAGCTGTAAATGGTCGGTGGCCAAAATTCTTCCAGACATTAACATGTTTTCATCTGTGAGTGGATCCAGGGGCCTCAGGCACAGTGATGACTGCACTATAGGTAACTACATCAATGTTGTGTTCATGTCTACTCCCTTCTTCTATGCGCCTTTTAAGGCAATACTTATCCCAAATGGTGCTCTAGCACCTGGCAAACAAAGCCCGTACTGCTGTTTTACAGCTCAGAGGGTTCTCGCTTCACACACAAAGTGGCTTATCCATTCAGAGACACAGTATTAAAAATGGTGGCTTAAATATAATGGCTGCCATGTATGTGGACCCAAAACATCAGAATAAAACCTTAGTTATTGTAGTCAACTGATTATATACTAATAGAAAAACTGTTTTTAATGATGTATTTAATTTTTCTGTCATTGATCTGTGATTTTTTTACACACTGTGCCTTTGAAATTAGTTTCATATGAGTTTATGAACTTTTTTAATGCTCTAACTTTTTATTAGATAATGCGTAATGTATGTTTGAATTAAATTCTATGGTTGAGCTCTTTTTTTGTTTTTTTTTAGAAATATTACAAAGCTAAAGGTAAAAACAACTTCACAAACTTTGTTATGTGCTCCTTTAGACTCAGGTTACTTTCAAACCAAATACAGTTTAATTGTAACAGACTTTACAAGTTCTCACAAAAAAACTATCAGATCACATAATTTATGTAGTCATTTCCTGGGGACACAGATTTCAGCTGTCCTACAAGTGAACTGTAAAAAGGTATTAGATTATACAGTTTTTTATATCCTGATAGTCATTGTAGTGAAGTGTGCATACTGGGATCAGAATTTCTAACAGGCTAAATACAACTGTGTCATCAGCATAGCTGTGAAAAGAAATCCTGACCTCTGGAAAACATGTACAAACAAAATAAAAATGGTTGTAAAACTTATCCTTGCAGGACACCATACTCTATGGTAGAGAACTACACATGTAGTAATTGACTACGACACAAATTTAGTTTTATTTGTAAAGTATCATCTTAACCATTTTATGCTATACTTTGTATTTCCAGCCAGCACCTTTGTCTAGGAAAGTGGATGTTGTGATCAGCTGTCCCAAAAGCAGCACTAAGGTCCAAAAGAAACAGAATAGAACAGAAACTATCATAAATAGCCATAAAAAGATCATTATTCACCTTGACAAGGGCGGTTTTTCTGCTGATTTTTATGGAATCCAGAAAACAACATTATTTTAAAAAATGCATAGTATTTCTTAGTTTTGTGTTCTTAAATCCTGGAGTTCTAAATGAACAAAAAATTAATATGTTAATGATTTTAGTTTCCCACTGGCTGTTTTGTGATTAACAAAAAGGCAGAAAAAAATAAAACCCAAGGTAAATGATTGCATCTACTAACTTCCTTTGTGTACTTTTTTGTGTTGAGTTTGCATGTTCTCCTTGTGTATGCCTGGTTTCTCTCTGGGTACTCCAGCTTCCTCCTACAGTCCAAAGTCACGCATGGGAGTGGTTGTTTGTCTCTGACAACAGACTGGCAACCTGTCCAGGGTGTACCATGCCTCTTGCCTGCTTTTGCTGAGATAGATATAACCTCTACCTATATATTGGAATAAGCGGTATAGAAAATGAATGGACCGATAATACCAACACTCCAGGAAAGACTGAAATGGAGACACTGATCCCCAAGTTAGCATTAATCTCTACCTGCAGCCTGTCACAATATGATGCTGCTTGCTTTGCTATGGCTGCTGTATTTCTTTCTTGGCTAACTTCATCTGCCACTTCCAGTCATGAACCATAAAAGAAGCTTTGATTGAACCAGGCATCATTTATTTTATTTCTAATATTCTCATCAAAAGCTATGAGGATATGATTTTGAATAATAAAAGGGTAAATAAGGCTTTTCTCCTGCAAGCCTAATTGAAACTCCTTTCTAGAAGTGAAGCCAGCAAATCAAAACACTTTTATGGCCGCCCATTACATTAATCAAGCCTCTCATCAATTTTCAAAATGAAAGTCATAATTTTTAAAGCAATGTAATGAAAAAAAACAACAGCTCTTTTGTTCAGTCATTTACTGCATAAAAATACCAATCATCCACTATGCAGGCCAGCCGAGTAGAAGACATTTTTATATCATGATCAAGTTGAAATTGGATTAAGAGTTTGCCAAAGCCACTGTTGAATAAATGACCTGCAACCAAAGACTGTGTGGTGCGTTGAGAATTCAGTCTGCAAGTATAAGCCTCCTAATAAACATTAGTTAAACAACTGAATGAACTAAACAACCTGTTAGGTCTTTGTTTGCTTTTTTCTAAAACGAAAGCATTGCTCAGTTTAGTAAAACTAGCTAAAATGTCAATGTTGCTCTAAATCCCACAACAGCAGAACTTTAAAAGCTTCTTCTATTAAAAAAGTCTTTCTGTACACGTCTAGTGGGATTCAATCAAATCGAACTACAAAGATTTCTAGGGAATATCTCAGACATACTGAGCAGCTGTAATACAGACGATAAGATAAGAGTCAATTTATGCCTAAGATGCAGGCTGCAACTGGAAAACCTAGGGTTTAAACACACACACCGACCCAATTTGGCTGTGATCAGGTCTGCACTGAGATCGGATCTCAGCTTGGTGAGAATGCAGTCTATGCAGTGTGATCACTTTCTGATGAATAAACACAAGTTGAAATGTTAAACCTCCTGAGTCCCATCTCTTCCTGCTAAGCTTGATTAAAGCTGCAGGTAGGAAGGAGTAATATTTACTTAGCAAGGCAGCTTGTGAGATCTCAATCAAGGAGAAATCCATCTTGCCAGATGCGAGAGGGGCTAAATTGTATAGGCTTCAGCTTCCTGTATTAGCATCTTCAGGTGACAGCAGCACCTGAAGTTTAGCATAAATACTAAAAGCATCACTAATAGCTCAACCGGAGAGCATTATTTTAGTGAAAGAGTAGACGAGTTCAGTGGAAGACTTAACTGAACCAGACAAGTGCTCCATCCAGTCATCTGCTGAGAACAACTTCTTAATGGTTCATTTTAACAAACCATCAGCTGCAGATGTTATAGTGATTTTAATGTTGCAAGAGAAATCCTTGATCTTGGACTAGCTGAGGTTATAAACCAACCCAAACTGAGCTTTTGCACTACTGCATACAAAATACAGATAGTAAGAACTGTACATTGTATTTGCTTTTATTGTCAGGAACACTACTTTTTTTTTTTTTACCAAATTACCATCCTGGAAAAATACTGAAGGATCCATTTTAGATTCAAAAACACATGAGTGAAGTATTGCTATTTTTTTACCTTAAGAAATTGGGCAACCCCTAATTGCTCCTGATGGGTCGTGGTAAACACCTTGCATGGCAGCTACCGCCATCAGTGTGTGAATGTGATGTATACAGTAAAGCGCTTTGGATAAATATAATTACAGACCGTTTACCATTACGTGTCATTATTACGTGATTCTCATCAGAATCTGGAGGGATGAATGAGTTTTCTATTCTCTCATTTGTTAGATCATTATAGTGTAACACATAAGTGACCACAGCACACATTTACTTCTTAATAACCATCCGCCCCTCTTTCTTTCACATACAGTTACTCTCATGACCACTTGAGGTCACATGTATTTGTTTAATGTAATCATAATGCATATCTGTCTGCACATAACACATGGGCACATTTTGGGGAGTAAAATAAGAGTGTACATGGGTGGAGTATTTACCAGATGGAGGCAGCTGATGAGGAGAGGGACTTCAAAGCTAACGCAGAGGTTGCAGCTTTCTGC
>JBAMHW010000027.1:9681499-9698446 GCA_037177495.1 Rhadinocentrus ornatus
AGTGTCTTTAATAGTTTGTGGAAGAAAATGAATAAATAATTCGATCAGCCTCTCATCAACTTGATCCACTGGTTATTGTTTTTAGGAACAGTGGTTACCACACAAATTCAACCACAAGATCCAGATATCCGGCAACACGTGATCCCAAACTGACCAATAACATGGGAGAACCTCCACGTAAACCGTCTGCGTAGCAGGAGTGCACGTCAGGTCTGGAAGAGGTGCGCGTCAAGCCTCTGCGGAGCTACGCCGGTTACGCGGACGCAGACGCCACACTAGCATATATCCGCCTTAAAAACACACGCACACACTTTCAGGATCAAAATGAATTTCCCTTTGTAATGCTGCAGAGGTAAATCCTTTTTTAAACATTTTTTTTAGTTAAAGAAATGCAGCTTGTATACAATTATCACAAATTATTACAATCTTTGCAACACAAGTAATTTTCCTTTACTTAAAAATGTATCCAGTTTAATAAAGAGGCCAAATAGAACCAATTTTTTTAGAAAGCCTTGTTTAAATCAGTAAACATAACATTGAAGTAATAAAACAACAAAGCTGCTCCTTCTGCCGTTAAAGCCCTCCTTTATTGCCAGTATATATTATGACAGCTCTGATTAATCTCAAAAAATGGAGATAAATCTAATAATATGGCTTTCAAAACAGCTACAAGTAAACACAGTTGTACGCCATCAATCCCAGTTCAAACTGTCCAGCCACTGCGTGGCACTTTGAAGCAATGCTCCTTATTGGATGAAAGTTTGAGGTTTATATATTTCAAGAGTTTCTGCTGGCAAAGCAAAATGTTACACTTTAATAAAATTTTTATCTGGACACTCCAAAGCATTTGAAATAAAATAAGATTTCTGCTTGTTTTTGGTTTAAAAGTAAACGGCCACAGTTTCGTCCTTTCATGATGGAAGCGTTAATGGCTGATTTATAAAAGCAACATAGGCTTTGTGTTTAATACGAAAGCATAACTGATGTAATTGCTTAAAGTAACTGCGTGCTGATAGTGAAAGAGAATGACTCAAAGAATGGATTAGCATTCCTTTCTCCTGGAAGATGTTAAGGCTTCAGGGTAGCTGACGAGGTGTTGTTTACTGCCTCTGATTCTGTGCTTCGGCAGCCAAATTAGCACAAATAAACTTTCCAAAGGTAAGATAGAAAACAGCCGATGGCAGTGAGAAAATATTGATCCAGTCTACAAGTTTTAAATCCCATGTGGCCCCGTTTTGCAGAAAACCCCCCAATGTGTTTTAATTAGAGTTCTTTTTGCCACAAGGTTCTTTTCTCCATCTCTCTGTGCCTTGTATGGCTGCCAGGCTCCTGTGTCTGCAGTCTCAGCTCTAAGTCAAGAACAAAGTCACCGATATGAGAGTCATTTTGGGTTGTGACACTCTAATAACTTCCTCTGTGATGCAGGAGTGTTTGGGGAATGCAGGCAGTCTAGCGGTTCTGGCTCCGTATGCCAGCATACTGGGTTTAAAATGAAACAGCGACTCAGACATTGAAGTGTTGACTCCTGGCTTTGATTTTACAAGGTTCAGTATCGCTGGATTCATGCACTCATGGAGGGATTATGTGCCAACTCTCCTCTGCAGCTTACAACAGGGATTTTGTTTCTCACTGGTCATTTTGTTTCAATAATGGAAACATTTAGAGAATTTATCATCTCTTTGCTGCTTATGTTGGTTTTGCATCTCTGTGCATACTGCACATCTTTTTTTTTGTGATAATTTTTCGTTTCTGTGATCTCTTTCAAATATTCTTATAACGCCTCTGTGTCTTTTGCATCTCTTTCTGATGACATTATACCTCTTTGTGGTCTGGTTGCATCTCTTTTTATCTAATTTACAGTATGTCTTTGTGGTCATTTGCTGCCTCTGGTCTTTTTGTATTAGTCTGCTGTACAATTGCATGTGTTCTCTTCCATTTTCTAGTTTATTATCAGTCTTTGGGCATTATTCATCCCTTTCTTGTTGCTTTATTCCTTTTTTCAAATACTCATTTCCCTTTTGACCTATTGTCCACCCATTGGACCCTTCTCTAATTCTTCCATGCATGGCACTGTGCAGAAAATTTGGCATTTTTATTATTATTTCTACATCAAACACACATAAACCCTTAAAGCATCAAAAGTCCGGTATGCAGCATAAGAGCAGTGGATTTATTTGTGTTTTGGTAAAAAGCTTGGGTTACAGAGACTTATTTAACACATGAGCTGTTAATGCAGATGTAAGACGAGTCCTCAGGATAGTTTGGCCTCTACTGCACACAGTTTGACCTTTCTGATTCTGGTTGTATGAGTGAGTGGCTACTGTAGAGCTGACATGTGGAGCTAGATGTTTTTCACACTTCTTATTCTGAGAGGTTTTGGTTTCAATCCAGGATTCAGTTGGATGTAATCCAAAAAACGAGATACCAAACCACCTCCGTGCTTGTTGTGGAGTCAAACACTGGATTTTTCTCTCTGTTGAATATGCAACACATGGGGAAAACTGACTGCACTACCCCTGTCAGAGGGGAAAGCAAAAATAAAAATTTGGCAGCATTTACTCTTCGCTCACATTTAGGTGGCAGACTCCACCAGTTATCTAAGCGGTTAGACCTTCATATGAATGTCTCATCGTCTCGTTAACTCACAGGCTACTGAACACACATATTAAAGTGTTCCTTAGCAGGAAAGTTCATTCCCTTTTCCATCACTGATTACTCCTGGCGAGGTCTGACCTCCAGCTGTCAGCCCCGATTCTACTGCGGATGTTGAGTTTGCTCAACCCTGGGATCACTTAAAGCCACAACTCCATTCAGCTATGCCCACTGGGGAGCCCCACTTTCCTGCACTACTTTCATTTTCGCATTAATTCAATCGAAGGCAGGAGCTGCTGCTTGTTCCCGACTGAGCCGAGGAGCCCAGTGTGTTTTACAGACCGCTCTATGGAAAAATATTTCAACCTCTAGCTTAAAATTCAGAATTTCTCTCCCATGTGAATTGGTTCAATGCTGCAAGCTATGAAATAAGAGGACTCTGGTTGAAAGATCAGGATGGTAATGCTGCCACTTGTTACAGAGAGTTGCACTGTGGCTCAATAGAGCTGGGAAGTGTAAACAATAACTCCTGCACCTGTAAAACCACAGACGCTGACTGCTGGTGTTGGATGTAAGGCCTGAGGGCAAATACAGCAAAGGAAATTGGATTTGTTGTGTAGTTTTAGCCTGTGAAACCCTCAAAGTTTTCTTTTTTTTTTTTTTAAAGATGTTGTATTTTTAAACAAGTCACAAATGACTACATAATGATTTCAAAGCCCTAAAGATCTTTTCCTCATTAATTCAAGTCTTTGAAACTTTTATCCCAAATAAAAGGAACTTTGGAAGGCAGAAATCAATTTTTTTGGAGGAGTTTTGGTGGAATCATGCTAATAATTTAGATTATTCCCCTGCCTCTACTGGTTAATGGCTGGAAACCATCCAACAGCTCTGCAGGAATTCATTGACCTTGATTTGTGTTTCAGCAAAAGTTTTTGGCGCAAACATGCTCCACTGCTATTGTTACACCTTCATGTATAAAAATCAGGGGTTGCATAGCGAGGTAGCCGACCTCTGACCTCGGCTCCACAGGCACCCAACCTGAGGACTCGTCCTTCAGCGAGACGGCGAATCCCTGCCGGTTCCTGCAATGCTGATCTCCACCTTACCTTGACCTCCGTTTTCCATCTTACAGAACATGAAACTCAAATTTCTAACAAGTGTTTTGTCCTTGTGTGAATGTGTGTGCGTGTTGTGTGTCGGCGTGTGTGTGTGTGCTTCACTGCCTTAGCAGAATCCCTGTTCAGCGGCCTGGGGCTCGGCGCGGTGGTGGGCCTCGGTCTGGGAGTGCTGCTGCTGCTTTTGGTGCTGGTGGACGTCAGCTGCTTCTTCCTGCGTCACTGCGGCCTGCTGATGTGCATCACACGCACGCTGTGCAGCAAGAAAACAGCCACCAGTGGCAAAGGCAAAGAAATGGAGGAGGGCAAGGCTGCTTATCTGTGAGTCTCATCTTCCTTTTTTTCAGCTTTCTTCTGGGGTTAAAGCTCCTTGAATCACCAGCAAGTCACCAGGTCCTTCATGCTTGCAGAGGGAACATCTGCTGTGGGTGTATCTTATTACCCGTCAGTTGCAGGGGGTCAACTTTCTGCTTCCTGCTGTATAATTTTTGTGCCACAGTGAACTGAAAGAACTGACTGGATCATATTAAAGTTGGCTTGAAAATGTTAAATGAGCAGCTCTCGACAGGAAAAAAGTCTCACCATCTTTTTAGAAGTCTTTTCTAAAGGTTTATATTTGGTCAAGGATTCACCCACAGTTTTACAAATTGTTGCACGATTACAGAAATACTCTACAAATGCAGCACTTCATGTTATGTACAGATTTTATTCCTTCTATATTTACTATGAATGAGAAAAGGAGACTTTTTTTTACTATATTTACTATAGGTACACCTACAACAGCCGCCCAACCACCCTTTCAACCACAGTATGTCTCCAATTATGTCTTACTCACTAACATCAGTGCCTTCCATACAATGTGCAGTGAGTCCACATCACTCGTTTGCATGGATCGTGTGTCTGTCCACGCTTATGCACGTGTGGCGGTACTTTTGTTATCTCGACATCATGCTTTGCTTTGTGTATCTCTGTGTTTACGGTATGCATGCAAATTGTCTCTGAGTGGCCCCAGGAAAAGTGTTGCTGCATGCGCCGTTTGTATAAGCAAACATGTACCTCACCTTTGTTTTGTCTCAACAGACAGTGGGCAATCCATAAGCCCAACCCTTTCGGAAATTCACAGTGCAATCGATTTTCAGATTTAGTCCCGCTGTTTCATGCAGGGAGCAGGCCAGCGCCCACAGAGTCTGATTCATTGGCCTTAGCAAAGCCGTTTTTTGTTTTAAAACTGTCAGCATGCCAGCCCTCTGTCTGGGATGTTGAGAGAGGGCACAGAGGAGGAGAAGAAGGGGCTTTGACTTTTGCTGAGTCACTAAGCTCACAGCGTTCGAAGGCTGACTGACTGGATGCCCAGACAGCATGCACAATGTGTGTGTGTGTGTGTGTGTGCGCGTGTGTCACTGATGAAGCTTCATTCTGGCTGCATTACATTCATATGCAAAGATGTGTCAGATGTTCGGATGATGAAATCTACATAGTACACGAGGCGTTCAGGTGAAGCAATAACAGTATTGTATTCCTACACCCTGGGTTTACATTTTCATACGATTCAGGGACAAACAAGAAAGAAATCCAGCTGTTTTTCAGCAAAGTTCAGTTGCAGAACAAAACGTACTGGATTTCAGACTTTGAGAAAATGCAAAAATAAACCAGAAAGAATAAGAATAAACAGCAAACAAACATGGGAAACATTTCATATTTTTAATGAGACAAGACATCAATACAGAAGTGACACAATATTGGCCGAAATGACAACAAAACCACAAGACAAAAAACACAAACGGAAAAAGAACAAATCATGAAATTCAACAGAAAGACTATCAACTTAAAACAATGTAGCATTCAGACAGCAGAACAAAAACACAGAGATTTTTCTCCAAAAAAAAGGGTTTTGTCATCTTTTTATTTATTAAATGTGAACTTTTTTTGTCGTCTTCTTGTATTTCATTTTCTTTTGTGAAATCTTTTGTATTGTGTTTTTGTGAACTTAAACCTGCAATCTCCAAAATGCAACAGTATTTTAGCAGAAACTAACTCCTTTTAAATCCCACATTAAGGCTGCGAGCTCTCACTAGCCCACTGTACGGGGAAATATGTTGGCATCAATGTTTATAAAACTGATGAAGTTAAAGAAAAAGCAGATTAATATGAAACACAGTTCGATTTGATATATTTGTAAATAGTGCTAGTTTAAAAATTCGGGAAGGGTGATAGGTTGTAAAAACCTGTAAATCTCAGGCAGATGTCAACAATGGCATCAGTAAGAGTCTGTAGTAGTGATAAATAGACTGAGGTAGGCAGAAGTCATACATCATACCATCAAAAAGGCATGTTTGCAGCAGTTCCGACACTGAAGTATTTTAAAACAAGATTCTGTTTCAACAGGGAGTCACAGCCTGCCTTCATGACCTGTTCCTCCGCCGCCATATGGTGCTGAAGCTAAGCAGGAAGCACCCAGCAGCTGTGTGCCTTCTCACCAGTGTGGTTTTATCTTCAAATGAGAGGATGTGTGGGTGTCTCTCTTAGGAAACCTGTCGAATTGTGTCAAATTCTTTAGTTACCAGGGTAAAAGTTGAAAGAGCCAAATGTGTTCAGATCTATCCTGTTGACTTCAAAAGCTAGTCCACATATCCATTTAGTGAGCAATGAGTTCTTGACTGTGCAGTGTGATGTCAGTAGGAGCAGTGAGCAGGTTAACGGAGATAAAGTCAGTAAGATACAAAGTCATTTCTGACTCTGTAGCTGCTGTTTAACTCCTCAAAAAATGAAGCTTAGAAGTCTCCATCCAGACAATAAAACATAGAAAATAATCACATTTTTACAGAAGGGGCACATAAATGTTTATATCAAGTCTTACTAAGTATAATTTCGACTCTGGACAAATTTTTTCAGTATTGTCTCCAGGCGTTTATTTATAATATTTCTTAGTAGACTGCTGTTGATAGTGATAGCAGAAAATCCACTTCCATCCTGTCAGATCTAGAAATAGATCTATTTTCCTTTCTGGCCCCTTCAGTAGCCTGCAGGCAAACATCAAAAAGTAAAGTTCTGATTCTAAAAGCAGAACTTCTGGTTTTCTGTTGATATTCATTTACCCAACAACAACAAGCCAGCACTGAGCACGGTGCGGCACGGTGACAGTTTTAAAGTTTAGGTAATACATGAGGGGTAGGAGCTGACGTCAGTCAACACTTTGTCTGCTCAGACTTAAGAAGTTAAGAGTTGGAGCTCAGTGACACATTTGAATTGGAGGAGACCAGACTTTTGGAGCCTTCATGCATACCTGATGACTCACAGTTAGAAATATAAAACAGAATGGTAGATTATAGTTAAGGCTCTGGAATCCAGCAGCTGCAGAAAGAAGGCAATTTCACTATGATGTTGAGCACTGACAGAAAATCTATTCTATGAGAACACAGTTCTTTTGAGTTTATTATTTGGTATCTAAAAGCTTTTTCTGTCAGCTAACAATTATCAAATCTTAGAGATAAAGCAAGATTAAAATAAGTTTAAACTCACTTTCTGAATCTGGAGGTGACACATTGAAACGCAACCTAAAAAGCTACTTAATGTTGCCCCAAACACTTCCTGTTTGTTTGACTTCTGTATTTATTTGATTGGTAACACAAGAAAAAATATAGAATTCTCACTTACCCCATCCCAGTCTCGCCATAAAAGGTAACATAGGGAAGTTTTTGTCATACAACTAAAGTTTTGATGGAATTTGTGATATGGACCCTAAATCACTTGTACACCTCTTTTGGTGTGCATATACTTGAGAGAGGGAAAGAGAAAAAAATAAAAAAATTGAATAGAAGACAACAGGTTAAATTGCCTACAAATTGTTCAGGAATGAAGTAGCAGACATTTGACAACAAATAGTATAACAATAAATGGAGGAAATATATAAAAAAAAGTTCAGAAGTGGTTTGCAAAATCAGGAGTTAAGGGGTTAAAATTGCCCTTTAACAAAACATAAAAAAAGAAGAAAAAAAAGAAAGAAATCTGACATTTTTTTTTCGTTTTATGACTGTGTGATGTCAGAACTTTTGTAGTACAAAGGGTATCCACCAGGGGGCAGAAGTTCAGTGTTAGATTGTATACAACCATGTTTTCAGCACAGTTTTTACCATAAAGTGATGCAACAGGTCTCAGAAACTGTATGTTTCACATATAATACACGTGGTGAAAGAGGGTTAAAAACAGTCTTTGGGTCTAGTCACATTTGTCAGCCCATTTATTAACTCAAAGTGACGGATGTTTTTTAGACCAAAGCACAATATGATATCCAATAGCCTCTGCATGTGATTCGGCGGGCCCACTGTTTTTCACTTAGACCTTCCAAT
The DNA here is from genome assembly GCA_037177495.1 of Rhadinocentrus ornatus. NCBI lineage: Eukaryota > Metazoa > Chordata > Actinopteri > Atheriniformes > Melanotaeniidae > Rhadinocentrus > Rhadinocentrus ornatus. Next base: position 9,689,553 of record JBAMHW010000027.1, read on the forward strand.
ACACTGCAGGGCAGCAATAAAGTTGTTTTTATTAACCTCATGAGCCCTGTGCCTTTCTATAGGCCTCTGCTCAAAACATGCATAGCTATAATGAATTGAGTATATTTTTGCAACCACAAGGTTTATTTGAATATTATTTTAGTCATAGCAACTTAAACAATTGTGAGATCAGTTGAGAGGTGTCAATATCTGTGTATATGTTACTGGTTAAGAATAAATGAAGATAGCACATCGCACAAATAGAAAAAGTTTCAGGTTGCGAAAATAAAAGAAAACACTGAGGATTAATAAAGAGGGCAGTGGCTCTAAATCTCTATCAAATTATAGTACAATATGTAAACACTATCTATACAAAGGCCATCTGTGATATAGTGAAACAGAAAAAATTTTAAAAAAAAATTTTGTTCAGACAGTTCAAGCGAGGTCTCCAAAATGGCCAACATTTCTCAACATTTCCCAGTTTGTGGACCTCAGGTTTTAAAATTTCAGGAGTTAAAACTAAACTTTTCTTAGCCTAGAGAGTGAAGGGTAACTCCAAGGTGAGTTTAAAGTCAATATTTGACACATTTAATTTCACAGTGTTTTTTAATACTTCACATAATAGCAGATGAAATGCTTTCCACTGAGATCAGCAAACCTGCATGAACTCCAACGTGCACATCTCAGTCATTTCACACTTGACATACCAAGCAGTGCCCACACTGAGTGCCACCATCCAGTTACCCTCTGCAGTCACGGCACCAAATCTTCTTGCATTAAGGCCAACGTCCATTAGGTTTGTTGCTACACATCCAAAACTCAACATGCTGACTCTGGATGCTACATTACTTTCTGTGAAAATGACTTCACTCAACATCAATCTGTTAACTACAGATTACTTTCTTTCACTGAATAAATGCTTACAAATTTAAAATTGCAGTGCAGTAAGGTGCATGCTGGGAACCCCATCTAAAAAAGATCCCTGTCCTCATATGAAGACACATTTTTTCAGAGCCAATACTTGGGTTTTATACCAATCAGGTTCTTCTAATCTCAGAAAGAAAAGAAAAATATTTCATGATAAAAACTTTGACTATGACTACTTATTAATATGTATATATTTAACAAAGCATTGTGGCATATTTTTTAGATGTCAGAAGGACAACAAAGGGTTTTTCTACAAAGTGAAATTTATCAGTAAGTGTGTGAAATTTCAGTGTACTGCTCACTGAAGGCCAGGCAAATGTATTTGTATAGCACAATTCATGTACAAGACAATTCAAAGTGCTTTACACAAAACATAAAAAACATTACAGCAAGGTGCAGAAAAAAATTCAAGTGTATTAGAAAAACAAAGATTAAAAAGGTAACATTGATTACATAAAAACAAGGGGGAAAAAAAGCTTAGATAAAGAAATAAGTTAAGATTTCAGCATAAAAGAACCAGCTGCGCATCTGGACTTCTAGTAAGAACTATTGAAATGCAGCTGAGAACAGGTGGGTCTTTAACCTGGACTTTTAAGATTTAAATGTTATGCAGGAAGGAGAATGTGAACGAATAGGGGCGTGATTTCAGACAGCTTTACAAAGATGAATATGCTCAAGATGTTTTGGACTCATGGGAAACTTCCAATTAAGATTAGCTCTGAGAGTAGTGAGAAAGATTCATGTTTTACCTTTGATTATTATTTTATTTACAGTCTTTGCATTTAAATAGTTTAGAACACTTTGCAAACAGCTTATCTTAAACAAGCTGCTCATAAATTTCAAGCTATTTCTCCTGGTAATAATTAATTATTTATAAATTTTTTATGTTAATGCATTTTTGTTTTTTTTGTATTCAAACCTTTTGGGGTGACGTGCAGGAAGTGCTTCAGTTTTACGTTCTAGACAAGCAGACTAAGGCAGATTTAAAATTGTAGTGCAATTTTACTTTTGTTTTAACTTCGCATCTGCATTGGCAACCAGTTCCGTTGTTACTGTTCATTGTCCACATACTTTCTTCTGGACTATGCTTGTTACTGGAGGATTCCTCTAAGGCAGTGTTTCTCAATCCTGGTCCTCAGAGAGCACTGCCCTGCTTGTTTTAGAGGTGTCCATCTTTAGCACCTGACTCAAATGAATGGCCCGTTAGCAAACTTGACAAGCAGTTTAATTAATCTGAATCAGGTGTACTGGAGTTGGAAAGAACTAAAACATGCAGGGCAGTGGTCCCTGAGGACCAGGATTGAGAAACAGTGCTCTAAGGGTACATTAGAGAACTGAGATCAGATAGAAACCAAAATTTATAAGGTGTAAAAAATTATCAACATTGTGACAGTAGAGGTTAGCATTTTGCTAATTTTGAGATCAAAAAGATAAAAAAACAACAACATTGGTATCATAGATGGTACGCAAGGCTCCTAAAACAAGCACAATGTGTTTTTCTTTAGAAAACTTCCGTCCATTAAAAACGCCACCTCAGGTGATGGGAGTTATACATTATTAAAAGGTTTGGTTCCTTTGACTAAGTGGAGTGTGAAAGCAAACTGGGACCAGCTGAATGTTGCAACCCCTACTTTCACCCAGTCTAGTGGACTATTGGGTGTAAAAACAACCTCAGATACCCAACACCAAAACCAGCTAGATGCCTTGAGAAGCTCAAACACGTTTGACTGAACAAACCTGACTTAGTAAAATGTAAAAGATTAATTTATTATTGAAATTAATTTCCTTTCATTCACATTCCACAATCACATAAAAACAATTCTTTATCTATAAATTCAGGTAAAAAAGACGTCCAGTCCCCATCAGCTTAATTCTTAATCAGGATCTCTCAACATGCTCTAAATTTCCTCTTAAAAATGTTACATTTCTACATTTAATATAAAACTGGGATCTCAGGTATAAAGAAAATTTGCTTGCTGGGAAAAAAAAAAAAAAGAAGAAAGAACTGAATCAGAGTATGGACCAAAACTCTTGGGGTTTGATGCAGCTTGGGAGCCACCTAATTTATCTTTAAAATGTTATGTTTGTGTCCTGCTGTAGATGTCCATAAGCTTAATTAACGGCAGCAGAGGGAAAAACAAGTCACCTCTACTGTGTTTTGGTGTCACAAAGGGGCTTACAGATTACAAATATACATCTGCATACTCGCTGTGATATCTCACCAGTCCACCATTACATTCCCACAGCTGCTAGCAGCCCATTCAAAGACTTATCAAAACGCAGCAGCCTTTTCCTTTGCTTGGCTAAACATTGCCCTACAAATGCAACATCTAAAAAGGAGATGTGTGTGCAGGGTAATAAAGGATCGTAAAAATTGCGCAGACCCAGCATGTGAAATCCACATATTTCATGAAACTGCAAAACTAGATTTGTAATTAAAAAAAAAAACACTTGTTTGATATTTTTTTTCTCAAACACCAATCCCAAATCTCTAAGAGACACTCAATTTTAAGTAAGTTGACAAATGTTTGGCTTTTTAAAATTCAGTTTTTACAGACTTGCTTGCTGGAAGTGAAGAGTATAATCATAGTAGGTCTTCTTGTACTACTTGAATGTAACACAACAGCGGATAAGAGTTGTATTTCAGCCTCAAAGGGGATTCCTGTAGTTAAAAGGGCTGCTTACAAAAGTGCTTGTTCAGATTTGAAAATGCTTTTAAGAGTGATGTTTGAAGGAGGGATGAATTTTCTGCTTAGTTATTAAGTTTTGAGATGTGCAGAACGTAGTAGGAACCCAGCAGCTGCCAGTAGATGTTCCAGTGAAACTTGTGTCTGTTGTTGGCTTCATGATACAGTTTACAGAGTTTGAAGAGCATTTTCTATGCCGGTCACTAAGAAATCAACAAATAGCTTTTACCTCTCGTTTGCTCGTCTCCATTGTATTATCTATTTGATGGCGAACTGTATTGATATGTTCGTTCAACAAATGCATTTGTGCCTCTCTTGATTTCTCATCCAAGCTCAATAAAGAAGAAACAGCAAGTGGCAACAGTTTCCCATAAGTTGAGAAAACACGAGTCCAATCTGGGTTTGCATGAAGCTAATGAGACATGAAATTGGCTCTACTGTGCAGGCACTTGAGCTTCCACCAGTCAACCAAAGGGGAACCCCCTCTAGCCAATTGCAATATGCAGACTTATTAGATACAGTATCAAACAGGGCTACTGTTTTACATTCATGATCTCACTGAAAAACTCACTTGGAGGTCGGTAAAAATCCAATGTGGCTGTTTTAGAGTCATTTTCTGCTGATATAAAGTGCCTTTTAAAGCTGGCAATTTACTCTTTGTGTTATAAAGTCATCCAATCATGTGAACATTAAAATATTCTGCTTTGGTCAAACTTGCTAGATGTTGCTGTGTTTTGAGTTTTGTGTCAGGTCTTTTTTTGTAAATAAAACTTTAAACTGAATGGGTATATTGGCTAAAATATTTATTTCTTTAAAAGGTTTGCACAATATTAACCAGAACATTCAGCTTGTAATGTTCTGATTTAGTTTTCAACTCAATCTTGATGCTGGCAGGAAGTCTATTCTTTTATTTGGGCTTTCAGAGTGTACAGGACCAAAGTAAAAGCATGTTTATTTTCTTAAATAGCGATAACTTTACTTTATTTGTGCCAAAAAAAAAAAAGTTTTCCCATTAAAAATGTGAAAACTGTTTGACAACAGCGTTAGTCCTTGTCCATGTTTGGCTAATTATTAGTTATTTAAGAGTTTATATTAAATTCAGTTAAGCTTTTTTTGTGTAGCACCAATTCACACCAATGTCATCTCAGGGCACCTTACAGACCATTCAATTCCAGCCAATTTGTTGTCTTCCAACCAATATTTATACAAGCCAACTCGTAATAAATAATAGCCTAGCTAATCCCACTAATTGTGTGATGTATCAAATAGCTCATCTTGAAGAAACTTCTAAATATAAGGATTGAAAACTAACAGAATCGTTATAAATAAGCAGGATAAAGTGGTTTTTGGTGGTTTACCCCTGTGACAAGGCACCTACATGCCCAAAATCGGCTTTTGTCACGGAGATGATATCAAATTCAGATTTTAAATGTGGCATGTGTACTAACTTGGTTGTTTATGTGTTAAAAATTAAAGTGCTAATTTAAAAGATTTTTCTCTTTATGAATGTTTATTTTTAAAGCCCTGGTAAAATTCCCAAATTGATTAGATAAATGTATGTAATTTATTTTTCTAAATTATCTGGTGACCCCCAGATTGAAAACTATTGTAATACAGCATATTGATGAAACAGTTTATCAAAATGTATTGTATTGATTGTAGGATTGGTGTTTTTTTACAGCATCTCTTAGCATTTAATTGTTTATTTGTAATAGAATAGGCTATGTTAAGTTAGGGATAATGCCCGACGAGGTGTGCATTATCACAAATTAATGGACAACGCAGAGGCGTGAACTGTCCAACACGAAGCAGAGGACGATTGCTTCCGCGAAGTCCATTAATTTCTGATAATGAACACCTCGAAGGGCATTACCCCGCTTATACCGTGGTCACTTGCAAAAGAAAGAAATATTAAATCAATTATTAACACGTAAATTTAAGTTGTTCAACAGAAGTGATCAAGTGGACTATGTTATTGTGACGCGTTGCCAAGGAAACCGTCTCTGACAAAGAACCTGCAGCTCGGTCGGCCGCAGCTGTTGTATTAGATCTAATCAGTGGAGGAAAGTGAGATTATTGCTTAACGTTATGTTACGTGACACAAAGTATCATTTCAGAGGGCAGGTGCAGCTCTTACAGCTGGTGTGTCCAGAGGATGATGCAACATTTTGTTTTAAAGTCCACAGATAGTTTCCTAAACTGTTTTTTTGCAAGAAATATAATTCAATCTGATCATTAAATGTGTATCAAGCGAGTAAGTCTATCCTAAATCGTTTTTATAATATTGGTCGACATTCACTCTGTATCAAGCAACTCAGTAAGTAATGTAATCAAGACAGAAAGACACGCGACAAACTATTTAAAATTTAAATGCAACATTGCCGTTAATCGTGACATTTCATAAAGATACTGGGATGTCCATAGTGGCATTTGAAGGACGGAGATCTAACGTTTGTGGACCTTGACCACTGCTGGTGGGGACGTTGCGGGAAGACAAAATGTTGCTCCATTCCTGTCTCTCCTGGACTGACGGAGCCCAATAAGCCTGCAGGCTGCTTTCACAGTGATGCCCCCGGGCTGGAGACACAGCCATTATCTGGCATGTCTCCAGCTTGGCGTCAGACTTTCTGTTGCCACAATTACCAACTAGCGTTTAGCCAGCACAATAATCTGCAACAATACGACTATTTGACCCGAACTTTTTTAATAGCAGTCCTATAACTATTTTTAATGGACACCCTACAGCCAATCAGAATCAAGTATTCACTCTGAATCATGGAATTTCTATTAAAACAAATTACACAGTTTAGTAATGTTTTACATTTTAATCAAAGTTTTAAATGAAGAACTGAACACAACCACAGCAAACGAATCAAATACATACAGGGCAAAGCCTAAACATTATGACAGTGTTGATAAAAATGGTGATAAATTACATTTATCTGCTGTTATTAACAGTCTGCTAACTAAACATTTGCATGCAAGGAATATATTTAACTGCAATCATTATAAAATACATTGAAGTGCTACAGTTATTTATTTAAGTGTTTTTGAAGGCTGATGTCAAAGATAAAACTTAAAAAAATTCACTTTAATTCTTAGCTGAGAGAGGAGATAGGGCTTAGCCTTCATTCAGTAGAGTCAAAGGATAGATGGTTTCTCAGGGAAGGCGACAGACAAATTTTCGTTGATTACCAGGAGCTTAGGCAAAATAAGATGCAGTACGACCCTGTAAGCTCAGAAAACGAGTAGCCCCCAGTAAAGTAGCCTAAACTGGGCTGTTTTATGTCTGATACAGACAATCTTAAAGCACACTGACAAGGATCTGGTCTGCATCTGTATGTCTTTTTTTTTAATCAAATTTAATGATGAAATCAGAATAGTAAACAATATTTGAAGAAAATGTGAAGGACAGGAACTGTGATAATGTAAATGCAAGTTATTACTAATGTTCCTTGTTGACTTACCCTGTTAAAATTGTCTGAATTTGAAAAGATGCAGAGGAATTACAAGGACTTGGTGCTTGAGACAGAAAAGTTTTTTTACAATGTATCCTTCCAGGATTTTCAGTAAGTGTTTTTTGGTTAGGGGTTTTGTATTCTTGGGCTACAGGAAATGAATTGGACATTAGGAAAATAATATATTTTTTAATCGCTCTCCACCCAAATGTAATTTATTTGGAATTCAAATCTAAATAAAGGTCATTACAACAAAAGAAAAACTGCAGTTTTAATTGGGGCTCAGACCCTTTTATTCTCATCACTCACACACAGCCACATCAGCCAATACAGATGAAAGCTCCCATACATCACATTACTTGAAGCACATAGTGGTTAGGTTTTGTTCTTTTACTCGAATTAACATAAAGATAAAGCCATGATGTCCTTCTGTTAAATTTGCCAAAACAAGGTTGAAAAGGATGAGGTGAACGGGCATGTCTCAGAAGAGGCAGTCAGCCAATCAGACACCTCCTGCTGAATAACACATGCATATGTGTGTTTTTTTTTCCTCCTCTAAATTAATCTAATCAAAGCAAATGGGAAATGTGCCACAGCTTCAGGGTAATGTTACTCGGGTCGACTCAGGCAGAAAAGTGAGAGCTCAGCTCAGGGATTAGACGTGCAACAATCATCAGACACGCCAAGAAAACAGGTGGCAAAGAAAAGCCATGATGTATGTAGTTAAAGAATTACTTCATTTTTAAGCTTCCAATGAGATGTGTGCTTCTTGGATCTTTGAATTTGCATTTCTGTGATATGATTGGGTAATCCTTCCTGTCTATACAATGCACTGTATTATGTGTATGCCATACCCCCCACCAACTCCCATGACTACATTACTACGGCTTTTCAATATTTTGAGGGAGTTTCTGCGAAAGACAATTTGTTATGTGATGAAACTCATACAACTTCAGGTAACTTGCATAACCTCAGTTCTTTAAGGTACCACAAGTATCTAACATTGGGAACGCTCTGGGCATGACCCCATCAAAAGCTTCTAATGCACTCCTCTAGCCAAGATTGGCTGGAGACAAGCATTTCAGAGTGAAGTGAAGAGCTTCCTCCTATATATAGGGCTGACACTGTGCAGGCAGTTTATTTTAAAATGCTCTCCTCTTCCTCACTACAAATAAGAAAGGAGGGTGGCCTGATGAGACATGTGCAGGGGACACTGGTATTCTCCTGACATGGAAAAAACTCCACAGATAGCTGACAGTAACATTGCCAGATATACTGGCCGCCTCTTGGTCTAATTTCCACTCTGCCAAACAATCAGCTTGTGGGCCACCTTATGCAGCCAAAGGGACCCCAGAACCCCGACTGGTGATATAATCCCCTGCAGTGGCGCTGTCCATTCTGATGTACACATGGTGTCCTTCCTCAAGAGAAGGAAATGTTGTAGTGTGAACTGAACAGCCAAAAGTTCCAGATCATTTATGTGGGTTGAGCATGGATGAGGGCCCAGCGTCCCATTTTCAGACTGAGGCAAATGTCGCGATCAATTCCTTGCTCTGCATAGTCAGGAAGTCTGCATCCTTCCAGGAATGCAGTGCAGCTGTGCAAGCTGCCGAGACCCTCAATCTGCAAGATAGGCTCAGGTTTTGTGAGGTTTCGATGCTATTAACTTAAATTCCTTCTAGTGTTTAACCAGACCCTGATCTTTCCCAAACTTCATCCTAGTGTACCAAGTTGCCTACATCCCACCACAATAAGAAGCATTGTCAAGGCCTCTTGTCCTCACATTGTTACGCAAATATTTCCTGTTTTCGTATCCTTTTAAGCATTTTATATATGTGTGTGT
>JBAMHW010000027.1:9698969-9716574 GCA_037177495.1 Rhadinocentrus ornatus
TATCACTGCAGTGATGATTAAGAAGGCGCTGCACATCTCAGAGGTTGACAATGATTTAATATTTCTATAATACTACCGATATGTAAAACTACTGAACTACACAATGCACAAATGAATCTGATGACAACACTAAAGAATCTATTTATTTATTACAATTTCTATAAATATTTTGTTGTGGCTTTTCCCAAAAAAAGGTGTTTTTGATTGGCACTTACTCTTGTTAAACATATACAGAAACACCAGTAAAACGCCTGATTAGTCATTGTTTCGTTTTCTCCTCAGCGCCTCACCTCCATCCTCATTAGACATCCACAAAACGCAAGCTGACAAACTGACCCTGCCTCCAACCACTAAGACCAAACTGACAAGAGGATGAATAATCTTCTTTTCTTTAACCCTTTTTGTGCAGCCCTGTTAAATTTAATATCCACCCTGCCTTTTCAAATCAACTGAATTTAGCTTCATTAATCCCAGTGAAAGCAGTTCATTCAAGCACAAAATATCTAAAAGATGATTATTGTTTGGCAAGTACACATTTTGTGGAGAAACCACAATCTTTTATGTCCATTTTTCAGGTCTACTTTACTCAGCATTTACTGTATGTTCTTCATAAAAGGCATGAAAACATCACTATAATCAAAATCTATGCCTTTTAAGCTTATATGTGCCCATCTTTAAGTTCTCGTATTTACCTCATTGTGATGAAAGAACTTGCTACAAATCTAACATCCGTCTTTGTGGATTCTGTCCTCTCTTTCTGCAGGAAGCTACCGCTGAAGGAAGAAAATGGAAAAGAGTCTCTCAAGCCGGATACGATTGAAATCAAAGTGCACAGTGACAACAGCATCCATATAAAACCAGACGACAGCAAAGCGTAAAAAGGGTCGGCCCCCTCGCCACCAAACAAACATTCGGATCATGAGACCAAAACCCAGAGAAACTACAACACTGGAAAATACTGGAGTAAAATACTTTATCTGTTTATAACAGTGCCCCAGTGAAAGGCATGTGTAAATACAAATAATAGAGAGAAAATGGACAGAAAGAAAAGATTAATGGGGGTGGTTAATATGGCACGTTAACCACCCAGAGTGGTTACCGTGTCATGTTCTCACAAACATGGAATCAGTGGAAGGCTCGTGTTGATCAATGATTGTATATTGTTATTTTATGCTTTTATTTGTACCACTTTTGGCTATTCCTTGATTTTATTTCTCTTATGTTCTTATGTTCTTATTACTTTTACACCCCACAAGCTATTTTCATGCGTTAAATGGATGTCTGTGCCCCTCCTCTTCTTCTTAATTTTCTGTGGGGAAAAAAAACACAATTAAAGAGGCACAAGTTTTCAAAATTCTTTTTATGCCTTTAACAGCTGAACATAAATCTAGCTTGTCAGAAAAAAGCTGAGAAATGGCGCATAGTGATTGATTCATAAGGAAAAATATGGACTTATTATTTGATAAATTATGGTCTTGGTAGACGTTGCAGCTAAAAAAAAATGTTATAAATAAGAGAATGCAGCACGTGCATATATGTCATTGATGGTAGTCGACCTCTAAATGTTCAGCATACATGTTCACACTTTTTGTTTACATGGAGTACTGACCAGATTGGTATTGCAGGTAATCGCTCTATAAAAGCAGAAAAAGTAGGATATAGTGCCACTTAAAGCCCCAGAAACACTGCTTTTTTAAAAATCTGTTTTCTCTCTGATGATGTTGTGTTGTACATAGATGGAAAAAAAAGATATTTTACAGAGCTTTTATGTAAATATTCTCTAAAGTACAATGGCATATTAGGGCTACATTTAAAAAAAATCACAGTCTTAGAGAATAAAGTCGTAATTTTACTAGAATAAAGTACTATTTTAACCAGTTGTTTTAGAGGAGGAACGTTGCTAAAATTAGGGTGATGGAGCATTTCGCAAAGTTAAACTTCAGCATAGGTTTAACAAACCAGGAGATTCTTAATCTTTTGGCACATCAGCACCACATTATCATTAGTATCAGGACTAGAAAGCGCTAGAAAATGAATCTATTCCGCAGAAAGAAGCAAGCGAACTTGGAGGAAATAGTTGCTTTTGTGGAGGGGGAAATGGCTGGAATGACTTTATTCTCATAAAATTACAACTCTACTATCCACGTATGTGAAAAAGTATTTTTCTAATGTGGCCCTTATACTCCGTCTTACTAAAGGGTGTGTGATTTCCTTTTTTTCTTCTTCCTAATGCAAAAAGCCTTTTCTTTTTCTTTTGTGAACATTCCTGTTTTTGTTTTCTTTCTGTTGTGTTCTGGTCCAAAGTTCAGTGATGGTGTGAAACTGCTTTTCCAAGCCATTTGCTTTGCGTCAAGAAAAATCCCATGCCCTAAGGCTATTTCACGGCATTTCAGTTGAGGCAGTAATTACGGCATTAATGTGCCTTCTTTCTTTCTTTTTTAACTTTTTTTTCTCCTCCCCTCTTGTGGCCCAATGCTGCTGCAGCAGCGTTCTCGATCAGAATAAAATTTTGATCGCTACTTAGCTGCTTTTTTTTTGCCAGAGAATGTGTCAGAAATGAATCATATTGTGATGCCGTGAATTCTGGGAATCAGTCTTAGGGGTCGCGGGGTTGTAGTCAACGACACTGAATGGAAACAGACGCGTGTAACTACTTTGTCAAACTAGATGTCAGGTTGATGCTTTTACTCAAGTAGAAAGTGATGTGGTGGGCTCCAGAAATCTGCTGTCAGGGCTTGTAATGCATCATCGTGTGTGTGTGTGCGTGTGTGTGTGTGTGCAAGTAGTTTGATGTGTGTGTGTACGTGCATACATGCATGTGTGAGTGAATACATGTCAGGTTGCATGTATGTTTGTTGAATGTATCTGCACGTACTGTAAGTCATGTGTGGATGTCCGCAAGAGAGTGTCTGTGTCTTCTAATCACATCCTAAATGAAAAGTTAAATAATTAACATGTTGCCATTTATTTTGTTAATTTTGTACATTAGATTAAAGTATCGGTACAGTGGTGCGCTGTTATGCATCATTGCAGCTCTGAAAGACATATTGGTGATGACCACATGCCAGATACGAATGCTACCAGAGTTCAAAAGCTCTCATGCTGAGATTTGAAAGGGGGTGCTCTGATGAGAGAAACCTGATAATGTAGTTCTTGACAGTGATTAATTCCCCTGGCTGCAGCACTCCATGCATGTGTCTGTGAGCCCCCGCCACTATTCCCCTGCCTCTCAGACTGCACTGGTTTTTATCTCAGACCTCGTAGCGCAGGCTTTGTTTTCTCACAGCAAGCCCTTGTACTTGTATATCTCAAGTGGATGGTCCTGCCCTGGAGTGGTTCTGTTGCCTGTTACGATCACTGTAAATATGGGAGCACAGTGCCTGGAGGCTATAAGATTTGTATATGTTCTTTTGTATTTGAATTGAGTCTAAAAAAAAACCTTCCCTTCTGTCCCGCTCTTTCCTCTCTGTCTCCTACACCACACCTCAGTCCTTTTTTTCTGTCAGGGGGTAAAACAGTTGTGTTTGAGCTCAGTGTACAGTATGTGTCCTTTTTGTCCCCATGCTCCCCGTGTCCCTTGGACTGTCCCTGCTGAGTGTGCTTTGTGCAGGAGGTGGGAACTATTGATGTCTCTCTGTACGTACCTGTGGAACACTTGTGACTCCTATCATTTGCAGCTGTAAATAAACATGTCCTGGTAGAAGAGAGTGAGAAGTTGTCATTCATGGCTTCTTTAATGTGTCTCTTGCAGCCATTTCTAACCTGCAGATTCTAAGATCATCCATTTAACCAGCTGCACAAATAATTTGGGGGTTCCGTTATTTTTCCCAAATCTGGAAGAAAGTCCAAGCAATTACCTCTTCTGAGAGGAAATTTTCTCAGAGGATCAGGAAAAAAACAAGAAACCAGCAAATCCACTGGACTCCTATGAACTGGAACACATCTACATTCAAGCTAGTCTTGCATCCCTATGGGCGGGGAAGCTGTAGTCCAAGACAGAAGACCCCTTCTCCAAAATCCAGCTCGGCTAAAGTTTGCAGCTGACCCATCGCTGTAGGAGAGATCAAAGTGTCTTTTTTTAAAATAAAAGAGATGTTCTGCGAAATAATGAAGGTTTTCCAACTGCACTGATTAACACCACACAAGCAAGTTCCTACAAAAGTGTTTTCTCACACTTCTAATTTTCCCTTTTGCTGTTTCTGCAGAGACAGTGAACAGAGCAGCTGTGAGTGCAGCGCTCGACTTCCAGATTTCTCCTGTCAGACATGGGAATCACCTTAATGATGGACCTTTTCCCAAACGTTTTTAGTAAAGCCATACATATTTAAGCTTATTACATCTGTAAAGTGTAATAAATAATGTTTTAAAGTTAATCAGGAACCTTACAATGGCAAACAAAGTAGACTCACAGGCCAATTTTTAGGTGTTATTGCAGTGTTAGACTTTGTGTCATAGATCCAACAAGGTGTTGAAACATTCCTCGGAGATTTTGCTCCATGTTGACATGACAGCGTCACACAGCTGCTGCAGATTTGTCGGCTGCATCCATGAGGAGAATCTCCAGTTCCACCACATCGTAAAGCTGCTCTGTTGGATTGAAACGTGGTACCTGTTGAAGCCCTTGGAGTCCAGTAAACAATAAACCAGGTGGAGATGATCTGAGCTTTGTGACATGGTGCATTATCCTGCTGGAATTAGCATCAGAAGATGCTACACTGTGGTCATAAAGGGATGGACATGGTCAGCAACAATAGGTAGGCTGTGGTGGTTAAATCATGCTCAGTTAGCACTGAATGTGGCATGAAAATGGCTCACTCGTTACACCACCACTATCGGCCATTATAACAAGGCAGGATAAATCCACGTTTTCTTATCGTTTCCACCTAATTCTGACTAGTTTTTTCTAATCTTGTATTGCTGCTGTAGCCGACCTACCTCAAGCTTTGACATGTTGTGCGTTCAGAGACTGAATTCTGCAGACCTTGGTTCTAACCATGTTAGATAGTGTTGCCTTTCTATCATCTCCAACCAGTTTATACTCATTATCCTGTGACATCAACAAGGCATTTTGGTACAGGTGGTTACTGGATATTTTCTCTTTTACAGGCCGTTCTTTGCAAACCCTAGAGATGGTTGTTTTTGAAAATCCCAGTAGATCAGCAGTTTCTGAAATACTCAGACCAGTCTGTCTGGCCCCAGCATTGTTACATTTAAAGTCACTTAAACCCCCTTTTTCCCCTATTATGATGCTCAGTTTGAACTTCAGAAAGTCGTCTTAGCTATGTCTACATGAGTAAATGCATTCAGTTGCTGGCATGTGATTGGCTGATTAGTCGCTTGTATTAAACAATTCAGCAAGTGTACCTAATAAAGTGGCTGGTGAGTGTATGTCGTCTATGTAGTTAGACGACATACTTTCCATTGGAGAATTATTAATAAAGAACAGAGAAGAACAACTAATTACAGCCCAGAGTGTTTTCATGAAAAGTTTTTTCAGGACTAAAATTAGCCCTAGAAGTTCACTTCTATCTTTTATTGTGGAGCTATCAGGGTTTAAAACTAAAAGTTACGTTCTTAAACAGCCCCAGGAGTAAATGAGTGAGCAGGCAAAGAATTGCCTGAGAGATTAAATCCATTTAAAATCACTGCTTTAAAAAAAATCAATGCATGGTTGAAAATTCTTCCAATTCAAGCTTCCAGAGCTTCGCTATAGGATATAATGTAAGACTGACCATTGCAGGGGGATAAGATATAGTAATAAGACACTGACAGCGGGTGAACATTTCATTATAATCCTCTTTATTGTGATGGGCTGTGCTTCAGTCTGGTGCCATTGTGAGATAAAAGCACACTGCTCCACAAAGGCACAACTTTAATAGCTTTTAATTTTCCCTGTGTTAAAAGTCGGCACAGCTCATTTTTCCAGCAGACGGAGTGCTATTTTCATCAAGGTCATTCCTAAACCATCATTATACAGTAACTCTGCTGCATCGCAATCTGGCCTCTCTTTCCTGAAACAATACTTTTGAAAATACAGACTGAACTGTTTTAAAAGAAGGAAAAAAGAAAAACTATTCTGAGTAGCATGGAGGAGCCACAGTGCTTCCCAACAAAGCAGCCCTCTCTTCAATGCTCATTTGAAGTCAGCAGATAGCGTTTCTCAGACGACACGAGTGGGCTGCCTCGTTGGATCCTGGCTGCAAGGGCCTCTGTTAACAAGGGGAGCAAACTTCAATTTCATATCCCACAGGGGCTCAAAGGAAGTCTGCACATCAAACACAGAGTCTCGTTTGGATGAGGAGATGCGAGGAGGAGTGGTGCTGGCCGCTCTGGGGAGCAAAGAGGAGGGTGGGAATGAGCTGGAAAAATCACAGACGGAGATGAAAAGACACATGGTCTGCCACAGGTGATTACTTTTAATTTTCCCAAACAGGCAAACAGAAGATATTGACCATACACATTAATGCTTATAGTGTATTGTGTGCAGCTGGGAAGTCACACACCATGTGAAAAGATAGCAGAGTAAGCCTTCAGGTAATATTTCTCCACTAATCTTTCCCTTTGCAGAGGCTCCCATGACACTGCGCTGACAGCACCTTAATCCCAACTGTGAGAGAAGTTTGGGAAGTCTGGGATAAAATCCTTCCCCCCGACCTCTTGCTGTTGTAGAAGTTTTCATACCCTCACTTAAAGGATTCCCTCTCACAGAATTCCTCTGTACTCTCACACACACAAGCTCATTTTTGAAGCTCGGCCAGCATGTGAGGAAGTGGAGCTTCTCCAAACTCCCAGAGAAAGCACACATGGGCAAATCCAGCAGAGAGCTTCTTGGCAGGTACAGCCTCCACTTCCTTAATCTGCTTTATTTCAGACTGTCCCAGCAGAGGTCCAGCTCTGCTGATTAGACAGGAGAGGAGATGGGAGGAAGCAGGTGTGTGCATGAGAAAACTGAAGACACGCTGATTTATTCTCATTCACAAATCATGATGCAATAAATCTGTCATGCCAGGAAATATTACTACACTTTTGAATTTTGAGAGTTTGCATGAATTCTTAAGGCATAAAAATTAGGGAATGTGTGTTAACTTTAATGTTTGCTAGATGCCATTCTTCTACTCTACTTCTTTATTGCAACATTACTTGAGGCACCGCTTCCCCCTGCTGTCATGTATTGTGAACCCTCCCAGTCACAACAATTTCTTTGTGTCTTCACGGTAGTTTTGAGACGGTTTGTGGACCTTTTGTATTAGTTTTTGTATTTCAAGTCTTTTAGATATCACTCTTTCTTGCCTTGATGTTGAATCTTTGTATATCCTTTTGTGTCTATATGGCTATTCTATCTCTTTTTTTATTGTTTGTGTGTCTTGTGAGGTTATTTTTTTCTTCTTACCTCCATTTTACTTTATGTTTATTTTCTATCTCTTTTTGAGGTAATTTTCTGTGTCATTTAGGTAATTTTGTGTCTTTGTGGTCGTTTAAACAGTTGAACTACAAATGTCAACGGTCATGGGGCGGCATGACTCAGTGGGTAGAGTGGTCGCCTTGTAGCCCGAGGGTTGCCCGTTCCATCCTCGCCTGGAGAGCTCATGTCGAAGTGTCGCTGAGCAAGACGCTGAACCCCTAATTGCTCCTGATGGGTCGTGGTAAGCGCAATGCATGGCAGTCAGTGTGTGAATGGGTGAATGTGATTTATACTGTAAAGCGCTTTGGGTAAAGGCGCTATATAAATACAGACCATTTACTATTTTACCAACAGTCTTTTCACATTTTAAATTCCTTGGACCTGTGGCCGGTCAGCCTTAAGAAAATTCCTGTATGGCTGTTTTTATTCAGTTCAAAATCAGAAAGAAGAAATTGAAGTGCATCACTGCATAACAGCTTAAGAGGGTTGTTGGGAGAATTGGTTCAGGTCTCACAAACAACATCACTCCACCATAGACTGGTTGCCAAAGCTCCATAGTTTAAAGATCAGCAGACCCTGCTGTGGTTCTTTCCTCACAGCTTGCCACCCTCTTTTACTCCTTCCATCTTTTTTTGAATGAAACATCTTGTCTGTTTTTACTCTACCTTAAGTGTAGCAAGCATTAAAGTTTTTCATAACATAAGGAGCAGCAAAATGGTATGTAGCATGTATTTTACAGCTTATTTCATAAAGACATTGTTTTGACACCTCATCTATTTTTAATACAGACTGCTCAACTATTACAGATGAAAGTACCGCAGTAGATGGATGCAAATAATTTGAAGTAGATGCTTCCAGGAAAACAATCGCCTTGGGATTTGCAAGTTGAAAAGGTGATTAAGCTTAGAAGTAAAGCATGTATAGGGTGTGCATGTTTTTTCCCATAAATACTAATTCCTAATTCCCATAGCTGGGACCCAGGGACATACCCTCCCCATCACAAGCAATTCTATGAGTAAATTAAGTGAAGAAGCCCCACTTAGCATTTCTATGAAAGCAATTACATCTCCACACGTCGTCTGGAGCTACAGCTGAATATGCCTTACATGACTTCTCCTGCATTCACACCTGTTCAACTCAATGTAACCTTTAGAATTGCTGCAAAATGGTGCAACTAGGCACTGAATGCTGAACATCTTCAAGAACTCCCTGATTTATGCTTTATAAGTTTAAGATGGGGTCAATGCACTCAAAATGGAAAAGGCTGCTGTCTGACAAAAAGGTGCAAAGGGGGGGAACTTTTACACCTGTGGAACAAAACGGAGCTTGATTTTTCTTAATAAAAGCAGCCAAACATTGAGAGATAAAATCAGTCCTGTTGTTGTCTCTTTCTTTGTCCCAGCAAGCGAGCTCTGGAGGGAGCTGAAATGCAATCCAGATGACAAATGAGAGCTTTATGCCTCTGCACATCCAAGGCTTTGCATTCAAGGACACACTGGGAGCATTTTCCAAGGGAATAGGCCTAAATTACTTCAGGTTGCAACTCTTTCAAAGTGAGGCAGTGCCTGAAAAAAAGAAACAACGAGGTGCTGAGCTAAGTTAAGAAAGTCTTTTTTCTTTTAATTCAGCGCAGCCGCAGGTAAATACAGCATGATCTAAGTGAAGTCATGCATGCTGGTCACTTTATCTCTGTTCTGAGGCTCAGGGTAATTTTATTATACATCTTTGAGCTACTGGAAACATAATTAAGCCTCCTCATACAATAGAGAACTTTCAGTCAATCATTTAGAATAAATGTCTCTACTGTAGAGAATAAATTAACAGTGAAGTGACAGGAATAGATAATAAATCATTTAGTGTATTCGTCATGATTCTTAGATTTTCTTTTCCCTTTTCTTTTCCTTTAGTTGTCTGTGCTTCCTTGTCTACTTCCATCTCCTACATCTTCTCATTTCAGTAATCTTTTTACCTTGAGTGTCCTTTGAGGCTATCCTTGGTTGTCTTTATTAGATTCAGCTGTGTCTTGTTGCTTAATTAGCTCTCAGCATTTATTAGTCCAGTCTCTCTTTCTTCCTGTCACTTTGTTATCTCAGCCTTTGTTAACCAACTTTTTCAATAGCAGTCTTCTTTTGCTTCGAGTCGCCTTGTTTTTGTCCTGCGTTCTGCCTTTGTTTGTAACAACTATAAAGAAAGTGTTCACCCTCTGATAGTCTGAAACAGTTAGATATTATCAATTAGCAATTTTCTGTGTAGTTTATAATTAAATTTTGTAACTATAATTACTTTGCAGAAATGGGTGAGCAGGATATAATGATGATATGGCTTTTATCATTTGGACATGGTATAAATGGGGCTAACAAAACAACATCCAAGGGGACAAAAAAGAAAACTTCCTTTGCGTGTTAAGTGTTTGATAGTTGTTAGACCATGTTGGCAACAAATTAAGTATATGCAGCTGTATATTAAACATATTCTCAAAAAAAGTAATGTAAAAATTAAATTGTAATATGACCAGTTTTCCTTGTTCTTGTTAGCTGATGTAGCTTCGCTGTTTAACTGAAAGTTAACAAAAAGGCTCTTGGGGGAAAAAACTCATGTGGGATTTAAAAACAGTGCTTTGCATGCTTAATTAATTCACTTCTAAAATGTCTAAGGTAATCTCATGACACATGGATATTTGCTTTTCTGCTTTCCAATATGAGCTAAAAGCTCATATGCTAACAGAAAGCTAACCAAGGACAACGTTTCTAACAGACTTCTGGTCTCAGCACAGGTTGCTGTAAATATAAAACAAAAAAACTTCCAATTACCTTCAGAAATTTGAAAGACCTGAATTAATTCTGGTGTTTTTGAAAGTAAATTTAAACGTAAAGCTTAAATAAAGACTAAAGGCTATAGTCAGCTAATCACCATAATGGCTTGCTTTAGGATTAATACACTTGCGCATGTTTTCACTGAAAATCATGTGCATTTAAAAGAAAACTAGCTTTGATTTAGGCTTTAACTATTTTCCCACATAATCCTATGTGGTCGTTGGATTAGAAAGTAACACACTGACTGTTTTTTCCGGAGGAAGCCTGCCAGAGCAACAACCAAACAAGACTTAATCCGGAGATGCTCTAATCGCTCTTCACCAGCAAGCTGCACCCAAGGAGGTATGACTCACCAGACTTTACACTACAAGACTTAGATCATGTAACAGCCTCGTGGAGTCGGAGAGGTGGCGGTTTTTCCACGGCTAATTAGTCAAGTTGCCCTAACTAATCTTTACAAAATTCAAGTAAATTAAAGCTAACAAAACATTTGCCCGCTTTTATATATAATTCTGTGGATTCATTAGTTTAATTTTAACATTTTCTGGCATCAAAATTGGTTTTGGTGGAGCTGGAGTTTGATGTTTCCAGGCAACGAAGTTAGTGTCAGCCAGTGGGGAAATTGTCTGCAGATGTCATGCTCCCAGGAGCATGGATGACTTGTGATTTTAGGGTTTCCCTGATTTTTCGTTTAGCAGCACCATCAGCATGACATTTGGGATAAATGCCATGGAATCTGAATAGTTTAAGCTGCGATAGCAATTTACAGATGTTAAGTCATCTGGTTCCCTCAATGATGTTTTGTAAATGCTTCAGTAGGTAATAATTAGAATCATCATGTTTAATTTTTTCCAGTATTATGGTTTATGAGCTCTAAAATGGTACGTCCCAGCATCCCTAGCTTTTCTAGTGGTCAAAGCTACAACAATTTTGCTTTGTAACTGCAGCCACTGGAGAGCGGCGTTCACATAAATACTTTGTCATTATCAATTATTTTCCCCTTGTGAAGTACAAAAGATTCAATGTGAACTTGACAATTTTCTGATAAGAAATCAAACAATTTTGCATGCCAGCCGCTGGATAGTTCAGATTGCAGGGTATCCCTTGCAGTAGACCAGAGTTCAAATCCCACAGGGACAAATATTAACATTTTCCAGTTGGGTCCTTAGGCAAAACCCTAACCACCTAAAGATGAATGTGAAAAACAGTGTCTGCTAAATAACTGTAGAATAGATTGTTGCTTGGCTAATTACAACCAGTAATCATGGAAGATGGAATATTTGAGTCTAGTTAAATGTACACATATAGGGATGAACTGTTAGTAGCCTAGATGTACTGTATTTGCATAAAATGGTACAAGTGGTGCTTTAAAGGTCCCATATTATACTTTTTATTTTTTTTTATTTTTTTTAATCAATTTTAAATGGGTATCAAAGTCCAACAAAATTTGTTTTCGCATTGTATTACCCCAAATTCAGCCTTGGGCCTTAATTTCAGCCATTCCAAAAGTGGCTCTGGTGAGCTCTGACAATGGGCTGTTTCTGTTTCTAAACCTTTAAATGTGGTGCCTGTCCACGCCCCTCTCTGGGAGGAGATCCAGCTTTCGCTGGCACCTGCTCTGTGATTTTTAAAGGGCAGGCTCGGTTAGCTGGGGTGGCGGATCATCGACAGTATTTACTACCAGGTGCAGTGGTTATTTACCTTTTGTGAGGTCACAAAGGAAAAGATCTGACTGAGCTATTTGAGCATGCATTCACTAAAAGATGGGAAAGACAAGGTAAAACAACCTTCAACAGCGTGCCTTGTAGAATAATTGTGTATTTTTACTAAAAGACAAGGTCTTAGTTGTCCTAACAGTGCTAATGAAAACCATCAGCATTTACAGAAATACAATTTTAACTTTAAACCTAGAA
This sequence comes from Rhadinocentrus ornatus, assembly GCA_037177495.1. NCBI lineage: Eukaryota > Metazoa > Chordata > Actinopteri > Atheriniformes > Melanotaeniidae > Rhadinocentrus > Rhadinocentrus ornatus. The sequence continues at coordinate 9,711,098 of JBAMHW010000027.1, forward strand.
AGACATTAATGCATTTTAGTAACATTCACTCTAAACCCACACAAAAGAGCCTTCTGTGCTGCTTTTTTCTGGACCAATTGTAATTTGCTTGGATTACTCGTTTGATTTGTGGTCAGATATTTTGCACATCTCTTAATTACTGATAAAGTGTTAACCATTTTAGTTGCTATTCCCTGTATGTGTTTGGCCCACGATAATGTATTTTAAATAAGGACTCCCAAGATTTTAACTTCTACCTGCTTAATAACATGTTATTTATACTAAGATCAAGCTTTGGTTTTGAACATGAAGAATAGTTTGTTCCAATTAATATACTGGTTGTTTTAGACACATTCAAAATAAGTTCATTACTATCGATCCAATCTACAACTTTATTCCATATCAAGATTTTTATTCAAGTTTATTCAACTGTTTCAGCTAAAAAGTGTTCACTCAGGTGAGGAGGTTCATGATTTAATTGCAAACTAAATCCCATCAAGCTCTTAGCGTTCCTCTGTATTTAGAAGGAAGAATGATTCTCACAAAGGGAATGGATTGACAGGAAAACTGGCATCAACACAGCAGCGGCTTTTTGTCACAGTAAAAACCAACTTATAAAGCCTTCCCACCAGCTTTTCGCCTGGCTTTATCATGACTGAAAACCGGCGTTACCGTGACTATGAAATCACAAACATACAATTCTGTTCCAACAAGGCTGGTGTATTTTAGCAGGATCTACTGTTCTGTTGCCCATGGTAACGAGTGACACTGTAACAAAACTGAAAAAAATAAAGTTACCTTTAGGCTCATTAAGGCATTACCGTTGACTGACTTTTGGGGGAGAAAGCTGGCAACTTTAGCTGGCTCAAGTTGGTGCTACTTGTCTCTTGCCTAGCGGCTGTAGTTCAGACCATTAAGAAAATTCCCTACCGGCTTACCCGTGTGGACTAATTTAAAATTCTTTGCTTACGAGAATGTGTCACATCATTAGTGGAGGTCATAAAACACCAATGATAACACATGTATACATATATACCAATTTTGGCCAGTAAACAAAAAAAAAATGTTACACAATGTCTCTTTTTAAGTGTGCTCATTGTGTTCTGGTCATCAGTAATCTAGGACGCTGTTCATTATGACTCCATGAGGGCAAAGTTTGTTAAAGGGGGGAAAAAAAGTCTAAAACTGGTAAGATATTTTTCCTGGAGTACCACTCAGTTCCCATTAGTTGTGCATCTTGCCAAGTTAGCCTATACATTTTAAAACATTGTGTTTAAAAAATGTGTTTTTTATGAAATGATTTGAGGTCACTGATGATGTTTCCTTCACCTGCATTTTGTTCCACTGCTAAAGAAGAGAAAACACTGCACAGTTTAAAAATGGGGGTTTATTTAAGAGTTTAAAGGAATCCATGCCAAAAATTTAAAACATAAGATAAGTCTTTATGCTGATGATGTATTACTTTGTCTCCAGAATTCACCAACATCTCTCCCCCAGACAATCACACTTATTAGCAAATTCTGATCAATATCTGACTACTCTATTAACTGGTCTAAGACTATAGCTATGCCCATTAACTGGGGCCTACAAAACATACCAAATACTACAATACAGTCAGGAAACATTAGATATTTAGGCATAAACATTTCTTCCAGGTTATCAGAACTAACAAAGCAAAATCATGTCCAGCTACTTAAAACAAAAGAGGATGATCTTTCATGGTGGAGGTGCCTACCCATATCATTCATTAAAATGATTGTTCTACCTAAAGTCAACTACCTGTTTTTTAATGATACCCACTAAACCATCTTCCAACTGGCTTAAGTCACTGGACTCACATATATCCAAATTTCTATGGAAAAACAAGCCATCACGTATCAGTCTAAAAGCTTTACAACAAACTAAGGATAGAGGTGGATTGGACTTACCCAACTTTAATCACTATTTCTTAGCTAACAGGCTGCAGCATATCTCCACATGGCTTAAACCGAGCAGTCTGGATGAACCACGGTTAGATGTAGAGCAAGCATTGTGTGAAGATCTAGTTTTCTCTGACCTGTCATTCATCAGCTCAGCCATCAAACCACATCAGTGTTTTAAAAGAATTAAAATCAGTTCCTCATTGATGGCTTGGTGGGAATTTCTAAAAATAGCCAAGTCTTCACCTATTCCATGTAAGCTTACACCCTTCTGGAAAAACCCTGATATCCTGCAGAACAAAAAGAAAACTTCACTCAATGGAAAAATAAAGGAATAAAACAATTAGAACATATAATAGAAAATGGAAACTTCTTGTCATTTAAGATTCTCACTTCACAATATGGAATCAGCAGCACAAAATGTTGAGAATATCATCAGCTTAAATCTATTATATGTAAAAAATATACCATTAACCAGTTAAACTTGCAGCTACCTATTAGGGTAACAGAATTCTTAAATCTCGATGCCCCAAAGCTATTATCAAAAATATATAGATTACCTTCTAAACTAAAAGACTCAATCTCGCCACCAACTTCAAAATGGGAGCCTGACTTATCCAATAACTTTAATTAAAATGAATGGTCACAAATTTGTTTAAACACATTTGCAATGATTAAGAATTCAAACATGCAACTAATACAATTTCAAAATTCTGCATAGAATTCATTATACAGGACAAAGGATGTTCAGGATGGGTTCACACTGCACTGATAACAAGACTGACAACTATTTTCATGCTTGTGGTCCTGCACACCTGTCCGCAGGTTCTGGATTCAGGTATGTGAAGACATGTCATTGTGGTTTAAATGTATTATATTCCTGCTAAACCCACACTGTGTCTACTAGGTGACTTGGGTGAAATTAACATGGTAATTAACTCTAAACGCATGATTCTCACGATCTAATCCATCGCAAAGAAAAATATCCTTGTGAACTGGAAAACCAAAAAAAAAACTGTGTATTCAGCAGTTGAGGAACATCTAATTAGATCAGGTCAGTAATGAGTCAATATCTCCAGCCATTCCATCCATTATCTGCCGCTTATCTAGAGTTGGGTTGCGGGGGCAGCTGCCTAAGCAGGGAAACCAGATTTCCCTCTCCCCAGCCACATTCACCAGCTCATCTGGAGGGATCCCAAGGCGTTCCCTGGCCAGCCGAGAGATGTAGTCCATCGAGCGTGTCCTGGGTCTTCCCCGGGGCCTCCTTCCGGTGGGATGTGCTCGGAACACCTCACCAGGGAGGCGTCCAGGAGGCATCCTGACCAGATGCCCTAGAAATTCTGTCCATAAACATTGTGAGCAAAATCGGTGACAAAGGGCAGCCTTGGCGGAGTCCAACCCTCACTGGAAACAATTCTGATTTACTGCCGGCAAAGGCGGACCAAGCTCTGACACCGGTCGTACAGGGAACGGACAGCTCATATAAGCCCCAGAGATGGAAGAGCCAGCAACAGCTACCCCAGACTCTGCTTCCTCATTGGAAGACATGTTGGTGGGATTGAGAAGGTCTTCAAAGTACTCCCCCCACCGCCTCACAACGTCCCGAGTCGAGGTCAGCAGCCCCCATCCACACTGTACATGGAGCACTGCTTTCCCCTCTTGAGCCGCTGGATGGTGGACCAGAATCTCCTCGAAGCTGTCCGGAAGTCATTCTCCATGGCCTCTCCAAACACCTCCCATGCCCGAGTTATTGCCTTAGCGACCATAGAAGCTGCGCTCCGCTTAGCCCGCCGATTCCCATCAGCTGCCTCTGGAGTCCAACAGGCCAAAAAGGCCCGATAGGACACCTTCTTCAGCTTGACGGCATCCCTTACTGCTGGTGTCCACCAACGAGTTAGGGGGTTACCGCCACGAGGGGCACCGACGACCTTACGGCCACAGCCGCAGCTGGCCGCCTCAACAATAGAGGCACTCAACATAGCCCACTCAGACTCATTGTCCCCCACCTCACCCGGAACATGGTTGAAGCTCTGCCGGAGATGGGATTTGAAACTCTTTCTGACAGGGGACTCTGCCAGATGTTCTCAGCAGACCCTTACAACACGCTTGGGCCTGCCGGGCCTGCCAGGCCTGACCGGCCTCCATCTGAGCCAACTCACCACCAGGGTGTGGGTAAGGATGTGTCTTAAAGGTTGGCATGGGGGTGTGTATGTGTGAGTGTATGTGAGTGTATATGTCTATGTGTGTGTGTATGTGTGTCAGGACTAGCGGGACATAGTGTATGTGGAAGAGGGATGTACCTGGGGGGGGCTGCGTGGACTTTGGGGTGGTGGGTCGGGGATCTGTGCTCTCCAGCTATCCTCCTCCCCCTCCACTCCTTCCTCCCTGGGCGGGTGGTGGGTGAGTGGCTGCGGCTCACTGTCCGTGATTAGGTATGTCCCGGCTACTCCGGGCCTGTGTGGCCCAGGGGTCCTCGCGGGAAACAGGGGTGCCCACTGCTGCCACCGGCTCATCCACTGAGGGGAAGTTTGCTTCCCTCTGGTCTCACTCACTCACTCACTCACACACACACACACACACGTATATAGGGTTTTGAGAGGTGTGCATGTCATGCTGGGTGGAGCAGAGGTGGCCATCTAAGTGGCCTCCTTCGGCTGCACCCTGTGGTGGGTCGCCTCTCAGTTTTAATTTCATTTAGACATCAAAACACAGTAAAGACAAACAAACAACCTTTGGGGGGGGTGCCATGTAGTGTATGGCGGGCGGGGCTGCTTGGGTGGCCTCGCTCACAACACGGTGTGGTTACTGCCCCTACATTTTAATCTCAAACAACACACAAACAGTCATAAGCGGGGAGGGTGAGGGCAATGGGGTCCTCACACGCCCCTGTTTCCTGGGTGCCGTCAGGGACGGGCAGGGTGGGGTGGTTGCACCGTGGGCTGGGACCCATACTGTGTGACTTCAGGACCTGTGGGGTGCCTGTTCTACTGCATGGGGGTGTGGTGTGGTGGGCAGGTGGCGGGGGTCGGATTTGGGGTAGAGGAGGGATGGTCGGGGATGAATGGAATGGGGGGGGATGGAAGGGGTCATGAGTGGGAAGGATAGGGGGGGAGATCTCTCTCTCTCTCTATCGATCGATCGAAATAGAGAGAGATAGTCAAATCACCCCTATGATGATGACAAAGCAAGGAACAGGGTTTCCCTTGCCCGGACGTGGGTCACCGGGGCCCCCCTCTGGAGCGAGGCCTGGAGGTGGGGCACGGAGGCAAGCGCTTGGTGGCCGGCCTCTCCCCATGGGGCCCGGTCGGGCTCAGCCCGAAAGGATGACATGGGCCTCCCCTTCCGTGGGCTCACCACCTGCAGGAGGGGCCATAGGGGTCGGGTGCAATGTGAGCTGGGCAGCTGCCAGAGGTGGGGACCCTTGCGGTCTGATCCTCGGCTGCAAAAGCTAGCTCTAGGGACGTGGATTGTCACCTCTCTGGCGGGGAAGGAGCCTGAGCTAGTGCGCGAGGTTGAGCGGTTCCGGCTAGATATAGTTGGATTCACCTCGACGCATGGCTTGGGCTCTGGAACCACTGT
>JBAMHW010000027.1:9735522-9758470 GCA_037177495.1 Rhadinocentrus ornatus
TGTATCATCTGCATAACAATGGAAGTTAATACCATGTTTTCTCATTATGTTCCCTAGGGGCAGCATATAGATTGTGATGCAGATGTTAGAATGATGCAGTGTTTTTTTTTAGGGTTTTCTAAAACTATTTCTGGTCCGCTTCTTTTATTAGCTTCCATACCTGCAGGCTCTTTTGCCGACATAAAATACCAACATTGGGGAGTCGCATATGATTGGTTAAGGAACCAGGAAGTAGTAAAGAGCTACAAAGTGAACCAAAGTTATTCCGTCGCGTAACTCTTATTTTAAAGGAAGAAAGGCTTGACAAAAACATTGTTAATGTAGAGAGACAGATTGTTTATAGGGAAGCTTCTTTTGATCCCTCGCAACAAATGAGAACATTTTTAATTATTTTAACGGAAGAAATTCAAATTTTTTAGCTTTTAACTCAATAAAAATGCCTGAACTTAAGTAGTTTAAATGCTAGCATAATAAAGCTAAGTTAGTGTGTGTGTGTGTGTGTGTGTGTGTGCAATTCTCTGCTAAAACGGAAGCTTAGTGGATATAATAGAAATAAAGCTTTGTGGATTTAAGGCTTATTATTCTTTATTTTGGTTATTGCCAGATTACATGTTGATGCTGAACGTGACAAGGAAAGACTAAGGGAAGGGGGAGCGTGAGGAAAAGAAAAAGGAGTCAAAGATACCAGTGATTCTTGATCAGGAACAAAATGGCTTCACATTTTCCCCAACAGTGTTCAAATTATTCCTAAAGCCTGTGTATACAAATCTGTCAGGAGGTTTTGGAAATGGAAACATGTTAAAGTACAGGTTCTAATTGCAAAGTATTTTTTTAAATTACATCTTTAGTGGACCTGAACTACAAATCTCTGAACACCATCAGGCACAAAGAAATAAGTAAAAAAAAAACATTTTTTATTAATCTCTCATCTTTTAGTCTAAGTGGTTTCTTATGGGCTCGACACACAGAAGATAACCAACGACAGCGACATGCGGAACTCATCATTTGATGGCGGCGTAGCTCAGCAAGGTAGAGCAGTTGTCTGAGGGTTACCGGTTTGATCCCCGGCCAAGTCGAGTTCATGTCAAGGTGTCCTTGGGCAAGACATCGAACCCCTAATTGATCCTGATGGGTCGTGGTTGAGCGCCTTGCATGACAGCTTCCGCCATCAGTGCGTGAATGTGTGTGTGAATGTGATGTATACTGTAAAGCGCTTTGGATAAAAGCGCTATATAAGTACAGTGACCTGCCATTTACCTCAAGGCTGAACCTGTGTCCGGACAAATTCAGCATGGCGCCACATGGCTGACTTTTATTTACATCTCTATAATCTTTGTGTAAAGTTTTGTATAGTCTGGGAAAGTCAGACACAGATAAAATGATCTATTCTTCCATGTTAAGTGTTTGCAGACTGCGCTGTCTAGCCTGCTCTCATTGAAAAGAAGCCCCTCGCTGGTTGCTTGTAGTGCCATGCGGCAGCGACAAAGATTTGACATTTTTCTATTTTCTTGTGTTACGTCGCAAGCCTTCGTGTGCACGTCTACGTGAATGAGTGCAACATTTCTCATGCTCGAATGTCGCCTGTCGCTTGGCAGGAGGAGGACAGCAATTTTCTCCTTATCACGCAAGTTCAATAGGAAATTAAATTAATTGAAAAATTGCCTTTCGTGTGTCAAGCCCATAAGTGTTTAATTAATCACTTCAGGTTATACAGAATAATCAATTTCCCCATTTAGTCACCACAATAAACAGAAAAGTTAGTGCATTTGTTTTTCATCTCTATATTGAGTAATAAAACAGTTTTCCAGACAAAAACTTTTCCAGAAACAGAAGAAACATTTAAAACTACAAAACAACAAAGTCCATCTGATGGAGTTGATCAGGCATGAGGGTGGTGATGCAGCTGGCAGTGGCGAAAAACAAAAAGCTGCTCTCAAAATGACAACTAAATTCACGGCTCTAGCTCAGGAGGAAGAGCAGTCACCTTCCAACCAGAGGGTAGGTGGATCAATTCCAGGCGTCCACTGACTACATGTCAAAGTGTCCTTGGGCAAGACGCTTTACCCCACGTTGCCTCCCGATGTGCCTATCGGGGTGAGAATGTGTGTGTGAATGTGATATGTAGTGTAAAGTGCTTTGAGGGGTCAAACTGATTGGAAAAGCACTATATAAGTCCAAATACTAAAATGTTGTATTGTTTGCAAAAAATGTGTAAAAAAAACTTTTCTTACTTAATTTGCTTGGATTTCAGTCAAAACAGAGGCAATATGAACAAAAGGACGCAGACAATAACTTTTGAAATACGTCATGAACTAATTCAAAATCCTTCAACATCTCTTAAAAGGAAAGAGAAATCTTTGAAAATGAGAAAACTGTTTCATAGTAACCAAATCTGATCGTCAAGGCAGTCAGTGGATTTAATCACAAGGCAATAGACGTGCTGCATGTTCCTCTTGTCTCTGGTGCTACTTGTGTGGACTGGTGATGTTTGTTCCCTTAGCTTGAATATCTGAGAATGGCACAAAGCCGACATCCCGACATTTTTGTTTTTGCTGGAAAGGAACATTTTGTTCCACGACCGTTTTGCCACCTTGTGAATTTTATCTGTCAGACTCTGACTCTCATGCTGGGTAACCACACCTCGCTGGCCTGACTCTTATTTATTTAATTTAATTTTTTTTTATTCCAAAATCGTCTTTTCTGCCTCTTATCTCTTTCTCCCAGATCATTGATTTTTTTCCTCCCTCTTCCACTCTCTTTCTCCATCTCCTTTTGTTTCTCAAAAGCTCTTTCTTCTGCTCAGCCTGGCTATTTGTTTTTTCTCTTTCTTTTTTTTTTTTTTTAGATATTTCCTGTTCGTCATGGGATAAGCATACACTTCCCTCAATGAGAAAAAAAAAACATAAAACATTTTACTTAATCTTGAAGGACTAAAAAAAAAAACATAAGGCTATAATTCTATAAAACTTTATATAAATCACAATTAAACACAACAGATGAGAATATTAACCAATTGGTTGTGACAAAACAACTTGGTAAGACAAAGGAAGAAAAGAAAAAAAAGAAAAAAGAAGAAAAAACAAAGGAATAACATGAGCTTACCCGTGCTAGTATGGTCTCCTATCATGAGGAAGAACAAGGAAGGGGTCAAGGGATCCTCAGATTTTCACATTTAAAAAAAAAAAAACTTTAAATAATTTTTAATTGCAATATTTGATACTTATGAAATTGCTTACTCAAATACTTATATTTAGTAGACATGACATTTCAGTTAAGAAATCTTTTAATTGTTTTAAACTATTGTATTGTGATCTGCTCCAGGGTAAGGACACTGTGCACATACTAAAGCTTAAAAAAAATTAATCAAAAATAATTTTTTTGTGTATATTTTATTCAAAATCTTATTCTGCACATGTTCTGTAGAATCTGAGCTGTTCAACCAAAACGGATAAACCAACAACCAGCTGCTACGCTGTCATTTATAATGTTTTAGATGATGATCTTTTAGAGTAGAATTTGTAAATCCATTTTATAATCCATATTCATTGCCAGTGTCAAAGGTGTCCACAGCCCCTTTCTCTCGAGACCTTGGAGCTTCTTTAGAGATCGCCATCTTCAATAGCAAAATTTTTCCGAGGTCCTATGTGGCAAATAGGTCTGTCTGGCTCTGACTTCCAGATCTAAACATTTTTATTTAGGCTGGACTGTTTGTCCTGCATTCTCATTTGTAATTTACATTTCACAACTCTATCGGTCCCCACAAGGGAAGCAAGGGTGTCAAACTCAAGTATGTCCTGTAAACAGATTTCTTCTACCTGCCCACAACATTACTAAAATCATATTCAACCACGAGACCTTTTCTAAATAACCTCTTGTGAGAGCAAGTCATCAAATCAGCATACAACATCTGCTTCAGCTGGCTGCCAACCAGCACTTGCTGAGGAAGATGCATTCTTGCATGCCTTCTTTCTTTGCTGTCCAGTAGTGTCTTGTAATGGATGCCATCCTCTCCGGCTCATTTCCCACCTCGATCTCCATGCCAAGCGCTTCTCAGGCCTCTTGGTACAGACAGCAGTCTGCCATGCCACCCTGGGGTCACCCACGTTCACGGCTAATGTGACAAAGCCAGCTGCTCATCGCCCCCTAACCAGCCTCTTACCAGCTGTGATTGGATGTAAGGGGTCGCCCAGCTGGTCCGCCGGGCCCTTTTATAGAGCAGATCATCCATGTCCTTTACACTGATAAATGAGCTGAACTATGTCGTTGATGAGGAATCTGTACTGAAAGCTTTGCACAGAAAAGTGAAATCCATGTGATCTGTCTCATTTTTGCCACATGAAAGCAGATCAGAGAATAAAAAAATATGATAAGGAGTACAGAATGAAAAGGAAAGGTCAGCTCTTTACAAGCAGCTAAAAAATAGCATGGAAGTGAAAAGATAACATCTTAAAAATGGAAAAAAAAAAAAAGATCTTTGAAAGGAGACATCTGATTGCTGCCTCATTATTTGATTACTTTTTTTTCCTTTTGAACCTCTGAATGACAAAATGAAGTCATGCAATAAAGCTCCAAAAGCTCCATGTCCCGAGAGCATGAATTTTACAATAAAATACAAAAAAATTTTAAATTACATGGAAAGTATATTTGTTCAGATTGTTTCAGTCATTCCTTTCACATGCCTTTTCTGTCCAGGAGTGATGCACCTTCATTTAGAGAGCAGAAGCAGAAAATTAACACACCCCCTGATATGCCTTTGAGCCAGTATGGGATGTAACAGAGGCAAGACCAAAATACATGCTAACATGGGCAGAAACTATGCAGTATGTGTTATAAACCCATCCACACATAAAATTGTTAAAGGTTTCCAAGCTTTTCCATGCTTTCATCTGTTGGCCATGTAGAAGCTCGTTGGAAGCCCGAGACTACACAGTACCACAAAATCACACCACAGAACTGTACGATGAGAAGATAAAATTGTGTTGAATTAACAAAGCTACTTTTTTTACAGCAACTATATTGATATAGAAGAAAACAAAGGTATGTGCAATTTCTAAACACCATTCTATAAAACTTGAGTTTGAGGCAAAATTAACAAAACAGAGGACCAGAAGACTGGTGGGAGGGACAGGTTTGCATTATGTTAATCTTAATAATAAACAATATATTAGTTTTTTATTGTTTTAAACGGGTCCACTTCAATCATATTGTAACAGACTGTAACACATTACTTATAACTATCATGCTAAGATTGTTACCGTGTGTTAGGAGGCACTAGCTCCCTCCTGAGTTTTGTTACTTCTTGTGTAAAAAGGTAACTTAGAGCCACCTAACATCCACTGTTTTCTAATTTGTGTAATGTCATTCCTTGTTAAAGTGTTTTTCTTCTAAGAAAGGATGTGTCATTGTTCAGTGGGGAGGCCTGTATGTGGACAAGTTCTCAGTCTTGATTGAATAATTGAAAAGGATGTAATTAGTAGTTAAAAGGTAGACATAGACATTCGATGATCCTGTTAAATTATTATTTTTATACTGTAGAACTGAGCACATGAACACATGAGAATATGTTTCAGTATCATAATGTTTTGTTAATCATCTTAACATATTTTTTTCTGAAGTCTGCTGTGATAGGCCTATTGGAATTGAGAGGGTGGCGCCTCAGGTTATATATAGGACATGCTGCCAAGCAGACTGGTTGGATTGCACAGAGGGATGTAAATTGTTTGCTGTCATACTGTTCTAATAAATTGTGGTTGTCTACTACCCCAAGCCTGAAAATGGACTTACACATCGTCTTGCCACACCGTGCTCACAAAATCAGTTCAGCTAAGATAAAAATATGGAGAGGTGGGGGCGCCTACAGCAGCCCGCTGAGGAGTTGGTCCCCCGGGAGAGAGATCTTTCTCCCAGTTGTGCCCCTATACATAACACACACAATCACACACTGAGGGAGCCCTGAGGGGGTCCTGCTGCCTGGGGACATGTCCTTGTCCCTGGGGTACCTAGCCTTGGTGTTAGGTTGGCGTGGCCCGCAGTGGTTTTTCTGGGCTGGTCGGGCTCCGTCGGGTTTCTGTGCGGGTCTCTGCCAGGGGGGATGGGTGGCCCTTGGATCTGTGGGGTGCCTGCTCCCCGTGCTGCCCGCACGGCAGCGCCCGGTGCCCGCCGAAGCCTCCTCACCGTCGCCCTGGGATGCTCGGTGCCTCTGCCCCATCGCGCCGGGGGGGCTCCCGTCTGGGGGCCTCTCTGCTCTGGGCTGAGTGGACCGCTGCTCTTTCTGCTTTGGCTGTCCTGGACTCAATGCTCTGTGGACCTGCTGGGCCTTTGGGGCCTCGGGCTCCCCCGTCTCCCCCTGATGCTTCGGGGTGAGGCGTGATCACGGCCCCCCTACAAACACACATTTCATCCTTGTTGCATGGTGACACGTGCACGGTCCCACGTGCATGCTCACAAACGTGCTCATCTCTCCATCCGCTTCCAACTAGATGTTGTTGATGTTTGTGCGTTGGTACGTCTCTCTACAGGTACTGTACTGTTGTACTTCTTCATATTACCGTTATCCTATTTTCCTTATTTATCATGTAGTACTGTGGTAGTTTATTTTGTTTTTGTGAATACTGATGTAATTTAGGCAGCCTAAACAACTTGTATTTTCACATTTCAATTCTGTCCTTCTCTCTTTTTCTCTCTTCCGCTATCCTGTTGTTAGGTTCGGCACTGACATATCAAGACTAAAGAAAATAACAATATAATAAAAAAATATATATATATATATTCCAAACATTAAGGGCAGTCATTTTTCAGGCAGTTTTCTTCTTTTTTGTTTTTTATTTATCTGTGTAGGGAGAAAGGAAGGAGTGAGCCGTTACTCCATCCTGATGTTACAGCTCTTAGTGGCTAATAGCAGAGCTCTTTTGGTGAAGCTGGGGGAACCACATGACTTGTATGCATTTTTTGATACATTCAAATTCATGGAGGTCTGATCTGGGAATGACTTCACATTCTAGCTAAGAGCCTTCTTGTTGTCTAAAGGCCCTTTTATGCTCCCTTACGTACGTAAATAATGATGTAGTTTCAAACGTTGTTCTGCTTCCATGTGTGTTTTGCGTTGCCACGGCTAATTCAATTCCTTCACTAGTGGGCAGTGCTAAGTTCAGAGTTCACTTCCGCGAGCCGACTTCAGTTTTAGATGTTTGGTAGTGCAACTGCATCGCAATAAAGTTGTTTACAACTGCCCAACACACCCTAAACATTTGCATGTAGTCTTTTTTTTAAAAGCAATTTTTTAATTTCTACAGTTGTTGTTCATGTCTTCATTCTTCTTCTGCGTTTGTGTTCCCTCATTGTCTTCTTCTTCTCTGGTCTGTTTCTTTTGCTGGTCACATGTCAGTTATTCTGCTCAGCACTGCCCCCGTGATTTTCTGTGGTATTGCTGCGTCTTCTGCATCAAGCAATAGATAGCTCCCTGAAACTAGACCTAATTACGCATGTAACCGATGAAGAAGATGGACGAAACTGTCCCTCAGTCTGCATATCATTCTTCTGCGTCGAGCATAAATGGTACTTAAGCTGTAAAAATTGCAAAACCAATATGTACACCATTAAGAAACTCTTTTTGGTTGGCATAGTCTCTTTGCAGACGATTATTGAACCGGTATCTGAAAATTATCACATGACATGAAAGACATTGAAGGTGAACCATGACTTGATTGTATTCTGTAAGAAAAATTGTGAATGTGTGTTACTAAATAATTTTTTAGAGTGTGGATGTAATTATTTCTTTTTTTAATATCTTAACCGTTTGAACCAATATTTTTAGTTGGTCTCCTGGAAAACTGCCAGACCTAGAGACTACTTTGGCCCAGATTTCCCTTCTGGCAGTAACAGTCAATATTGAAGACAACAGATAAACAACCTCAGCTGCCTGGGATGCAAGCTCTAAACAATCGTCAACAACAAAAGCAAAAGGAAGGCCCCTCACCAGCACTAATTGTTAATAAGGGGTTTTGGCATAATTAATTTTCTTTTATTCAGTTCCCAATTTGCTCCTGTTGAGATGGCATTTGGGTCCTACGGGTCTAATCTAATATTTCTGTTTGAACCCACAAACAGTGTTTCAGCAAACAGCCTTGGGGAGAAGGAAACTAAAGTTGTTTGTCAACCTCGACAAACCAGATGTAATCCATATGGAAATGTCAGGGAGCCTCCAAGACACATGGTGAGGATGGAAATTTCGACTGCAGTGGAGGCTTGTCTTGTCTTGGCTCAGCATGGGTTCAGCTGTCATTCTGTACTCCTTATTTAAAATTAAATGGTACTACAGGTAGTCACTTAAAAAATTAGGTTAGGATTAGTTAGCAGCAGTCATAGATATCAGCCTCCTGGGGTTGCTTCAAGCTTTTAAAAGCCCACAACATGCATATGTGCTTATCAGCTGTTTGTTCTAATATTTTATCTTAATGGTGTGCAGCGGGACATTGTACTTTTGCATTAATGAGCTTCTCCAAACAGCCTTCACAAAGCAATGAAATAATCAAATTCAAAGGAATATTTGGTCTGGAAACAAATGTGCAAGTTACAACGATGTTGACATCTATGTGAATGCAAACTTAAAATCAAATTTAGATCCATTCAGAATCAGAAGAGATGGATCCGTTAAAGCCAATTAATATTTGTCCTTCTAATGGGCTCGACACATGGGAGGCAACGTCGCTCTTTCTACATTTCCTATAGAACTTATTAACGTAGACGTGCTCTTGGGGATTTGCGAGCGACACCAGAAAATAAAAAAAATTTTAATTTTTGTCGTTGCCGCATGGCTCTACAACCTACCAGCGAGGGGCTTCAGTGACTGACCAATGACAGCAGGCCAGACTGCTCAGTTTTATCATGGAAGAATAGATCATATTAGCTGTGTCTGACTATCACATACTTCATACAAAGATTATAGAGACGTAAATAAAAGGCATCCACGTGGCGCCAGGGTGAAATTTTCCCAACGTAGGTTCTGGATTTATCTCGATCAACCTTGAGGTCCGTCATCAAATGATGATATTCACAATGCTGTTTACTATTTTGTAAACTCGGACGAACCCAGAGTTTTCTTTCTCTTTTGTACAGTAGAGTAAACAGAAAGATATCTGTCAATTCCTTCAAAACCATCAGTCGGTGTGCGACACTGCTGCCGTTGCTGTCATTAGCAGCCTCTCGTGTGTCGAGCCTATAAGGCTGTTGTAGTTTTGGTAAAATGATAGATTTCTTCTTCTTTATTATTTTCCCTCCGTGTAAAAAGTCTAAAAAAGTCACAAGGGTTTTTCCTTAGAGTCTGGGTATAAAATGTTGCCGGGTGCATCTTTAAACGTGTGCTGGATTGCGCTTGAATTCTTTGATAGCACCACAACAGATAAGGCTGGTTATCTCAGAGCTGCCACACATAAACAAGCCCAGCTCTGGCCTTGCTTTGGTTTATCTGAGTATCACATGAGTGAGTTGTTTGGAAATTAAACTGCACAGACCTCATTTTTTTCCCCCCATCGATTCAGCTATTATTCGCTGTTTCCTTACATCTGTTAATCAAAAATATTTAAAAAGCATATGCTGTTGGAAGAGAAAATATTGGATTTAAAATTACTGATACATAAAAGTATGTGTCCCTGAGCTGCAAGTTTAAACACCTGCTATGGTAAAAGCATGCTGAATTGCAGTACAAGTATTTAAAATATATCATTACCCTGCAGCTTAACTTGCACTTGAATAGCCTGAATCATTTGAGTAATTTAACTGAATCATGCCTTGTAATTACAATGAATGCTAATTACCATTGCAATAATCATACTATCAGATAATGTAATTGTATCCTAAAATTAAAGGAATTACTCATGGTGTTGTGAGTTTAATGAGCATGTTGTAATACGAGAACACTTCGGTTCTCAATGGTGACTTTAATGTCCTGAATGGTTTTTATGTCCGTCAAGACATTAGGACACAAAGACATGAATGTCAGCTCTGGTGCTGATGTTTTTGCCTTGACAAACTGCAGCTTGGAAACATATGGAAGAGACTGTTACTAATATAAAGAAGCCCTTCAAATTCAATTTTTAAAACCAAGTATTTTTGTCACCATGACAACAAGATAACTCATTGTGAGTTAACACTTAATAAAAGGCTGGTTTTAGGGGGCGTTTTGATGGCACAGATGAATACAATCTAGCACATTTTAGGTTGAACAGAGTAGAAAAAGGTGTCCGTGGAGACGTTATCTCTCAGACAACAATACAATGTGAACCTCGTATCGAAATCACATTGAGTTGTGCAGGAATAATAACAAATTTTCAGTTTAATTAAAGAGAACCAGGACAATTCTGGCTTTGCACCTTTCATTCCTCAACACTTTATTGGACTGCTCTAGTGAGGAAGTGGCCTCCTGAAAATGAGGAGTTAGGGGAGGTTTCTTCTGATAGATCAAAGTCAGGGCCAGAAGAGGGATGATGGTGATTGATGAATACGCACTACCCCTGCTGCCAGTCAGGAAGCTACAACCACTCATAAGGAAAAAAATTTGACAAACCTTTTCACATGTTTAACACCTCTAATCCAGCTGTGTATTTGAGGCAGAATTGGCTCCAGAAAATGAAGGTGGACAGCACCATGAACCCTCATCTGCAGACTACCTGGACAAAGTGGGGTGGGTGAACAGCAGATGGTAGCCAGGAATTGGCCTCAGCACCCATGGCTGCTGCTGCCTAATTGCTGGCAGCCATGTCAAGGCAGATTTCGACTAGCGCCCACTCAGCAGGACTCAGTCCTGGCAACTGTTAGCACCTGCTTGTTCAGCCCACTGCCTTCCCCCAGTTGCCATCTTTCATGGTTTCTCATATTCATTTCAACCATTTTCACAACACACACTAAACAGACGTACAGACCCACCTGCAATAGTCAGGAGTCATCCATAAAACTGTTAAAAATATTACCTAATTCTAAAAGTTGATACACTTTTACTGTAATTTTTATAATCTCAATAAATGTTAATCAGTCATATGAAAGAAAGAAAAATCAGTCTGCGTCTCACCTAGATATCAATTAAGTTATTTGAGGTTCCAAATTTGTTTAAAACCTTGAGGTTTTGGTGATTTGAGACATGAATGAATGCATCGGCAACATGTAGTAATTCTTAATGAAACTGAGAAAACAGAGCAGCAGCTTTCTAAGAACTCTGTTGTGGGCGGAAAAATAAAAGATGAAAATGTCTGAATTTAATGCAAAAAGATGTAGGCTTTTGACCTTTTCAGGTCTAGTGCAATGTGAACATCATCATTACTGTCAATAAAGAAAAGCAGCATTTCTTTTTTTTTTTTTCCTTTTTAACCTTTAAAAGTTTAACATCTAAGGTGTTTTTGATTTCAGATTTTTAGTTAAAAAGCTTCAGAAATCAATTAAAAAAAAATTCTAAATATTTTAATGGCACCCGCAATGCACAGTAGTGGGAGTTTTATGGTTTGGGGTTGGTTTGGATCCCACTGGGCATCTCTGATTATACATTTCAGCATGCTTAGAGGAGTTTTGTTCCCTTTTAGTTTGACTTCTCTGCTTTTTCATTTGTCTTCAATGAATCCATTTTGAGTAATTGAATCTGTTCATAAAATGGATAAGATGATCGTTAATGCCTAACTAACTTGAGTAACATTTATTTGTGAACACGGCAGCACAGTGTTTTCAGTCATGTATTTTAGGTAAACTAATACCAGGTGAAAGTGCAAATGATTGCAGTACTGTCGAAATGAATAAATAATCAAGGGAATAAAAAGAGGGGCAGAATCTGAGTTTTTTCCTCTGACGTTCTTCCTGTCTCTGACGATATTACAAAAAAAAACAGATTCTTTCTTCATGAGCTGATCTCCAGGGAGCTCGATACTCACCTGCACTCTGTAAAATGAAGGTCAACAACCAGTTTAGGAAGACGGAGAACCCTAAAATGAGCTCATGTTGCCTGAGCTCCTAACTTCTTTTTTCCTTTTTTTTTATTATTCCACCAACCTTTTCAATAAAAAAATATGAATGATAAAACAAAACAACAAATCACCATTACTAGTCAGTTTGCAAATCTTTGATGTGTTTACATTTATTTCATGATTAATTCAAAGGATTCAACCAGAATGGACATAATGTTGAAAACCGACACAATCAGCGAAACAGCCGAAAGCTGCGTTTCCTTTACAGTATTTCACAAAATAAAAAACAATACTTCTAAAATTTCGACCAAGTGCAATGGCGATTTGCAGGTGTTTCCATTAAATGGTGTTTAGCGCATTAGCAGTTAGTCTCGTAGAATCTCGTCCCGCGAGACTCCACTTTGAGAAGGAAGGAGATTTCTAATTCTTTGTAAAACTCTTGCATTTCACTTTTGTTTGCACGATGACGGTTATATTTTTACTTTAATTTTTTTGTAAAAAGATTGTTATGTTAACTTGACATGAGCTGGTCGTGTGACTCCTTACGTCACGTCAGGGGACGTGTAAATGCAAAAAGTGTTTCCGTTACACTTTTGCGATATACTTTTATATCAACACGTCTGGAAAAACCTCCTCGTGAGAGCGTAAGATGTTTTTAGTGATATTTAGGTTTTTGAAATGTAGGTGTTTCCATTACTGGTTTTTCATTGCGATATATAGTTTTTACGCAATTCTGGGAGTAATGGAAACGCACCTTATGACATGTATGTAAATGAGGGAACAGATTTAAAGGAGCAACCTCTGATGGCCTTTTCTTTGCAAGTCATTATAATAATACATAATCTAATGCATTTACTTTACATGCAGTCTAAGTTTTTAAGAACATAGCGGCATGTTACTTTAATTCATTTTAAAGGAATAAAATTGTCTCCCTTTTTTATTTCTCATACCTGTAATTAAAAACTCCTGACTTTCTGATTACCGAAACTAATCTGACACAGCAGATGGTTTATTGCTCAGACCCATGTCCACTGTAGAAACTGGTTTTAAAAGAGCAGGCATGTTTGAAAAATACTTGGTAGGCTATTGGAAGGATGAAAGATCACCCAGTTAAACCAATGAATTGCTACAGATAGAACCAATCTGTCAACAGAAGCCACCATTGACAACAGCTGATGGTGTGGTGCACTGATTGCTCAATACATTTGATTTTTAGCAACATACTGATACTTTAGAGCCTGTGAAGATGTATTCTCTTATGAATGGACTAACAAATCTTGTAAGAGTGCAGCCATTTTTGGAAGGGTAATTAAGGGAGAGTGTATAAATTTGATCAGTACATATTTAAAGTTAAAATCACTTAAGTTTTAATTTTGCTAAACTCGATTTGATGATCCATTTACTTTCTCTCATGAATTATTCCTTTCTCACCACCTTATAATTTCGGATTTTATATTTAACCATCTGCAAGACAATCTGGGGACCCATCTGCTGTCATGACAACTCTGACATTTCTTGGATTTGTGCTCTTACAGTCACTCTGTGGTTCAGTATTCCTGTTTATGTCCACAATTCTTGCTTGTACCTGTTTCATGAGCAGATGTGTCGGCTGGTGAGAGTTTGTCCTTTCTGCGTACCTTTTGTGGGCATGTGCAGAGACATGAAGTATACTCGTGCAGCACTTCCTCACATTTTCAGCAGAAACCCTCCAGCTACAATGTGCCTCAGAAGTAAAGCTGGAGAAAAAGACTGAAAACTGGGGACTTTTCCTTCCACTTGAAGCAAACCTTGGGTTGAAAAGTTGTAAGATAGGGTCTTCCTCCCTTTTCCCCTCTGATTACTCACAGGGGTTTAGTCTCTCTCCATTGCTGCATGCTAAAGCTAGTCTTTTTTTCTTTTTTATTTCCTATTTTTTTTAAGCTGTTGAAAAATTGTGAAAGTCTGGAAGACTTTAGTTCTGGGGGTGGGCAACAATTTCCCCAAGAGCCATACTGACTCGCATAACCTAGTCAAATTGCCACAAAATGAGTTTAAATGAAACACAGAGGCAACGTGTAATGTGCCGCTAGTCATTCGAAACGTCATAGTTGGAGAAAAGCTTGCTTTGTTTTGCTTGTATGACAGCATGGAGCTAACCTTTGCTTAGATGGTTGACTGCTTTGTCAAACAGTATTGTCTTGGGGCTTTGTTGGAAGAAAGCCTGAGGATTTTTCTTCCAATTCTCACAGCTTTGTAAAACACTTAACGTGCTTGGCAACAAAATGGTCGCACGATGTTGCACGCCTTTGCTGAAGCAATACTTTCTTATCAAATAAAAAGTGCTGCCTGTGAACTGATGTTTGTGAGAACACATTCCACTTTTGGCTTAAAAGGTGCAGTCATTTTTTTTATCATTTCTGAAGTATCCATCATTAAGCTGGTTCTGCTATCACTGCTGCTGACTTTGCTAACCTGGCACAGGAAAATGTAGTTCAAAATGTAGACTGAGTTCTGCTGGAGTCAGGTAGGAAAAGGCTGTTATTAGCTTACAACTGATGTTTTATCAGTGTTTTGACATGGATTATGTTGAATTGTAAAAACATCAAGACTGTGGTCTTTCTGTTGTGCTAAATAATGTGGATATTGGTTTTGAGTATGTGGGGTGGAAAAGAGAAATGCTTCCAATTTGGTAACAGATGGAGGGATAAATTTTAGAACTTTACAGCTGTCACTCGTCAAAAATCTTCTGTGTATCGTCCCGTCTAACACAGAAGTAAAATGTCTTTTAATGCTTAGTTATCTCAAACAGCAACCTTGACCACAGTCCCACAAGTTCCCTCTCCCACTGCTGTAATGTATCTTCTTCTGTTGGCCAACAGCTGTTTAGCTAAAAGAAAAAAGAAAAAAAAGACTTCTTCTGGTCACCAACTATCTCTGCCAAATGTGCTTCTCTAATTTGGCCCAAGAAATATTTTTGCTCACACTGCTGCCATATGTCTCTCAGACCATTTCTAATTGTTGTTTAAATGACTTGATCTGAAAGCATCCTTAGTGTAATCACACCTGCACTTCATGCACCTGGGATCATTTCAACAAAGATTCATGTCAGTGTAGTTGTTGGGCTTTAAAGTTTGAAAGAGATGCATTTGTTTGACTCATTGGGAATTAATTGACTAAACAAAACTCCTTTTGTCAGACAGCACTGACAGTCTTCTGTTGTCCTCCCTCTTGAACAATCCCTCTGAGCTTCTGCTTTGTACTTGTTCCTTTTCTCTCATGGTTCCTGTTTTGGTGATTGATTCTTGTCTATATAAATAAAACAGGATCAAAAGGCAACTGCTTTTAGTACAAAGAAGCAAACGCGCACCATAACTACTTGTACTAAATGCTGTATCTTACTGTAATGCTGTAATGTGAGTGATGTTTCTGCATAAAGTGCAGTGTGAATTATAAATGTGCGTACTCAATTACTCATTAAATGGTTTTGAATTCCAGCAAACTGGCAGAATTTTGTCCTCTTTGATAAAACAAAACAGCTATTCTATATTCAAATGATCAAAATTAAACAGTTAATAGATTACACTAAATGCAATGTAAAATTGACATAGAAAACTTAAATTGAGCGTCATCTCATGAAGTATTCATTCTTCTGTTAAAGTATTTAGGCAAGGCAAGTTTATTTATATGTCACATTTCATGTTTAAGACAATTTAAAGCTCTTTACATAAAATATTAATAGCATCACAGCGGGATGCAGAAGAAGCCTTAAAAAGTAACATTAAAACAAACTTTTAAAAGAAATAAAAGAATTTAAAGACAGAAAAGCTAAAATAGAATAAGAAAAAATGTTTAAAAAAGGAGTTGCTTTGAGAAATTATGATAAAAGGCAGGAAATAGAAAAGTTTTTAACCCTGATTTAAAAACTCCTGACTTTCAGCAGACATGCAGTTTTCTGAGAGTTTGTTCCACATGTGAGGAGCATAAAAGTTGAATGCTGCCTCTCCATGTTAAGTTCTCACTTTGGGAACAAAGTAGATTTTACCCAGATGACCTGAGGTATCTGACTGGTTCATGACAAACCAGAAGATCCTAAATGTATTTTGGCTCTAAACCATTCACTGCTCTTCCAGCAGTCAATTCTTTGACAAACTGGAAGCCAGTGTAAAGATCTGAGGACTGCAGTTATATGATCAACTTTTGTGGGCTTAGTGAAGACCCAAGCAGCGTTGTGGACTAACTGCAGCTGTCTGGACTCTTTAGGGAGAGCTGTAAGAAGAGTGTAACAGTAGTCTAGTCTACTAAAGATAAATGCATGGACAAGTTTTTCTAACTCCTGCTGAGACATTAGTCTGAGTACATGACTATTTCCAGATTTCTGGTTTGGTTGTTGGTTTTTAACATCACTGTTTGAAGCTAATTGCTGACTTTTAATATTTCTTCCAAGGCTCCCAAAAATTTTTTTTTTTCAGTTTTCTCTTCATTTAACTGAAGGACATCCAATCTTTAATTTGATTGATGCGATTTATCAGTGTTTGGATTGGTCTATAGTCTTCTGGTAAAATGGTTACATATATTTGTATGATGTGAGCATTTTTTTCATAATTTGAGCAACTGGCAGCATGTAGATGTTGAACAGCAGTGGGCCTAAGATGGAGCCTTGGAGAACTTTGCAGGTTATTTTTGATCGGTCAGATTTATACTTGACTATAAATACATAGAAGTCCTTGTCTTATAAATAGGTCTCAAACCAATTAATTGCAATGTAGGAAAGTCCTACCCAGGATTAAATTTGGTCTAGTAAGATGTAATGGTCAACCGTGTTAAATACAGTGCTGAAATTTAGTAGTACCAGGACAGTAATGTTGCTGCCATCTGTCTTTACACAGATGTCATTGGAGACCTTAACTAGGGCAGTCTGTGCTTTGGTTTGCCCAAAACCTAGATTACCTTCATGTGATGGTGTTCGAGAGGCTGGTTTTAGCCAACCTGAGCCAGTGTGTTGATATCCAGTGGCCTGTGTGTAAGGCAGTGCTGTACAGCAAAATGCAACTGTCATGATGCTCCAGGCAGGGGAAAAAGTTGTGATGTGCAGTTTCTCAGCCTTGCACCTTCCAGTTGGGTCCTTAGGCACAACCCTTAACGCTTTGTAAGTCGCTTTGGATAAAAGTGTCAGCTACATGACTGTAATGTAATGAAATGACTGTAATAATCTAGCATAGCATTCCAAACAATGGTATACTTTTCAACACTCACGTACAAAAAATTGCAATAATTAGTAGATGTAGTAATAATATTGACATGAAAACGTGAATTAATTTAGTTTTTTTTACTAATTTGTGAGACACGTGAGACAATTTGTGAGACCTTACCTAATATACAGTGGGACAAAAAAAGTATTTAGTCAGCCACCAATTGTTTACGTTCTCTCACTTAAAAAGATGAGAGAGGCCTGTTATTTTCATTATAGGTATACCTCAACTATGAGATACAAAATGAGAAAACAAATCCAGAAAATCACATTTTCTGATTTTTAAAGAATTTATTTGCAAATTATAGTGGAAAATAAGTATTTGGTCACCTACAAACAAGCAAAATTTCTGTCTCTCACAGACCTGCAACTTATTCTTTAAGAGGCTCCTCTGTCCTCTACTCGTTAACTGTACTAATGGCACCTGTTTGAACTCATTATCAGTATAAAGGACAAATATCCACAACCTCAACTAGTCAGACTCCAAACTCCACTATGGCCAAGGCCAAAGAGCTCTCAAAGGATACCAGAAACAAAATCGTAGGCCTGCACCGGGCTGGGACGACTGAATCTGTAATAGAAAATCAACTGTCAGAGCAATTACTAGAAAAGGCAAGGCAAGGCAAATTTATTTGTATAGCACATTTCATACACAAGACCATTTACCAAGAGCCCATATGGGGTCTTGTCTCCTGGTGACATTGTAATGGATATCTATGTATCATCTGCGTAACTGTGGTAACTAGTTTTGCTAGAAGTTTGCTAGAAAGCATTTGGATTGGAAGCAGAAGAGGACTGGGAGAATGTCACATGGTCGGATGAAACAAAAATAGAACTTTTTAGTAAAAACTCAACCTGTCGTGTTTGGAGGACAAAGAATGCTGAGTTGCATCCAAAAAAACATCATACCTACTTTGATGGGGCATGGGGTGGAAACATCATGCTTTGGGGCTGTTTTTCTGCAAAGGGATCAGGACGACTGATCCGTGTAAAGGAAAGAGTGAATGGGGCCATGTATCGTGAGATTTAGAGTAAAATAGAATAATAGAATAGAATAGAATAGAATAGAATAGAATAGAATAGAATAGAATAGAATAGAATAAACCATTCATGCTAGCATCTACGTGCAGGACATAAGATTTGGTGGGATCTGCAAACGCTAACAAAGGGGCATTTGTCAGACGGTCAATGATCTATTTAAAAGCTTGTTGACAGGATTGGTCCCAACGCTCTTTGAAGGGTTCAGATGGTTTCAGGTAACTTTAATCTTCTGTTTGAGTTTTCTTACTTTTCTAAGTAGGTGGATAGCCCTTAGTTAGCTCGGTTAGTGGACAGACAATGCTCAAGTAGTTTGCAATAAATCTGCGAAAGTATTCACAAAAATCAAGGAACGAGCTAAGTACTTGAGATCTATTGGCTCAGGCCAAGTTTTTACAACAGCAATTTTTTTTTCTGGATCATTTGCTATACCTGCTTCTGAGACAACAGACAACAACAACTGGCTGACATACTTTACTTTGAACTGACAGAACTGGCACGATACTTTGAGACCAAATTCCCTAAGACGATCTAAGACTTTTAGAAGACGTTGCTTATGTTCTTCAAGCATTCTGCCAAAGACTATTATGTCGTCAAGGTACACAATGACTTGGAGAAGATGCATATCACCAACGGCTTTCTCCATAGGCCGCTGAAAAGTGTCAGGGTCTCCTGGAATACCTTGCCGCATCCTTTCAAACTGATCCGAGGGGGCAGATAAATGCAGTCTTTTCCTCAAACCTGGCTATCTGATAGTATCCACTCTGGAGGTCAAGGACTGAAAACCATTTGCTGCCTGAAAGACAATCTTAGGCATCATCGATTCGAGCGATGGTATACTGGTCTAGGGGGTACGACTGTTCAAAGTTTGATAGTCAATGCAGATTATTATTGAGCTATTCTTTTATCGTACTACCACGATAGGTGAATCGAATGGACTATGAGAATCTTTAATGATACCTGTAGCTACCAACTGCTCTAGTCATATGTCCTCAATACCTGCAGTAGCTAAGCGACGTGATCGCTCTCTGAAGGGGGTAGAATCGCTAAGATGGATGTGATGTTCAACATCTTTAGCTAAACCCATTTCCCATTCATTGAAAGATAAAATATGCTTTCTCTCAGCTAGCTTTTGCTGTAGTCTTTCCTTCCACTCTCTGGGAACAGGTGAATCGCCTAAATCTAGAGCTTTAGAGTTCAAGAGTACATCTACTGCATGCATCTCAGCAATAACTGTGCCGGCTTGAATAGAGGTAGGTTTCTCTGACTCGTTATGTAAGAGGACTACAAAATGTTTCTCATCTATGTCACTCTCAGGAAGAACACCTGGCTGTACTAACACGCCAGATGGAATTTGGGGCATAGCTGGTGCCTCAACAAAGACAACATCTCTGGGCTTAGTTTCCCTCTGCTCTATTTTACAAGTGGCATAAAACTGTTCACTGGCAGCAATGGTAAGTGGCCCTGGGCCTTGTCATTTCAAGGGCTACATGTATATAACAAATTATTGAGATAAACTTTTGTTATTGCCGAAATACTTATTTTCCGCCATAATTTGCAAATAAATTTTTTAAAAATCAGACAATGATTTTCTGGATTTTTTTTATTTTTATTTTGTCTCTTAGTTAAGGTATACCTATGATGAAAATTACAGGCCTCTCTCATCTTTTTAAGTGGGAGAACTTGCACAATTGGTGACTAAATACTCATTTGCCCCACTGTACCTAACTGAAGAAGCGTAAGGGAGACACAGGGCACATTCATACCAGGATAGTTTGATTGGGCAGGAAATGTCCCCAAAATTACAGCTTCCTTTGATTTGGTTTGCTTTCACTTTCCACTTTACTGAAGGAGACCAAACCACCTGGACAATATCACACAGTTACAGCAGCTGCTTACTAGGGACCATATTCCCAAGACACCCACTGACCGCAGGACAAAGGATGAAGTGGGATGAAGAAGACCCTCTTCATTAATTGATTAGGAGTGAAAACATATATCCTTCTCCTTCAGCCAGGTCATTCACTGCAAGTAAACAATGGAACACCACCAAGTTTGTCCAGTTTGGGGGTTTCTGTTTTTACTTTCGTGTTGAAACCTAATGGATTTTCACAATAAGCTGTCCAGTATGAGTAGCAGGTGAGGCAGCGATTTATCCAAAATGTACAATGCACTCTGTCACTCCAGAGGTTGTTTAAAGCAGACCAAACAGTGTAAATGTACCCATAAGCTACCTGACTCACAGCTTTGGGAACAGTGTTGACAACTTGGTGTGCTTAACATTGAAAGTCCTAACAGACTGAATATCCTAGATATTTTCCCCATTATTCTTAGTTTTGGCTTTAAAACTGTTTAAAGAATAGAGTGTGGTAATAATTATTTAATATTCCAGAAGTTTTTTTTATTTTTACAATTATATATTTCTGAACATGTTCATTTTAATTTTTGCTGACACAGTGCTTGGTTCGAATATGCAATGAACAGAGTGGAAGAGCTGTAGTCTGAACAGGAGATTAATTTTCTGTTGCAGTATGTTGTTAACCTTAAGAACCTGTTATATACAGAAAAAAATTGATTGTTTTTTCTTTTGCTTCCTTCACTACATTACATTATGATTAATTCTTAAAGATGTGTGTAAACACTTGACAACATCAATAAGACCTGAGTAGTGTTGTAAGCAAATAGTTGTGGAACTAAGCAGCTGACCAAGACCCAGATTGACTCCTGCTTTATTCTTTGCTTTCAGAGAGTCTCTCTTTCATCACTACCAATGTGAAGACGGTCAGCAGTTCTGGGATTTTCCTGGTTAATTTAGGATATAGGCATCAAATGGAATTAACTGCCAAAAGCATCAGCTGGATGAGGATGCAATGTTTGTACAATACTAGAAATAATGGGGAGTAAATGGATTAGATGTGGATAATGTAGCTCTTGACTTTATCTTTCAGCACCCTCCAAGCTTTATTAACACCCCCAAAACATATCAGCACTGGTGCAGACTGTAGTGCCTGAGGATTTATTAAGGAGAAATCCAAATGCTGTTCTCTGGAAAATCACCAGAACAGACGTCACTGTTTATCATGTTTGATAAGTTGTTGTTTTTTTTTGTTGTTGTTGCTGTTGTTGTAACATTTATTTTAAATGTTTTGTCCTCCGGTGATGTCTGAGTTTTATATTTAATTTATTTTTTTGATGAATGAAAAGAGGTTGCTATAGAAACTTGGCAGACAGGCGGCATGTTGCATGGTCAGAGCAGGTTTAACCTGGAGTAGCATCAATAAAGAGCAAATAGTCTTGTTTTAGCTTTAGCAAGATTACTCAACTAGCAGTGAGGTTTTTCTTTTGTAACTGCCTAGCTATTGAAAAGAAATTTTAAGTAAGCTGTGTTCTGCATCTGGATAAAGTTAGTTTTTATTATAAAGGAGACATTAGTTGTACAAGCTAATAAGCACCCATGTGCTTTTTAATACAGCTGCTCCTTTTTTCTCAGAATGTGCATCATCGGTTTGCAAATGAGCAAATTATGCAACATAACATACACACTGCTGTTGCAAAGGCAAAGCCTGCCAAAGTCCTCCTATCGCAGTCTATTCACCTCTCATTAAGGCTCAGCAGGGGTCTTTGCAGCTTCGAAGTGTTTCCCCATTTGTGGAGCTGAGCATCCACTGTGTGGCTTTTCTCACAGCTAAAAGAAACTAAGCCTCTTCGTCTGAGCAGAGAGAGGCTGGGCTTTATCATTTCTTCTTCTTCTTCTTCTTTTCTGTTGCCTTGCTTGTGATCTGGGGTGCTAGTAAGACCCAAGCAAGGGCTTAGCCTTTCTGTGTTCTGTTACAAAAAATGTAATCACACTGGGGCCAGACGGGGCAAGAGGGAGATCCCATCCATCCCTTCATCAAGGGCCAAGGGGCGCAAGCAATGCACACTGACCTTCTGGAGTCAATTTCCCAATGGTGGATTCACTCCTATGATCATTTTCTTTTTACGTTGCCATGGTGCACTGACCAGACCACACAGCTGATATTATAGGAAATGCTAACACCCTGGTTACCTGCTATGAATAAAAATAATGACCAGATGTGGCACATAAACAGAAGCAGTGATAGAATTAAGTAATTAAGTAAACTTGAGCTGCATTGAGAATGAAATACTGCTCTTGATTGCTGTGTAAACTGTGACCAAATTACGACAGCTTGATTATTGAGTCATCACAGTTCAGCATAACAGCATCATAACCTATTTTAAAACAAATGAATGTCTAGTATCTTGAAAAGGAAAGGAATCTAGATATTTAGTGCTCTGCGTAAGTCAGGTTCCACCCCTCATTTCTTTGTATTTTATGCCTGCAGCTAAACTTTCTGTAAACTTACAAAGTGGTCTCAAGCAATAGTTTTTTTTTTGTTTTTTTTAGATGTTTTGTGGTTTTCTACTAATTTTTTAGACCAGTCTAGTGAATCATCCAAGCATCAAATGACATCTAATCTCAAGAAATACATTTATTTTCTGTCTACACATGAGACATCTTAGCAAATTTTTCTTTTTGTAAATGCCAAGTGTGCAACAAAATCAAATTAAACTATGAAAAAAAATTTATATATCATTTTTAGTGCTGGGCAACTATCAAAATATTTAATCGCAATGTGTCATGCGATTTATCGCGATTAATTGTGTTGTTACGCGCAAAATATGTCTTTCCTTTAAAAGAAGGCCCCGGCTATATAAAGAAAATCCAGTAAATTCCGGT
>JBAMHW010000027.1:9761321-9783270 GCA_037177495.1 Rhadinocentrus ornatus
GAAATTCTCTAACTTTGCATTCTTAGCTCCGCTACCGGCAGTTAAGGGGTTAACATCTGGACTTCCGGGTGTAGCGTTAGGTGTGTGTTATCCAGCTGGAAGTTTCATCTTGCTATGACCAAGATTCACCGAACCAGAGGAAGAAGAAATCCCAATTCATGCTTCACGTTTGTAAAGCAGTCAGAAAACATGTCTTACCTTTGCTAAAAAGTTTCTCATTGTCTTTTGGGAGCCGTTTCCCGTCTAAAAATCACGATGTTCTGCCCATCTGCATGTGTTTTAACAGATAAAAAGAAACGTCGCTTCTTTTTCTTCTTAACTTCCAGACAGAAAACATCTCTTTATTTTAAATAAACCTACTCTCTCCCGATTACATCAGACACACCGCTGCAGCAGGAAGGGAGACGCGACTGCGTGTTTCTGTGATCACACCCAGTGAGGAAAAAAAATAATAATAATTTTACAAATTAACAGCGTTAATTAATCATTCTGTTAAAGCGTGTTAACGCATTAACGTGCCCAGCACTAATAATTTTAAAATGGTTTCTTTTGGTATTTCATCACTTTATTTAAAGTTGTTTTTATTGCCATTGGGCCATATACATGACAGCTGCCATGTGCTACCATTTTACTACGGTGTCTCCGAAAGGACAAACTGTCTGTGAATTAAGAACCTTTAGCTTTAAACTGCAGTACCAGCTTTCTTTGATAGATACTAGAGCACCGTTTGGTGGAAGACCGTACATGTACACAATTTTGAAGTAGTTACCTGCAGTGCAGTCATCACTGCACCGGGGGACACTGGATCCACTCAGATGAAAACATGTTTGTCTAGAAGACAAACTTTGGC
This sequence comes from Rhadinocentrus ornatus, assembly GCA_037177495.1. Taxonomy (NCBI): domain Eukaryota; kingdom Metazoa; phylum Chordata; class Actinopteri; order Atheriniformes; family Melanotaeniidae; genus Rhadinocentrus; species Rhadinocentrus ornatus. The sequence goes on from JBAMHW010000027.1 coordinate 9,762,172, forward strand.
TACTGCTGGCCACCATTCGTGGTTTGCATTTTAAGTAATTTCTATGCCCATCTGTGGTTGTAGGAAGTAATAAATCCTCCCAAGAACCTAGATCTCAACATTACTGAAGCAGTGGGAGATCGTACTAAATTGAAGAAAAGGCAGCCCAATCAAAAAATGAGTGTCCTTCAAGTGGTCTGAACTATTTCTGAAGACTACTTTTAAAAAATACAAGAAAGCTTGCCTGTCATATATCGTATTTCCATTTATAATTGCACTTTCCTGGAAATATATAAGGAATTTAGGGGTGTCTCAAGACTTTTACACAGCCTCAGTAACTTGGTCTCATTCTCAAAGAACCCTTTGGCAACCACTTTAGCAACCACTTAATTAGATGGTCCAAGAAATTAATTTATCTCCCAGTAATCACCTCACAACCCCTTGAACGGTGTTTATAGAGGAAACATCAGCCACATTTTTCTCATTTATCTTGTTAGCATCCCAGCTAGCAATGCAGCTGGCAGCATCATTGTGGGATATATTTATACATTTGAACTCCATTTCGTTGCTGCAGTGTAGTAATTGGGCTTTAAATACTGTCTGTGTTCATGAGTCATTCAGGCACAGAATTGAGCTATAGGTCATCCACAAACACGGGAGTTGCTGCACGGTAGCCTCCATCTTTGGCAGGGACCACCAACTCCGGTCCTCAAGGGTACCATCCAGGTACTGGATGTTTCCCTGCAGTGACACACCTGATTCAAATGACTAAGGCATTAACAGACTTGTGCATAACTTGACAACAAGCTGTTGAAGAAAACTTTTTTTTAAATCAAGTGTGTGGCAGTGAGAAACATTACACACATGCAGGCCCTCGAGGACCGGTGTTGATCCCTGATCGAGAGGATCTACCTTTTTTATCTGTAATGTCATCAAATGAATTCTTCCTCAACCTGCAAAACCAGTTAAATCCTGCTTATGTGCTATTACACTAGTCTAATGCTGCTTACAGCGGACATCTTCTCCAGTGGGAGCAATCTTACCTTTAATATTGTGAATGCATTACTATCATTTTTAATGCAGTTTCCAAAGGGCGGTATCAATATGTTCTTTATAACACATTGTGAACCTAAAGCGATAATCATCCTTTAAGCCTGCTTGTTGTTAAGCATCTTGGTTATCTTCAAAGCCAGAAATATGTTGGATTTCTTTTTCAGTTTATATCTTGAATCATCCTGCTTACGATAACAGATGGGCTGTTAAATGTCACATGAACAGGAAAAATAAAACGGCCAGAACATGAGCCAGACCTTGAGATCTTATCAGGATTAAATCAATTTTGCTTGATGTTCTAATTAATATACAGTTCGCCTCTTTTTAAGCCATGATTCCACTCCAATCCAAGCAAAAAATAACATTTCCAATTAGATGCTTTTGTGTCTTTGTAATTTGATCTGATTCAATTTGAGAGTGTTTAGTTTTTGAGGAATTATCCTCAGATGCTGGAAAGAAGAAGCTTAGAAAATTATTAATCAAAGAAAATGCCTCTGAATGTCTCATGAGGGGGAAACTGAGCTTTGTTTGTTCAGTCTTAAACTCCTCAGGCACATTTAAATTATAGATAGGATGTGCTTTAACATTATGATTTAATTGTTGGCTGTTTTTAAAATGTGAGATATAATCCTTAAGCAACTTGTAAAAAAGAAATTGGTGCTTTTTTTTCCATATCTTGGCTTTTCTCATTACTCTTGCTTCATTCAGTTGGATTTCTTCTGTAAGAATTATCACATCTTGTCCAACAAGACGACTCGTGCCTGTCACCCTCCTCGCTCTGGGATTATTGTGTGCATTTGTGTCTGTAGCAGTATCAAATGTCACAATATCCGGGTAAGAAATCAGTAGCCAGTTGCTGCATCGTAGATTTGATTCTTGGTATGTATGCATTGAGCCTTTGTAGAGATATAAAGAGACAAATAATCATCAACTGGAGCAAATGGGTGCTGTTCAAACTTCCAGAACAGCATGTTGGTCCTGCTTCATTACAGTCATCACATCATGCAGTACAACTCTTCAGGGAATCAATTAGAAAGCCTTGGAGAGACTTTGATACTAAGGCAGATAGCATTTCCTGACTCAGCCACGGTGCTTATAATGTATAGTCAAAAACGGCACGTCCTTCCCAGTGGATCAACCTCACAGAAGTTGATTTGGTCTTTGACTGTTTAAGGACAAAGTCAAAGAAAATGCTTTGTTTTTAAAAGCAATATTAATTGGTGCTGCAAATATTAGCTATTTCCAAGGGAATAGTTTGTGTCTGACAACATTCACTGTGAAATTGATTTAGATGGAGAACCTAAGTGACGCTGAGTGTTTGGCCTCCCTCATGTAAGTTATATTATTAGCCAGTTCAATGGACTGGTTAATGACATAGAGCTCTGTTACACTCATGTCTGTAAACAGAGGCACATGTTGCTGGTTCCAAAAATCTGTCCATCATAAGTTTCTGTTAATGTCAGTTTCCGTAAAGAGCTGTGAGCTTATTTCCATTAATAGTAGAAGAAATAACAAGTGCTACAGATTGTTGGCCTCTTTATTTGTTCAACTTATTTAGAAGCAGTGGAGGATAAAGTTGCTTTGTTCATATAGCAGGCATGAGGATGGTTTGTTGAAACCATGTAAATCCCGATCAAAATGTTGACCCTCTGTAAAACACACCTGATCGTTTCACTGAAAGCAACAAAAGTTGTGCAAATTTTAATGACAGCAAACATGAATAAAACTGATTTTCTCAAGTTTGTGTAAAGTCTAATTAGCTTAGAATTTCAAACGTAGTCATGGTAAACTCTGAAACTTTCTCAAAGGTTTTACTGCAGGGCTAAAAGCTGCTGTAACACGTAAAAAGCTTTTTTTTTTTTCATCATGCGGATCATGTGAGGAAATGTGTGAAGACATCAATAGTGTGACATGCTCTCTTAATCTGGTCAAACTGCAAATAGCCATTCAAATGGTAACTTTGGACTTTCAAGGTTTCACACAGTGAATGGCCGACCCGGCTCGGCTAGCGGGAGAAAAGGAAGAAATTTAAAATAAAGATGCCCAGATGTAAAGATGAGTAATGGTGAGCTCATTGTCCCAAGTTGAATTTAAACCAAGAGAACCAAACAGGAGGGACGGGTGGGTGGCTGAAATCAGAGAAACACAACAAAAGGGACTTACTATGTAAAAAACTTTTTTTTTTTTAAAAAACACATCCTGTTAATGTCCAACACACAGAAGCAAAACCTGACTGAGCTGTCAGAGCAACACAGCAAAGGGATGCTGTGCCCTTTTATCCCTGGACAGCAGCAGCTTTAGCAATGATTGGTCCAGAGGGCAGCGAACAGGAGCAGGTGAAGAAGGTGTGGCGATGTGGAGCCAATCCCAGCCAGGTGATGGAACATGGCAATGTACATACAACCCAGACCAATGGGTGAGGGCCATAACAATGGTACAACACAGTGTCATGTCTAAGTCCTTAAAGTTAACTTTTAATAAAGAAAACACATTGCCATAAAAACGTGTTACGCTGTACGTGGGCTAAGGATCTGACTCCTACCACTTATGTGAGATGATAATCCACAGCACACATATCTACTTCAGCTTCGGAGCCAAGGTATGTGAATACACAGGAGACAAAGTAAATCCAAAAACTAGTCCTAACATGTTTAAAAATCTCTATCAAAGGAATATTACGCAACTTCTATTAATACGTGTCAAATGTACATAGCCAAATGGGATTTCAGTTCAGTACTCAAAACAATATCCATAAATGTAGAAAACAACAAAAAGCTATATATTCTTCCAATAAGAAATCTGTGGACAATAATTCGGCATTTCACTAACATGTCTAAAGTAATTATAAACCGAAGAGAGCATTTGATCTGTGATAATTGTTTGCTAGCGTTAGCACAATTAGCAGTGACTGATAATGAGGTTCTACATCACCCTTGTACCAGATGCAAGATAAAAGGTTGTTTTGACTCACCGAAGAGTTGCAGTTTGTGACAGACCATAGTTCAAGTATCTGTCATGCTTCCCTTAATTTAGGATCAATAGTAATTCCAGGTTTCATACCACAGTGGGAGCACCAATCACGTAGCAGCTAGCTGTAGGACAGGAATCAGGAAGTGACGTAGAGCGTCCGCTCTTTGATTAACCTCGACCTGTGAAAGTAATAGCGCAGCCGGAACTGAACTCAGCCAGGAGCTGACCCTTACCTCACGTGGGTTACAAAGACTTATTGGTCAACCAAGTGCAATCCATTTGAGTTGGATGTTAGGGATGAAAATTTAGCTTTTTTGCTTGTTTCAGCTTGCTGATCAGTTGGAGTGGCAAAGGACTTTTACTACTCATGTGTATTTTTATTGCACTTACAGAAAGGAACCCAACCATTGTCAACTCTTAGAATAAAACATTCATTTCAATCTATTAATTGTCTTCACATCTGAGTGCGTCAGCAAAGCTGCACCTGTAGCTTGACCTCAAATGTTGAATAAGCATTAAGAGGTTTCCACAGAAACACAGAGAAAAAATACTCCATGGTTTAGCCAGCCACAATCCTCAAAAGGAAGGAATGAGGTGGATTGTAGAGATAAGTGCTACAATTTCACCCTTAACATCCGTCTAGTTTTGTAAGTGGTATCTCCCTACTTGCAAGTGTAACAACAATACAGGTACAAATTAAATCCACAAGTATGGATTAATTCGGCAAGTCAGAAAATACAAGTAAATTTAACATCACAAGTAAATTTACTTGTATTTTCAAACTTGTAGAATTAATTTATATTTGTAGATTTAATACCTTTTTAAACATTAGTTTCAAATACTTGTGGCAAAAAATCCCAAACATCCCTAAATGTATATCAACTGTACTATGTGACTATATGTGTAGAAATGAAAGATTTTTCCATTTCTGAAAAGATTAAACATGGACTGTGTGGGAAAGCAACGACAGAAAGACATTTTCAGTTTATTCTCTTTCAAGATGCATTTTTCTGTCTTTGTAGTTGAACGTCACTCAGTGAAGAAGCAGAAATTAAAGCCTAATGCGTCTGTTCTCTTCAAAGGCCGTGCATGCTGTTCTGTTCCAAAAACCCGACAAGAAAGCAGCTTTTAAAAGCAGATTCTCAGCAAGTTTTCCTTAAACAGAACACTGTGCTCCAAAGTGTTCCAGTATACATGACTTTGTAAAGACTATTATCATGCTGCTTCTGCTTTATTAGATGGTTCACAGTAAAAGGAGGATAAAAAGACCAACAGTAACAACCAGTAAAGGTCTTTGCTGGTTTTAAAGCTGAAAAAGTAGTTTAAGTGCTCGTTCCTGAATGATAAAACTCTTCTGAAGGTCTTTTTTTGCAGAAACTGTCTGAAATCATAAAGGAATAGTCTCATGAAATGCACCACAAGTCATAGGCCTGTTAAGTTCTTTCGGAGTTGGACCCTCTCTAAAAGCTACATAATGTAAAATCCTTCCAGCTGCTCTCAATTTACAGCAAATTTTATTGTGGTTTGCTTGCCGTTTGCAATTCGTTGAGTCATTTTAAAAACTGTATCTTTCACAATGCTGGTGATCTATCACTTTAGCCTCATTTTTTAATCCCAGGTGACTGAAACATCAGTCAGGATGACTGAATGTCGATAGAGCAGTACAGCAGGGAGGAGGGGATGCAGATCTAGCCAGGACTGATGACTGGGAGACAGCCAGAACGTCATTTAGATACGATGAGCATCACTCAGCAGCAAGCTTGAGTGTGTGGAAGAAAGGAGGACATGAGCTTCATACAACATAAATAGATACTCATTTTTCTGTCAAAGGGATGTTTTTGTCATGCTGCACATATTCAAGTGGCACCAACAACCCTCTTGATGGTGATGAAGAAATAGTCAACTTAAAGCTGTAGGACACATAAAAAAAAAAAAATTAAACTCCATGAAGCATTTAGGAGCAGCTCTCCAAGATATTCCCTTCTATTTAACAGAGGTTATCAGATATTCATGGACCTAATTAAACAAGTGCAGGCTGTGTTCAGTCCCTCAGTACTTCTAAGGTCTCTAATTCTGTACTCCTTACTGCAGCAGGTTGAAGACTGATTATATGGTTTTATCTGTTCGAACCGCATGCTGAGGTGAGAATTTTAGAATTTCAACCAGAGCAAAGGTTACAAAGAACATGGCAATGCGCCTCTTCTCATGGACAAGACAATCCGAGTGTTTGCTTTCTTTGTTTTGTTTCGCTCTCCCTTTTTATGTCTTGTCTTTTCCCATTTCTCCTCTTCCCAACTTTTCCTTCAGCCATTTCTCCGCTGTGATCCAGCAGTTATAAGCAGAATTGGCAAGGAACATGAAATTTTGTGAATATGATAATAAAAATAAAGATCAAACTTATGATTAAAGGGAAGCCCCATTTCCAAGAGTCCTCTTTTCAGCACAATACGGCAGGCAGACCCTCATTCTGCTGTCACGGTGCTGGACAGGACAGGTTAAAAGATAAAAAGTTGTCTTGACCACCTCTACATGCCTAATGCAGGTGATTGGCTGACTAGCTATTTGTGTTAACAAGCAACTTAGCAGGTTAACCTGGTGCAGCTCTCTGAACGTACCAATCGGCTACAACACAATGACCACCAGCCTAATACTGAGTAGGATTTCATCATATGCTCAAGGGTTCATGTCAGATTGCAAAATATGTACGTTAGTCCATAGTAAAACATGCAGCAACGTGGCAAAAATATTGTTCTATTAATTACATTTTTCTGTCAACAAAATATTGGCGGTTATGATGTCGACAGTAGACATTCTTGACTAAAAATAAAATTCTAGGCATGTATGTAGGAGGAAGAGGTTTGTAGATGGTGTTAAACCCATCACTCTTCAAGTGGAAGATTGCAAATTCATAACCAAACTTGCACAACTCTTTTTTCTACTACTTTTTCTATTATTTCTACTTTTACTTGTAGTCCTACTTTGCGCCCACCTGCTAATTGTTGCAATTAAGAGTTAGAAATCCATGTTTAGGTTAAGATGGGCAAATTTACATGATTGCCACCCTTTTTATCATATCCCACACAGATGAATTCACACTGGTCACAGTTCCTGATACAACACCACCTGACATGAAACTACCCACCAAAGCATTATTTCATCATTTCTAATCCAGGATTAATAAACAACTACATATTACACAACCTCTTCTGTTCAGCTGCTCCCATTGAGGCTGGGCTGGTCCTGGACTGTCTGATGCTGAACTGTGAGCTTTGCAACTGTGTTTGCTTCATTCAGATCCCATCTGACTGGTAGCAGAGTTTTTGAGGCTAGATTTTGTTTGCAGGTTTGACTGCTGTCCTGCCCAGAAATGCTGTCACATGAGGTGTTTGTTCCCAAAACCTTTTTGGGGGGTCAGTGTTGTCAGTACTCTTGCCCAGTCAGTTAAGGATATGGATTATGAATCTCCTTCTCCCTAATGTCCCAAGCAGGAAGGTGGTTGACTTTTGATAATAAAATAGGAAGCATTTCTGTGGCCTAGTAACAGTGAAGTTTTTTTGACTGTTTTAAATTTTGTTTGCATTTTTCTGGAAGGTTTTCTTTAACAATCTACCTCAATGTGAACAGACATATTTCCACAGCAGAGGTATTTCACACTGGAAATTTAGAGGTCCATCTCAGATTTCTCCAAGAAGAACAGCTGTAAAACAAGTTAATTTCCTCTTGAAGAATGTTAATATGCAGAGTCAGTCGATGTATTAAGACCCACATACAATAAACCTGTGTGTGTGCAACTGCAGCTTCATTCTCATTACAAACTATTGGGGACCTGGCAGGGGTTTGGTGACCACTACACTGAACGGTTAAGGAAACCAATTAACCTACAATACATGATTTATTTTTTTTATATGTATATTTTTGTAAAAATATGACTTGCAATATTAATACTTTTAATATTTTAAAACTGTGAAATCAAACCTTATTTGCTCCTGTTGTATAAAAACCTTTTAACTTGAGGTATCACCCCCTATCTGGCCCAGTACAAGCTGAGCTGCACCTTTTTTAGATTAATTTCTAATTGATGCTCGCACAGCTGAGGTGTGTCTGATACATCGTTTTTCAGTAAAACAAGGTCAACTCGAGTCAAACTGTTAAATAGAGGTGTCATAAAACCAGTTTGCTTTGTCCAAATGAAAAAAACACCCATAGAGAAAAATTTAAATTACACAGCCTGACATTGCCACAACCTGCTTTCCCTCACTATATCTGTATAAGTGCTTGCATAATTGATAAATATCCATAATTGCTAATACATAATAGATAACGGTGAGATCATAATTGGCTACATTGAGGCCTCTACCAGTCTTTCTCACTTGCTTGTTGGATAGTACAGGCAGTGAATGCAAAGAATCAGCACTGAAGCCAAAGTTAAAGAGATAAAATTACATTTTAAAGGTGCAGATTGTTTTCTATTATGTCTGTTTAATGGATCATTTTATCTCATAGCTCTGATTTAAAAGAAAAAATACACTTATATAGTATTTAAAAAAAGCTTAGATCTGTACACAAGCATTCATTAGACATTCTCCAAATTCATTTAGGGAAATGCAAAAATCTACTAATGCTCAATGAGCCCTTTTAATATTCATTTATGTTAGAAAAATGTATAGACACGGTGTTTAAATCTGAGCAGCATGTGCTGCATTAGCAAAGGATGAAATCTTAATGTTTACATGGCTGCAGGCTGATCTCACAGGGAGTGAAAGTGTCAGTGTTGCGAGGGCAAGAATTTAAAATCTGCAGCCTTTTGGGGGTTTAAGTGTCAAAAAACTCAAGACTACATTATAATTTTGGGTCACTTTCCAGTAAAAATCCCAATAAATCAGAGTAGTAGTTTTATTGTTTTAAGCAATCCAAACAGACTGCTGCTCATGGCCCTGTGCAGATTACAAGCGTTGTTAGAAATCCCTGTAAAGGTGAGAGAAATACACCGCCTGGGTGTTTAAGCAGCCGACCTGGACAGCCACCTGCATCTATTCCTGTCTTCTATTGCTTAATTAAGATACAGATGTCAGTTAATGAGAGAGGACGCCACTAATGAGTGATGCTAAATTCAGAGGGTCGCAGTTGGCAGGACCACATGTGCAGCTTTTGATCATGCTGGCTGGCATCTTTGTGCCTCTGGAATTGTACTGATATTATTCTTGGCTTAGACTATTTATTTACTAATTTCTATTATGCTGTTTGTCTTGTTCCATTTGCCTCCATGTGTGTTTTTTTTTTCTCTCCTTTTCCCTACATTTTAATGCTCTTAAATCACAGCTATTTGCCATTTTCAGATTTTTATAACCATTTAAAGTAATTATGTCTTCACCAGAACTTCTCTCCCTGCACACCCACAGTGGAGCAGCTTCCTATGACAGGATAGAAAACTCATTTCACCTCTCACACTCATCAGAATTAAATGACTTTTCTCTTTTACAGCGAGGCACAGCACTTTTTTCCTGCTGCTTCCTCTTTCACTTGTGTATTACCTTCTTTTAAATGGAAAACAGTAAAGATGATGCAAGTATTGCATTAAATTGCCTGTAAATAAATGTGGAACTATGCGAGGACGTGTGCCATTAATAGATGAGCAGATGATGAATTCATTTATAGTCGAGGTGGGAGAACTAACCGTCTGCATTCCAGCCACATCCATGCGAGATGGATTCACTTTTCACATTCTCCACGACACAAAAATACACACAACTCTCTCTAGGATGAAGAGTTCTGGCTAATCCAAGACCTTCATAAAGCATGTGTTGGGCCTTAGCAACACATCTGTCATTCTGACGTCTGCTAGCATGGTCTGGACTGCCGGCGTCTAATCCATCTGTGCTCTGTAGAGACAGTCTGCTGCCAACTGGATCTTTGCTAAGCCTTTAGAGAAGCTGACCAAATTGCACCTCCTGCCAACTTCCTGAAAGTTTTTATTCTTATACCACTATTTATTTCCAAGACTTGATTTCCTCCTTGTTTTCCAGACTTTCCAATTTAAATATATATGTTTACGTATGTTTTTTCTCTGATTTACACATTTGTGCTTTTTGCTTTGATGCTGCCATGCGATCAGGAGTCCATGGAAAAGGGAGTAACTTTAATCCCAAGCACCAAAGGCAGAATAAGGCCAATGACTTTGATCTTCATGCAAAAAAAACAGTAATTTTCCACTGCAGTGCCACCGTGCTGGTAATATTGGATTAAAAATTCCCCTCTTTTCTTCTGCTGTCCACTCATGTATGGCCTTAGGTGTGAACGAGGTCTGTGAGGGACGCTTCGACAAACTGCACAAAAGAGATAAAGACCAGAGGAGGAACAGGCAACTCGGTGCAGCCAAACAACATTTTCACAAAGAACTGAGCAGTTTACTGATGGACAGCCACTTTAAGCTCTACCTGTTTGCATGCATCAGGCTACTGGTAAATAATATAATAGCAAGCCAAATGTAACAATTCATGAGATCCCTCAGGCACGAGTTCAGCATATTGAAGCTGAGTTTCTAAAAGGGCAATACTGGCGGTTTGCTCAAGCAATCAGAGGTCGGCATGCTCGTCACAGCCACTCGGATTCATGTGAAATAGCTGCATCAATTATGCAGCAGGGAAGTTGTCAGCTGGAGTAGTGTGAAGTTTAGATAATGAGTCATTACCAAACATTAACAGCCATGGCGACGGGCGGTTTAATAGCTGATGATAGATCCATTAATGGGGTTTAAATGTGTTAATATTGTTAGAAACTGAAATTTTCTCTGTTTAAACCTCAAAACTGGTCTTCCAGTAAACAAGTTTTTTTTAGCTCTTTTCTGATTGTATGGATAAAATAGGAAACATTGGATGTTGTCACCAGATGGCAAACTACAAAAATTGTGTTTTTCTTTTGTGCTCTTCTCATGTTGTGATTTTATTGCTTCCATCGTTTTAACAGAAGACGCTAACAGTTTTTGCACATGTAAATAAGAGTAAATAAATTACATATATGGGCCGACATGCATGAGAAAATTGCAGTATTAGGGGAGAAAACGCCAGACCACTGCCATTATCCGATAACGTGGATCATATTATGCTGTCTACATGATCACACGAATTATCTGATAAGTCCAGAAATCAGGTTGTTGGTGTGCATGTTAACTGGAAACGGGCTATAGCAGGAAACTGCTTGAGGGGGCACCTTTTTCACTTCTCTGCTAAACATGCAGCAGAGCACCTGTTACCGGAAATACTGAGCAACAAAAATAGACAAAGTTCTGAGAAGTGAAGATGAAATTCAACATAACTTTTCCTGAAAAAAGGAGCCATGTGTTTTCCGGAGATACTTCCATTTTAAAAGGTTAGAGGTGGACCAAACAACTATTTACTGCAAATGCTATTGAGATAAAGTTGTCACCGAAGATGGCAACAGAAGCAATGTGCTGCAGCACCTTAAGGCCGATAGAACAGAGAAATTTGTTCTCTCTCGCTGCAAGAACAGAATGACATGTTTTTTCCTCACAGTCCTGGTTTGGGAGTTCCAGCAGTCTGTTATTGACACATCATCTGAACAGAACATTTTTCTACTGTGGTGTCTGGCAAAAATTGTGTGTTTGGTCAGAGATTTGAGGATGTTGTCATTTCTAAAAGGTTCAACATAGTTGGATAGTTTAAAGGGACAGCTGGCCGAGACAGCGAGGAATTATGAGAAAATATTAAACATGTAAGGCACATAAAGGCATGGAAACCACCCCACACTAACCACGGATGAGGTTTCTCATGAAGAATGAATTCATTTGGCTAGAATGAACTTTGTTCTTGTCCCCTTAAGAAATTAAATTTCCCTGCTTTTGTGGAGGATAAAACAAGTTACTACTTAAACAAAAGAAGCAAGCAGGGGATCGAGCTAAATACAATTCCTACATCAGAAGACACGGTTCTACTATTTACTGTGGAGAATGATGGGATTAAGGTTATGATCAAGACATTGTGGACATCACAATGTTTGTTTTTTTCATGTGCAACATAACAATGGAATTTGCTATTTTTAGCCAGTTAATGCAGTAATTCTTCTCTTAATCAGGAGAAAATGTGGTTATACATGGAAAGCAGTTAAATAATCTAACCATCACACCTAGTTTCTTCTGTGTTTGTCCATTCAGAGACACCGTTGTCAAAAAATGGATGTAGAATATAGACGAAAAAAATGTCTCATTCAAAGAGAATAAGTTTATTTAGTAAAGTTTTTATTGATATTCTGTAAAAAAAAAAAAAAATGTCACTGACCTTTGATTTTGTGAATTTCTGCACGATTCAATAAAGTTTTTTGCTTTTTTTTGTATATGCCAACTCACAGCAAAGTCATCTTAAGGCACTTTAGATATAATCAGGTCAATAATCCAATTTATAATAACTATATTTATACAAGTCAAGTCATAAAAAGACAACTGAACAGCTAAGGAGAACAAACGGATTGCATCTTGTCTTTGATTCAATCCGCCATCTTTAGCAAGCAAGCATGCAAGTTCAGCTGACTAGCCTGGTTGCAGGTGTTGAGGTCAGGGCAGAAGGATCAACAAGTAAACTTGCAGCTCGAGAGCAAAGTGCTCTGCTGGAAAATCTATGGAACTATGAAATCTTTGATATACAATAGAGCTTAGTCATGGAGACTTTTACGTGTCAGGCCGTTTCTATGAGGTTTGGGTCTTTTAGAATCTCAGTGGAGGTCTAATACAGAAGCTTTTCAGTGTTTTTGAACTGTTGGTTTTAGTTTCTAAACCACAAGTTTCTTGTTCTGATTCAGTCTAACTGCCCTCATTGGCTTCTTCAGTTAAAAGAAACCAAAAAGGAGCTAAAGAGTTTTAAAAGAGGTTAAAATAAAAATGTCCTGAACTTAGAATTTTGGGAGCATGAGTTTAATCTAAATAATGAGAAAAAAGGGAGAAAAATTGCCCTCTTTCAAATTTTCTTAACTAAAGGAAATCACACAAAAATTTATATATATTTAAAAAAAAAAGTGTCAAATGGATTAGAATTAATTCAGTTATGTATCAGAAACATTAGAAATACAGCAGGTCTTCAGTAGAAAAAATAATAACCTAGTTTCTATAAAAGCTTAAAGCTGGAGCTTAAAGAAACAATTCCCAGACAAAATAAATCAACATAAAAAAAGAAGCAAACTCGAGCAGAAACTTCATCTTGAGTTGTCATGGTGTGTCACTGACATTTTAATTTCAAGTCTGCATGTTTTAAACTAATGTACCGGTTCGTGTGCACGAAATAAATGCTCCCCTGCTCTGTCCACCAACGCTTGCTGCATGCTGAGTTCATGAAATGATTTATTTTACTAATTTCCTTTATACACCATCCCCTTACCTTTCCTTCCTAGCTTGTGATTTCCCTTCATGTTTTTGAACATTAAATCTTTTTACATTTGTAGAATTCTGTCTTCAAAGACTTGCCCCCTGGGTGAAGGTTGTTCATTCAAGTCCAATTTTTATTATCGTCTCATTTCCTAGAATTAGAGATGGGTCGAGATCAGATTTTGGTATCAACGTCACAAACATGCACGCACACGCAAAAAAGGTAAATAATAAAAAGAAGAATATAACATATGGATGCACATTCTAGCAGGAGCAGATGGAGAAAGTTACTCAAGTTCTTTGCGTTTAAGTCCCAAGGCACAAATTTTCATACTGCATGCTGTGTGATCTGGTGAAATAAAATCTAGCTTCGATATCAGAAAAATTTAAGCATTTCTTGTAGTTTTAAATAAATCCCAAGGAGAGTGTTGCAGCATCAGGAGGAGCTGAGCAATCTCTGTTTTTTAGATTAAATTTAGAATAAAAAATCTAAAGTGACTGAAAAAACACAAGTGCAAAGAAGGCATTAGGAGGAAAATTCTGTCGAGATATAGCAGAAAATTTGAAAAGGAAATAAGATCAGATCATATTTTTATGATCATATCTGTGTGGAGAGTGAACCGGCCACAAAGAGCCATGAAGGATGTCCCTCCTCGACCTAAATCAGGTGTTACCAGTTTGTGAACCCTATGTTCCCTTTGTGTGATGGCAAAGCATCACCTTACACTCAGATCTCTGTGCATGTGCTTACACGTGTATAGCATGCATTAGTATGTGTGTTAACAAAGTGGTTGACCTCATTCACAGCTCAATGTATTAGAGTGTAAGAGGATGTTTGTTTACCGCGAGTCTCGGTGTGGGATTAATTATAGGAAGTAAAGAGAAGTTAATGAAAGTGGAAATGCTGTAGGAAGCAGCTCTCATATTTGGTTCACATCTAAAAATCTGAACGTTGCAGCAAATAATTAAAACAATTGGCATTTTATTAGTGAATTCATGCATTAACCAAAAAGCTTTCCCTCATTAGGAAAAAGGGTCTTCGCAAATTATGGAAAATGTTTGTGCACTTTGATCATCTTCTCTGATCTTAGACCAGAAAATAATTTGCACAGTTGCACTTGATTTTCTTTTATATATTAGCTTCAGCTGTCATGCATGCAAACTTTTTTTTATTCATTGTTTTTAATTACTTCTTCTTGATTCCTTTTATGTTGTGAAAAATGTCTTTGTTTCCACCTTTTTGTCTAATCAAAAAAAGGAAAAAAGGAACACCCTGTCAGAGAGAGTTGTATACCGGGATGGGCTGCAGCCTCACTTGTGCAACGTAAAAGTGTTTTTAATAGCTGGAGAAGTTGTTCCCAAAATAACAACAAAAACAAAGAAATTAGCTAAAACCACACACAGTTGAAACTAAGTTTCTTAATAAAAATGAATAAAATCTCCTCTGCACTGTACAGTGTGCCACTGCCCTGGTTACATGGATATATTAACTGCCCTCTACCTGCTTATACCAAAGTTTCTAGAAAGTTACACAAAACACGAATATTACCCTCATGCCTTTATTATATTAGGTTCTACACTACAGTACAATTAATTGTCAGCATATTGTGTCCATAAAACAGTCACAGTTCAACACGTATATAATATGGAGATAGTAAATGGATATCTTAGTGTTGCAAAGTATTTGCTTACTAATTTGGAATTCGTGGGTTTAATTTCGCCATTAGGGCATTATTATTTTTGTCAATTTTCTCCTGGGGATGAATAAATTATCTCTTTGATCTAACATTACAATATAGTCATAATATACTCTCTAGAGAAAACACTACACTGTTAAACAGATTCTGTGGTGACATTTGTTTTGTCAGTGTCACACCCGAACCAGTCCCTGTCATCTGCTGCTGAGCCAAACACCCCTGATCATCCACACCTGTTCCCAATCTTCTCACCCATTCACATACACTCCGGTCATTCACCACAGCTGTCAGTCTCCAGATTGCTCATCAGCCACACCTGCACCCAATCTCCTCTTTCCGTCCATATATACTCCAGCACCACAGTCATTCCTGGTCGGACCTTAACGTTTATACCTGCAAGAACTTGTCCTCTCACCCTTCATGGTTCCTGGATTATCTGTCTGGTCTCATCCACAGTAAGACAATTCCTCCTGGTTACTGTGATACCAATAAAGTCTGTTAACCTTTCTGTCTCCGAGAGGTCCATGCATAACAGTCAGACAGTCACACATTGCATAGTTTAGGTCAAAGCTGTCTGTTTTATACACTTTGGTTAGCAGGTGGCTTCATTTGCACTTGAAGGCTCGAGAAATTAACCATCATCTGATCATCACTAGGTATGTATATTAGAACCAAGAAAAGAGATGCGTTGTGCTTTTGTTTAACTAATTTATGCATTTGTATAAGAAATTACTTGATATTGGTTTGACTTTGCATGTCTTGAAGACCCTTGAGAGACTTCTACTGGATCAGCTCTGACCCATGGTTAGAACACATATAGACCCCCTTCCGTTCGCATACCAGCCTCGTCTCGGAGTGCAGGACGCCATCTTCTACCTGCTCAATTGTCTACAAATACCTTGGAGTGCATATTGACAATAAATTGGACTGGGTTAAGAACACTATTGCACGGCCAGAGCCGTCTCTATTTTATGAGGCGGCTAAGGTCGTTTAACATCTGCCAAACACTGATAAGGATGTTTTATGAGTCTGTGGTGGCCGGTGATATCCTCTATGCTGTCGCATGCTGGGGCAGCAGGCGGAGGGTTGCAGACACAAACTGATCCACAAAGCCAGTAACGTGGTGGGGATGGAACTAGACTCTCTGACGGTGGTGTCGGAGAAGAGAATGTTGTCCATTTTAGAAAATACTTAAAATCTCCCACCCGCTTCACAGCCTGCTGATCAGTCACAGGAGTACGTTCAGTGAGAGACTGATGCCACCTAAATGCTCCACTGAACGACACAGGACATCATTCCCACCTGTGGCCATCAAACTGTACAACTCCTCCTATATAGCAACAACATCCACTGTTATACTTTTGCATTTTGCATACATTTACACTTATACCGTGTGTCATATTGACATTCACTGGCAGGATTTATCCTGTATCTGGCTATATAGATTATTGTAACTAAGTTCTTATTGTTTTTCTTATTGTGATTTTTATCTTATCCTTCATTATTTGGTATGGAGCGACTGTGTGCACACAATTTCCCCTAGGAATAATAAAGTATTGTGATTCTGATTTAATTTAAGTTTAGCTAACTTGGCTGATGCTGTAGCTGACCCAATGGCACAGCCAAAACATTTGGATGCATTTGATGCTGTGTTGCCTTGTTAAATTTTGTATTACATCATTTTTATGTCAGCATGCACTGAAACCTAACATCCATACCATCACACCATGTTATACATTAATTAGAACTAGATGTCCACTATTCCAGATGTCCATTCAGTCCTTCAAGCTGATTAATTTATTGGGCGCAGTCACATGGAACAATGTTCTTTTAGTTGAAAAGATCACAAAGGATCATGCTAGGCTAAACATTGACTATTTGACATGTAGAATTTGGTGCCATAGTCAAGTCTTATAAAACGACTGTTAGCTAATTATTGCTACTGAATTAGCCATATGCGTGTTTATTAAACGGATGGTTTGTTAGCCTGTTAGCTAATTGGCATGCATATACAACAAGGGTTGATTGTTTTTTTAGTTTTTTTTTATCTTTGGTTGTTTTAATGAAGCAAAAAGCAAATTGATAAAGGTCATGCTTAGTCAGCAATGCAGTTTTAAAAATTTCAATGCAGTGTTGGGGTAGTTACTCTAAAAAAATTTATTACTAGTTACTCATTACTTCTGTAAATTGTAATGAAATTACTTTACTCGTTACTGCATTTGAAAAGTAACGCGACTACTTATTACTTGGCCACAATTCACCGTGTAGATATGAACAATCATCTGCCTGTCTGCATAGTGTTTACTGTGAAATGGACACACTTATAATCATTTTATCTAGTATTTTTCTAAACCTGGGCGATTCAACCATAGACAAGGGGAGCATGTCTCCTACAATGAACCTGCTACTAGCTTGTTAATTTCTGTCTGTTACCGGCTGCTGCGCTCCAGGAAATTTTTTTAAAAGTTTAGCTTGTTCAGGAGGGGTCGGCTGCGGAAGGACTCCTTCCACGGACCGGCGAGCAGGATCTTTCATCACAAGTTTGGACTTAAACAGGACTTAACTGAAAAAATGCCAATATCACCACTGACCAAAAGCCCGTATCTCCGACTCCAGCTGCATTTTTCTTTTTCTTTAGTTGGCGCACAATCAGCTACGTCACGCAAATCCATCTCTATGGCAACGTGCCCAGGCAAACACACACACACAGGCAGCAGCATGCGCGCACCACCTTAAACAGATGAGAATTTCACACATACGCAAACACGGCTCGAGTAACGCAGAAAAACGCGCTACTGTAGTCCAGTAAAGTAACTTCATTACCAATATTTTAAGTATAACGCACTACTTTACTTTGTTACCCAAAAAAAAACTAATCGTTACTGTAACGCATTACTTTGTTACTTGGTAACGCGTTACTCCCCACACTATTTCAATGTTAATGGAACATAAGGCTAAATATAGTTGCAACATCTTGGCTATATTTTGAGTAAAATGTGAAAGAGTAAAAGACCAGGTTAAATGTTTAATAAATACACAGGACAAATGTACATAGCAATAGACCATTTCAAAGTTTGCAAACATTGTGACGTTTTGGGTGGGCGGAGCTTAGCCTGGAGGCAAAAGCGGAGGCGGAGGCTATTATTACGTTTTTTTCTGAACTGGTATCCTAAAAAACTTTAATTTACTGCCAGGAATGTTTTTCCTCTTATTCTGGATCCCAAACACACAACAAGACGTAATTTTTAAGTAATGAAAACACTTGAGAATCAGAAACAGACAGGACAAGACTGCAGCTTGCCCTGCTGACTGACAGCAAGTGCCTCACCAGGTGCCACCCTCCCTCTGCTAGGATTGGGCTACCTACTTCCTGGATTCCCTTCAGCGGACCAATGACGACGCCCGTGCACCTATTAAGCCTCATCACCTACTTCATTCGAGGCAGCTGAGGACAGCAGGATGCAGCTTGCCAGTCTGGGAGTGTTACTGAACTGGTTGGTTGTGGAAGTTACCCTGTGTGGGTTTGTAGCAATACTTTGGTTCAATTTGTGATGAGTTTGAGTTTGACAGACCTTCACCCTGCTTGAGGTGCAGTTTCTTTTGTTTGTTAATTCTGATTCCGCCTGTTTTTGGGACATTTTCTGTTTGGTTGTAAAGCTTATTGTTAATTGCATTATTAGTTGTTACCGCTTTCATTGGGACACCTTTTGTTTAGTTGATTATAATAATTGTTACCAGTTTTTGGGAAACCTTTTTATTGTTTTTGAGTTAACTGTATTGTTCGTTTGTGGCTTCAGTCGACACCGGATGGTCGTTTAGTACTCGAACCCACTTGTGTTTAAATAAATTGTATCCTTTATTTGACTCGCTTTGTGTTCCGTCCCTGCTACCCCTAGCAATACGGGGACGTAACAGTCTATAATAACATGAAATGTCCTCCCTTCTTTTCCTGCAAATTTCTGGAGTTTCTACAACTACTACTACAGAACTCGGCAGCACATGTTCTGACAAGAATGGCGTGAACACATTACACCAGCTGTAAAATCGCTGCATTGGCTCCCCAGGCGTTTCAGAATTGATTTTTTTTATTTATTTTTAATGGTTCTTTTAGTTGTTAAAAAATTTCTTAATGGTTTGGGCCTTATCTGACCTACTTTTAAATTATGAGCCCCTGCGGACCCTGAGGTCCTCTGGTTGTTCATAAAGTCAGGACTAAAATCTACAGTGAGGTCTCTTTTCACCACTACGGCCCTCGTCTATGGAATGCTTTGCCAGGGTTGCAGAGACTGCTGATGCTTTTAAAGAGTCTCAAGACCTTTTCCATTTACCCCTAACAACACATCTGTCCCCATCAATCATTGGATTGTTATATCCACGTCCTGACTTAAAGATGAATTAATTCACTGTTTTTGGCCCCTTTGGGATTTGATATGCTCTTTACCACGTGTAATAAAATGACTATTGTGATGTGTTCACACAGGTATTCCCACTTCATGTCTCTTCTTTCAAAGAATCTTTATAATGTTCTGCAGTCATTTGCATCCTGAATGTTGATAGTGTTCTGAGCAGTGTCTTGATGTTTTAACTTGGCTGCCTTTCTTCTTCACTGCAGCCGGATTGGCAACAACGAGAGGCAATTTGCTGGTGAGCAGCAGGTGGTTGGGTTAATTGCCCTGCAGTCCTGGCTGGAGAGAAAGTGTCTCGCTGAGCGTGGAGTGCCTTCTCTGCAAAGGCAGAGCTCAAGTCCGGATAGAGAACAGCAGTAAGCGTATTGTCATCTCCCACCTTGCCACTCTAATCAGGACTGCTATGCACTCCCATTGTTCAACTGAACTGGCTCACTTCCTGGAAGAATTCCTTCTTTCTCTTGATGTTTTCGTCTTTGCCACTGCCACCCACCATGCACATCGTCTTCTCTTCACTGCTTTTCATCATCGAATTCTCTTCCTTTCACTGTCTCTCTTCTTATTCTGCCCGATCTTTTTCCCTCCCTTTATGTTTAGCATCAAATTCATTTCTCAGGATCAATCCTCCCCATCTGCCCCTCAGCGTAATGCCTCTCCTCCTTCATCCTGCCTCTCTATGCAACCTTTTCTATTTCTTAATATGTATACCCCACCATGGTTTCCCTTTCTTTCTCCATCTCTCCTCCCTCTCCTTTAGCTTTCATTTCTTTTATTTATTTTCTCTTGTAGTCGCTGTATTGATGTAAACACACACAGAGCTTTGAGTGGTTCTTAAGCTGCTCTGACCGATCTGCAGGCCTCTTTCCATTGTCCCAGCTACTGTAGGAAGAGACTTGATTTCCAATAGGCTTATCCCACCAGTCCTCCCAGTGCCGTGTCCATAAAGAGATAGTGAGCGGTTTGATTAGATTGCTGTGGGTTTTGGATGGACTGAGCATGTCTAGTTGTCATTGCTGTGGTTCCACCGTGGTAATGGATCAAAGAGATGTGGGTGTCGGGTGAGAGGCACCGCTTTAATTAAGTATTTGAGACCATAGTGGCAAAAATAGGACTGTAACTAACAGGTTGGTTATGGAACTGAAGGCTGAAGAAAGCAGCAGGCTGCAGCCTTGCAGAATATGATAAATTAAAGTCAGACTTTGAAAGCTGATTTTCCAACTGAGGACATAAATAAAGTGGCGGCAAAATGATTATCTGAGAACCTGAAGTGGAGACAATTCTCATATATTTAAATCTTAAAAATAGAGAATGTCCTCACAAATGAAAACGATCCTTTTGGTGATGAGTTAAAGTTTTTATAGAAAACAATATAATTATTGACCCAAAGTATAACAAGCCACTTGGCAGGTAGGCCATTGCTGGCACAAATTATACCTTCCACTTTACATTTCTGGGAAAAAAGAGTTTTCTTCACATTTCAGAGCCTCCATGATATGTACAAGATGTTTCTAGGTTTCACTGTTTGGTGCCTAATCTGTTCACTTAAGTCAAGTTGTGACGGTTTAGCTCAGGTGTAGAAGGTTTACTAAGTTATTTATTTATTTAATTTTCCGGGGTGCCAGCCAGG
>JBAMHW010000027.1:9816535-9854034 GCA_037177495.1 Rhadinocentrus ornatus
TTTATATTCTCTGAACATATCACAGATGTATTCTGGGCCTAAACCGTTCTGGGATTTGTAAACGATCAGAAGGGTTTAAAAAACTTTTCTGTTACTAACATGAAGCCAGTGTAAAGATTTTAAAACTGGTGTGATGTGTTCAGATCTCTTAGTCCTGGTTAAAACTTTGTGGTTTCATTGTAGTGTTGTTCATTTCATGCTGACCCTCTTCTCTTTGTTGCCAAACAGATTTTATCTTCATTTAATTTTAGAAATATCTCCCTCATCCAGGTGTTCATTTGCTCCAGACACTGACACGGTCAGTCTGTTGGGCTGCAGTCGTCTGGTGACAAAGACACATAAAGTTGTATATCATCTGCATAACTGTGATAATCAATGCTGAAGTTCTGTAATATTTTACCCAAAGGGAGCATATACAAGTTGAACAGTTCCAATGAGGTCTATTGTAGAAGTGCAGATTGAAGTCAACTGGAAGAGGATTGTGTGCATGTAAGTTGCAATGTTGCTGGCATGAAATGAAAATATCAAAGGTTGGTTTTTTTATTCGGACATAGTTACAGATCTCTATTATGGTGGCAGGAAAAAAAAATTCTAACTGCAAACTATCATGACAAAGTCTAAGCAATCTTTAATTTACTCTGTTTTTTGTCCTTTCACAAACAACCCTGTTTCATAATCAAGCAAAACTGATGGGAGTCTTTTTGGGGGGGCGTGTCAGTGTGAAAGTAGCAGTGTGTTCTGATTGAAGCGATTTATTGTTGTTTGGCGAGCGGTGCTGATCAAAACCAGAGGCCATGCTGTGAGGCATTAATCAAACCCTGCGGGTAGTCAGGCCTGTCGCTGATCAAAAAGACGCTGATAGGTGAGTTCAAATTGTTAAAAAACTTCATAAATACAATCAGCAGGATTAAATGCCGCTCTTGTTTGGCAGGGCTTTCACCAAACACTTCGATCTAAAATTGCAGTTTATTAAAACAACATTTTAGCTGCTTGCAAATGGAAACTTTAGCGATATTTCATTGTGCACAACATATTTATTCTCCATATAACAAACTTCCATATAAACCAAGCATACTCCAGCTCCTTCTGATGCTTTTTAGAATTGCATTATTTGCCACATGCAAAGCTTTAAGGTGGCACCAGAATATGATAGTTCTTTGTTCCTTGGCTCTTCTTATAGTTGATGCAACACCACTGTCACAAACAGAAATTTGACATGTACCTGAAAAGGGTACTGAACAAGGAGATAAAAAATAGAAAACAGCAGCACCTGTACAATCAACCCCTCAGGCACCCAACTAGAAGACAGTATAGGAAGGCTCCAGCCGGAGCCCCCACGGTCATGGATTACATGCCCCAGGGTGGCAGGGATGATGGTTCCGCCAGGCATTGACCACCCGACGTGAGTCCAACACAGGACCCAGGGTCCTGCAAACCAGAGATCCACCCTTCCTCTGCCCTACACCTGGAGGGGGGCTGGGCCACCCCAGACAGCCCATCTCACGGCCCCCACAGCCAATTGCCCTGATGACACCAACGTTTTTTACATTTAAAAAAAAAAAGTCTTTTTAAGATCAACATTTTCAGTGATTTAATCAGCCTTATTAAATATGTTCTTCTTTCTTTTGTTGTTTTTGTACTTTAATAGTCTAAGAATCAAAATGTTGGGCTGTCATTTCTAAGTAAAAAGTGAACTTTCAGGTTTGAGAACCTAAAAAAAGTCATAACTCTGAATAGACCAAGAAATTTGTTTTAATAACAGAAACTTCAAAATGAGAAATTTTAGGATCACTGGGTTTTTAGGGAATTGCTAACTGCTGTAGAGGGACTTAACACACACCTGAATGCTTCAGACCAGCAAACTGCTGAAACATCTGCTTTTATAGAGGTATAGAGAGCAGCTCCTGACTTACTTTGCCTCTAAATTCCTGTGGAAGCAGTGTGGATTATTTTAATTTTTTTCACTGTTTATCCTATTTTTATTAGTTTTGTCATGTCTGGTTGTTTATCTGAGCTTTTATTACCTAATTGTATAACTTGATAACCAACAGATTGATTTGGTTCAAGCAAGAAGGACTCATGCCTGTGCCATAAATATGAAGCTTATGACTATTAGTCTATGGACATATCATAAAAACCCTGAATGACATGTTAATTAATGTGCTTTGTAGGTGTGCTGCTGATTTCCCAATATGAAAATCTTTTTCTTGCAACAGACCCATAAAGTTTAGCCGCAGTGGAAAATCTTTATTAGATTCTTTCTAGAAGTGAGCACTCTGTGTGTGGAACAAAACCCCTCAAATACCCAAGGCTGTATTACCTCATCTCGCAGCTCATGGCAAATAAACTCTATTTATCCTTCTGTGTCTCTGAAAGCCTCTCCTATTATAAAACACACTGCAGTCTCTTGGTAGCAGATGCATTATTCTATTAGACGCTTCAGGATTAATAATTATGGGGTTTAATCTGAAGCATGGCTGGTGTCCAGACTGGCTTTCACTGTGCATACGTGCTGCATCGAGGTCTCAAGCAGATGAAGAAGTCACTTAGGTTTCCAATGAAACTTTTATAGAATGTTAGTAACTGGATAAAAACAATGAGGATCCTTGCAGTGGGTTCTTGCAGAGACTCCAAATAAAATAATTTACACACCACCAGAGACGTCGACTCAAATCCTCCCTGAGCTAGATGGGAGCTAATTAAAAACGTAACCTTACCAAGAGGGGATCATAAACTATGTTTTATCCCCTTTGCTTATTCCTCTCTTTATCTGCCTCTTTGTCTCTACACACATTGTCATCCATTTACAGCATGAGTCTCAGAGGATTCCAGCACAGAGAAGCGAATTACTGATTCCACTCTTGGCTAAGTGGCTTACAGTAGCAGCTGCACTCTTTAGGCTGTGGCTGCAGGGTTGTCAGTCGTCTTCTCGCCGAGCATTTACAAGTTTTAGAATTGGGACTTTCAGGATACGCATGAATTGCTGTATTTACTAAACATGCTGAGCAGAAGAAAAAAGGCTCTGCCACATAATAACTTGTGTATTTCTGAAGTTCTATTGTGGGTTTTTGATGCTTTGAAGAAAACTAATCACCACGGCGGCAGCATAAAAATGGGTCAGTTGATAAAATATCGACCCGCAGCTTTGGGATAAAATATTGGAATTTGTCTTTCTAAATAATTGAAAGCCGAGTGTTTACCTTTTGTGAAAAGCAGCTGACAGATGATGGAAAACCTTTAATCAAGCAAGTCGATCAGAGACTGCAAAGACTGCATCCTCTAAGAACTCCCAGATACCATGGGAATAGCACGTACTACAGGGCACAGCATGAATATGTTCAGCTAGAGATGAGTAGGGTATATCTGTGTAGGTCACAGGTGTTGTTTAAATGTGTTTACCTTTAAGATATGGTGCTGTCAGTCAGAGTGGCCGTGGGTGAACAGGAAGCACTTCAGTGTGTAGCTGAAGGACATTTGAAGAGGATCAACAGCTTTTGATGGATGCACAGTCACCGTCGGCTGGGATAGAAAATGTGACCTTTCCGATAAAGGAAGGTCTCTGAACCCACTAGCAACCTTATTTCTTTTTTTCATTGTGTGTTACGGAAGCATTCTGTCAACACGACGTAATGTAGGATTTTGATGCTGAACCTCTCATAAACTGCAGGGTTGACTGTTCCAAGTAAAGTTCCAATTACTCACTTTATTTTAATTTAGTTTATTCCATACACTTTCATTTTTAGGGTACGTAACGATGTCTTGTGCTTGTTTTGAACGCATTGTTAAAGTTTTGAGAAGTGAAAAGAGCTTCATGATGGATCTTCCACCTGACTTTATGTGCTTACATATCATCGTAGGAATGAATAGATATATTATCTAGTTAAATCAGGATTTCGCCCTGATCTTCCCTCACATTCTTGGAAAAAGGAAACCCCTAGTCCTCTCATTTATTTGAATAGACTGGGGCGATGCACAAGAGTTCTCAACACAGTAAAACAGTGCAGGGTGCAGCTGAAAAGTTGATCCAAACTGAGCATCCTATAAGCTTTTAAACTCATTGCTATTTAATGCAACCACATTTCCAGGACTTGATTTAACTTGAGGCTGTTCTAAAAAAATATAATATTTCTTCCTCTGATTCAGTAGTGGTGGCACATGCTTCTTGACTGTGACTACGCAAAAAAATGTGTACCGACCCTGACCCGTTGCTGGAAACGGGGCTTTAGTCAAACGAACTGAAGCTTCTGTATAACATATTCACCCCCCTTGCCTGAGGTGGTGCTGTATCAAGTATTGCTGAATGCAGGATTCAAGATTTACATTTAGAGAATTTCCGCAGGATGACTTATTTGTTATATCATACAATTCACCACTCATCTGACATTCTGGTCTGCAATACTTATCAGTTGATAATGCATCAAATTGCTGCATGCACACCGCCAAGAAGACAAGAAGAAGTAGCAGTTTCTACTAACGTCTGACTGGGACCAGAGCAGGAGGGAAGAGTCCGTAAAACCTGTAGACCCTTTAGACAAGCTGTTGGAGAATGAAAGAAACATGGAGCAATCAATAAAGTAGAAAGGATTTTTGTTTCGAAAACACCTCTATCTCAGCTTAAACCATGCATTTGTTGTCACAAGCTAGGTGTTTACATTTTGAAATGTGATTAACTATGATTAATCCATGCTCGGGCATCTGGTTAGGATGCTCCCTTTTCCAGGCATGTCCCAATGGGAGGAAGACCCAGGATCTCCCAGCTGGCCTGGGAACACCTTAGGATCCCCCCCAGATGAGCTGGAATAAGTGGCAAGGGAGAGAGAATTCTGGGCTTTCCTGCTTATGCAGCTGCCCCCATGAACTGGCTCCAGATAAATGGATAAATGGATGGATGATCCATAGCTATCCTGTGATTAATTGGATTAAAAACCGTGAATCGTTTGAATCACTTATTAATATTTTTTGGTTTGTTTTTGTAATAAATCAGCAATATTAACTTCAAAGCTTCATGAACCTGCCTGCCTTCTAAACACAGAAATAAATGTCTGATTTTCAGCCATCAGGTGGAAAAAGCAGGATTTAAATTTCAGCACTTCCAGATTGTGAGAGAAACCCTGATTTGTCCGTGTTAAGGTTAATAAAGCATTAACATGCCCAGCCCAAAAGAAAATAACCTAAAAAACCTTCAGAGATGGAAATGTGAAGCAGCAGAAAGGTCACATGATAGGTTACTCTACATAGTTTCTTTTGAGTATGTTACTGAAAATAAAAAATCAACCTTCTTAATGGGACACAGTGTTAATCATCAGTTTTAGTCAGCACAAAAATTTGGCCAATGTAAGCACTGTTGATGGTATTAAAAGCTCAATAATCACCTGTTATTTCTTGCTTTCCTCTAAATCGCTCTGACTAATTTATCAACCTTTGATGTCCTCTGTATTTAAAGCAGTTATTTAAGAAATGGATCCGAACTCAAGCAGTTAATGTTATTGGTGAAATAAAAGTATAATGTTCACACTGGGATTGATCTATATACTAATTATATCTGTAAATAGAAAATAATAATGTTGGGCTTATAATGGAAATGGCTGCTGATTTTGTATTATATCCAGCATCTCAAACAGCATGCCCACATTATTTATTCTACCCCTGCTCAGACAAATATTGTCTACTGACATTTATAAAGCACATTCAAAACAATTTCCCATTGACCAAAGTGCTGGGCATTTAAAAGCAAAGGATAAAAAATGATTACATAAACACTTAAATAAATGTGCAAATAAAAGCAGTTGGTTTCAAAATTTGGGGGCTGCAATAGCAAACAGACTGTCTCCTCTCCACCATTCCACCGCATCCCAAAGGTGTTCTGTTGGACTAAAATCTGGTGATTGTGTAGGCCATTAGAGTAAAGTGTCATCCTTGAGAAACCAGGTAAACATGATCTGAGCTTTGTGACATGGTGCATTATCCTGCTGGAAGTAGCATCAGAAGATGCTGCACTGTGGTCATAAAGGGATGGACATGGTCAGCAACAATACTCAGGTAGGATTTAGAATTTAAACAGTGCTCAATGGGTATAAAGGCTCCCAAATTATGCCAATAAAACATTCCCCACACCATTACAACACCACCACCAGCCTGAACTGTTGATACAAGGCAGGATGGATTCATGCTTTCATGTTGTTTATAATAAATTCTGTCCCTACCATCTGAAGTCAAGACTCATCAGACCAGGCAACATTTTTTCAGTCTTATATTGTCCAATTTGTAGTCTGTGTGAATTGTAGCCTAAGTTTCCTGTTATTAGCTGATAGTAGTGGCACCTGGTGTGGTCTTAAGCAGCTGTAGCATATCTTGATTGGCTTCTAGATTGGACATTTTCAGAGATAATATTCTGCATACTTTGTGGTTATTTAAGCTACTGTTGCTTTATTTCTAACCAGTCAGCCCATTCTCCTTTGATCTCTGACACTAACAAGGTGTTTTTGTCCAGACAACTGTCAGTCACTGGATTTTTTTTTCTGGATTATTGTCTATAAACGATTAAAAAAAAAAAAAACAGGGGTAGTCATTAAAGTTAAGCAAGTACTGAGGAGATGTGTTTAGGCTTACATGTTCATGTTAAGAGATGGACTACAGCATTGTTGACCAGCTGCAGCTGTGAAAGGGAAGCCTGACCAACACAAACCAATACAGCGTTGCAGTGGTCCAGCTTGGATGTGATAAAAGAAAGAATAAGTCTTTCATTTTTTTCTGGTAAACATAGGTGTCACATCAGCATAACAAAGAAAGGAGATACCATATTTCCTGGTAGGGGAAGAAAACAGTGGCCCTAGTATGAAACTCTGGGGGACTCGAGAGAAAAAGGAGCTGAAGAAATCACATTTTCACCAAAGCTGACAGGAAAGCTTCTGTAAGACAAAGAAGACTTAAACCATTCCAGTGTGGAGCCTAACAGCGATCAAAGTGCTTAATAGTGAGACAAAGGGGTGCTGTGGACAAATGTGTCTGATTTTGGGATTTTTCTAGTTTCAGTGCTATGAATAGTGATAAAAAAAGATAAGATAAGACAATATAATATAATATAAGATAATACAGTCACTAAAATTAATAAATAGATTAAAAATCTCACTAAAACCTAAACTAAAATGCTCAGGACATGATCTGCATGGTGCTAAATCACATCCTCTCACACAAGCCATCTCACCTGCCGGTGCTAATCATCTAGAAGCTATATGATGCAGTATCTGTGTCTAGATAGAGGCCAATAAAAGTAAGACTTTTAATGAGATTTTCATTGAAATGGCCTCCTTGTCTGCTGTGATGTCAGCCCTCAAGTAGAGAGAGTTTTAAAATTACCAGAGGTGGATATTCCAGCAGATTTACCCCCTACGTGGTCCCTGTAATGAGACACCCAATGGGAAGAAGGGAAGGCAGAGCTTTCTGCCACTGAGCCGAAGATCTCGGCTGCAAAGTGGGAGGCATCAGTCCTCTGATGCTTATTAATCCTGAGACTGAGATGAGGTTAACAGCACTGAGTGGTTCAGAAATGGCAATCAGCGGGGTGGTGTGATTTTTGATCCAGGGATAGAGGAAACTTGAGTTTGTGAGATTCTGGCAGGTGAGATGAGTGGAGGCTTGAGAGGGGAGATAGCTGTGGTTTCATGAGAAATTGGTGTGTATTCTTCAGAGATGACTGATGTAGCTTGTAAAGAACTTTCATCAATGTGAAAGGTTGGATTTTCTGCCTCTGCAGATGATATTTCCCTTTCTTTTTTTATTTTTTATTTTTAAAATACATCTACAGTCCAGATAGAAAAAGCTAACAGAGAACTAACAACTCAAGCTCAGGGGCAGCATCACACAGCATTCTGGTTGCCACAGGACTTCTTATGTTGACATAAGAAAACTGACTTATTTGGTTTCTGCTTTGCAAATTTCCTGCAATGTACATGAAATTTGGCAAGCAAGACCCAAAAGTTAATAACAGTTGTTAATTAAAGCTTTAGAAAAATTCAGATTAGCATCTACTTGTGAGCCCCCCAGCCTAACTTTATCTGCATGCTGAACTGGGCTCATATGCTCAAAAATATAACAAGACAACACCAATTATAACAATTTATAAGCAAAGCTAAAAAATATAAGCATATTCTTCATTACGTTTAGTTTACTAAATGTGTCATTAAATCTCATCCTGCCCACTATAGTTGTCTCTTAATCCCACCTGTTTGTCATGGACAACTCAGGGTTTATATGTAAATTTATATTCAAAATGTCATAGTACATTTCACACTTTACTTTAATGCTTTAATACTTCTTCGTCATTTGTTTTATGTTTCTTAATGCATGACATTAAATAGAATTGTGCTCATCCAGGCGTCTCTAACACAGCTTAAATAATTTGCCTTTAATCCTTTTGGGATTTCTGTCTGCGGAACAAAAACGAAGGCCATTTTTATCAGATTGTACAAAATAGAACATGATTAAACCCAATGGGTTTTCTCTGCTGGTCATTAAAATACATCACTTTCATGATTTAAAAAAAAAAAAGAAGTTTGATGCTAATCTCATTTACCTGCATATTTATCATGAAAGCCTTGAATTCAATATAAGTTCACTGGCATTAAATCAAATGACTACAGTTACAGAGCCTTCAGAAATCTCTGCATCTTTGAATAAATATAGACTAAAACAAGATAAAGTTCTAAAAGTAGTACAAACGTACTGTATTAGTTGAAGAAGATGATCCAGTATAACATGTAAGTGGGAGGCAAATCTTTGCTTTGAGTGAAACTATTAACTTTTCACTTCAAGTCCTTCTACAACATTTCTGTTAAATTTAGGCAAAAGCTTTTTTGAAATATTTCTTTTATTATTCTTTAACTGTTCTTGGCTAAAACTATTTTTGCATTTAAGCTTGTTGTTTTGCCGCATGACTCAATATATCTTGAGATATAGATTATAATTTAGAATTCACAGTTTAATCGAAGATGGAAGGTCAGTCAATGCCACACCATGACAATACCACCGCCATGCTTCACAGATGGGACAAGGTCCTCACTGGAATTTATTTTCTCTTTTCCATATTTGCTTAGCCAAGAAGATCTTCATGGATAAAGCTTTTAGTAGATTTCAAGCCCTTCTTGATGCTCGAAAGAGGGTGATAAGAAGGCAAAGGAGACAAAGACATTATTATGTTTTTATTTTCAACTGAAAGTTTTTATTTCACTTTTACCAAAAACCTTCTGGCCTGTCTATGCAATGTTTATCAAGTTTAACTTTACACAGGCTGTTTTAACATAAAAAAGGAAGAAACATTAACTCAAAATGACTAAGCTGGGGATATGTCATGTCATGACATTTCATGAACGAGGTTTGTCCTTCCTGAGTCTCCTTCTAATCCATTACACACATTGTTTATAAAGTATTTTTTCTTTATGTAGTTGACCACCTCTAGAACATGGAACATGTGTGTATCCTGGACTCTGTTTATACACCTCTTCTAGACTCCACAAACAGATCGCGACAACAAAGTTAGCAAAATGCTAAAAGGAGAAGGCTCTGAGACTCAGTTTGTGCTGTCATGCTGACACAACACAATCCCCACAGCTAATATCAGCTGTTGCTTTTGCACAAACAATATTTTTTTACTCTTAAGAAATAAATCCATATAACGGTTTGAGAGCATTTAAAACAGTAGATTTAATGGCTTCTTTTTGTGCAAATGTTCAAATAATAATGTGGTGGAGTAGTCATTGAACTGCAGATGAGGTTATTAGACATTAATAATGGATCCCGTCGTCCTAATGAAAGAGAGGCTGGAACAGCAGCCCACGATTGGCGTCTTTCACACTGAAAAATGTTCAAGGGCCACTCAGAAGTCTTTCACTGGCTTCAAGTGGCCCCTGAGCGGGACTTGGAGTACCACTGATCTACAGCACCATGTGTCGGTGAGACCATCTAAGTACATAATTAGCTAGAGGAGTTAGCCCCGCTCCCTCCCCTTGATGGCAGCAGTACAAAACTTTTCTTCTGTGCATGTTTGCATAGTGATAAGGAATATTTTATTGAAGGTGTGATACGGCCTCCCCCACAGAGGATGTTAGCAGTTTCAGTATAATCAGAATGCAGGGCAGCGGATTGTAGATTGCTAACGCTGCCTTTAATGTCTGAGCTCTTCCAGAATGTCATCGCAGCCCTCTGCAGTCGTAAAATTCTCTTTGTAAGTGAGTGGCCATGTGTGTGTGAAGGATGGTAAGTGAATGGAAATGAAACTGACTTTTGGCTGTTTCTGTTTTCTGGGGGGTTTTTGTGCTGACTCAGCTGCTTCATGGTGTGCAAAAGTCTTAAACCACCAATCATTTAGTATAATGCTTAAAGAAGCTGTTGTTATTTTTAGATGCTTTTTCACTTGATTTCAGTACCTTTAGTACCTGGACCATCTGCTGCTCACCGGAGCCTCATCAGAGATGGTCTCCAAGGCTGTTCGGAAGCTACTCTTAAAGACAGGAAACAAAGAAGCGAAGGCTGAGGCATGTCAAATGACTCAAGAACTAGGCTGAAAATTTCTTCAGATCTCAACCAGAGTAGCTAATCAGATGTCCCAGTCTGAACCAGCAGCGACGGTTCATTCACGATGCATTGCAGTTAGGGAAAACATGAAATAGATAATAAAATAGTGAATTAGTTCTCTGTTTTACATGAAATGAACTGATATTTTAACTGATTTTATTAGGATTTTATTCAATTACGCATTAAAATTTCAATTTATAACACATTTAAGTAATTATTCAGTGTTGTATTTATTAATTGAATTGTGGCACTTTTCTTCCTCCATAGTCAAGACTGTTGCACAGATGGATGATGATAACAGCTAACCACTGTGGTCTACACAGGTAACAGCAGTGGCACACTTATCTTTTTGTTCTGTCTTCTGTAGCACTTTGATGATGAAGCGTGCCACCGACTGCTGCTCCAGAGCAGTGCAACAAGCAGGTGGTGATGTGTGTTACCTGCATGATGCTTCAGGGTTTGATGTAGTGGCTGGGAAATATGAGCACCAAGGTTTCTGCCCCATTGGGTAAGAGGAACATTTCCCTGCAGTCTCTCGCTTAGTTTGCTGGCCTCCTCCACCCGTGAGGTGCAATTCTCTCCTGTAGCTGTTTGTCAGGGACGTATAAAGTATCGCCCTCCAGCCGCAAGCTGCTGCGCTAAAATGCATCACACAGCCAGTTTGTCAGTGCGGGAAATATGAGCGTGTGCAGCACTTTACTCATCAGCCTGCTGAGCGTTACAGCACCTTAAGCCAGATCTGCATGCCCACGCCGAACAATGGCGGCTTTGTCCAAATCAAGTCGTAGCATTTGCATAGAAATTGGTTCTAGATCAGGAGATAGACTCTGTTCTCATGTTTCTCTCTCTTTTTCTGTCAAACATATGCACGCACACAAATAAAAAGTCACACTTCTTCTCTAAGGCCCAATCACTTAAGAACAATGAGCCCTCCTGAAGGAAGTCTGAGGGGATAACATGATGAAGAAAAGATCTAATCCTTTATGTTCACCAAGAGGATGGCCAAGGAGGATGCAGACCCATCATGCAAAAGTCCTCTGAACTGCACATTTTAAGATATCTTTAAAGGATGTGCCTCTTTTCCTCCAAACTCCATTCCCAGATGTTTGATATTCATATGATGATATGCGCAGGTCCTCAAAGAGCACATAATAACTTTAGCTGCAGGGCCTTCTCAAATCAGCCTATTATTGGAGTGTAAAATCATCTGTTTGAGTGTTTTCTCATCAGCTGCCTCAATCAGGAAGGTAATAACATCTGTCAGTGCTGATGAATATAATAAAAATGTATTTAAAAAAAAATCTTATAAACTGTTTTCAGGTTTGTGACAGTGACGCTGAAGGTTTGTTTTGGCTTAAAAAAATAAATAAATAAAAAAGATGAGCCAAAGTAAAGGAGAAGGGTCAGATTTACAAATTCAGATTTATATGTTTCCCAAAATAGACGATCATTACCAAAGTGTTTTATAAATTAAAAATACAGCCAACATATTGGCATATCCTGAAAATTTTTATTGGTATACGGTATGTTACAATGGTTATGGTTGTTGCAGTTGGTATAATAATAGCTAAATTCCACTGGTTTCTGCAGTTAGAAGAAAAATATGTGCATGTATTATTAGCATAATTTGCTAATCTTTTCACCAATCCTTCGAGTAAACTGAGCAAACACTGACATGACACTACTGTGTCTCAGACCAGTTTTGGTGGGACACTTCATTTCAAGTCCATTGCTAGGAAAATGTGCACCCTTATGCAGGTTCTCAGTCCTCCATGAGCCTGTCTGAAACCACGTTTTTGTTACAGTAACCACCTCTTTCTGCTGGTGAAAAGACAATAGCTGATAAATGTCAGAGGTTGATGGACAAAACAACAGAAAATGAAGTCGTGGGAAAAACTCAGCTTTAGTGACAGCTACCACAGCAGGCATCATAAGTTAATGCCAGGCTGCCTGGTGCGGGTGTCTACACCTAAAGAGCACCTTTCAGTCACATCTGCCAGATCAGTCTGCAAGAGCTCGACCGTGTTCGAGTCGCAGGCAGCGTTGCAGGGGTACGCAGATGGAAAATTTTCTTGTCGCGCTCTGAATGTCGTGTGTGTGATTTGGAATGTCAGGGCGGCTATTTAGCGCTGACAGCTCCAGAAAAGAGCTCATCACCTTTATGCTGTGATGTACGAGCACGAAGCAGAAATTATCCTGGTGTCAGAGACGCCTGACAAATGTCTCGCGGAGAGGAAAATCAGCCGGCTCCAGCAACTTGATGGAGCATTATCTGCCAAGGACAGTTTGTTCTTGCAGTTAGCTGATGATGTACAACGTTTGTGTATTTAGTCGTCAGGCTGCGTGGGATCAGATCCTGGTTAAACACGATAATAGGCCATAAACCAGCTTTTGCAAGGTTACGCTGAACACTTTTTTGTGACTGACATTCAAAAATTACGACTACTGTATGTAATATGTGATGTAAGGATTAAACATCTTCCTTTATAACTTCCTAGTCACAAATATTTCTTGCAACTTAATTAAAAGTGGCATGCGTTTTTTATTGATATTCATGAATGAGGTGTGCAGCTGTTGCAGAGCTTCTGGCAAGCTGTTGTTCATGCAAAGTTCATGATAAGTGTGTAACTGGGCAGCAGTTTACAATAATCTGTTAAGCTAGTTAAATCAAATTGATTCTGTGAATGCATATATAACTGCACTAAATACATAATATGTGACGTGTCAAGTTCCCTAAGTTATTAAATTTCATGCACAGTATGGTGACTCCAGATGCCCCATCTGGTTGAATGCGTATTATAGGATCTGAAATAAAGGAACAGTAAAATAAAGGAAGCCATTTTAAAGAACAACCTGTGCTTTACATTGTTCCATGGAAAGAATTTGGCTTTTGAATTATTCTTTTCAAAAAAAAATCCTGGATTTTTGACAAGTGAGCTTGCAGGTACAGGACTTCCATCATTTTAATTACTGGCAAAATTATGATTTATGTGACTTGAATACAGCCCCGTAGAGGTGCCACTTAAGTGTTTCCTGGAGTGCAAACTCCACTATGTGTTTGACGGAAGACAAAAGTGCTGTCCTCGCCAAGACTAAATGTTCTCTCTTATTATTTATGCACTTGCCTTTTGGAATTCAGAGGATTTTTATTGCAAGAAAAGAGAGTACATGCTGGATAGGTTTCCTGCCGTAATGGCTTACATAAAGATAAGTTAACAACAGGAGATGTTTTACAGCCAGCTTGTAGCTGTAGCTGTAGCAAGGGAGAATGTCAGATGCATGGACCCCATGGCTTTGCGTGGACCCTTAAATTTTACAGCATATGAGGAAGAGTGTTCAGGTGAATTCTCTCCAAAATCCCTGCTCCTCTGCAAACGAGCCTGCACATTAACGCTGTTGACATTAGCCATGTCGCTGTGCAGAGGACACACAAGTGTGTTGACGTCCCCCGGCAGTATTAAGCATTTGTCTCCATGACCCAGAACTACCTTCTGACAAACTGCTACCTAATTTCAATGCTAATGTGCTGTTATGGGTGTTTTCAAAGTGTTGCTGCTGTTTATAATGATTCAGCTTACCTTAGAGGCGCCCGGTTAATCCTGCAGATCCCTGCAGAGCTGCTATGCACCAAGAGGTCATGGAGATAGAGTTTAAATAGACTCTGCCTCCCGTATTATTCCAAGGGGACAGCCACACGCCTGCAAACAGCTGACAGATTCGTGATTTTCTCCAGGACATCCACCAAGCAGCAGGGTTAAGATCACGGGATTAGCTAAACCGCTGCTGCTCTGATTGTTGTGTCTTTATGAGCTCTTAACCTCGAGGCATGCACAAAGCTATCACCAGCAATGGCTCGCTCTTTCTGGTTTTGAATAGATAACCGCAAATGAAATGTATGGAAACTGTGGGCACTGTGTAATGAAAGGAGAACCATATCAAAGGGCCTCAAGCAGTTCACTTTAATAGACATTAAGCTTTTGGAAAATGTATGTAGCTGCATTAGTAGAAACAACAAGGGGAGCAGGTTGGAAAATTTAAAACGCAGATTCTGAGGATGTATCATGAGATTTACAAACCACCTGAAATAGGATCATTCCAGCAGGATTAGTTCTGGATGTCCTGCGAAGGAGTCTCTGTCACATCTCCTTAAAAATTCAAATGCCTGTAAATTGGAGGTAACGTTGGGTTTCATTTGAACTCGGAAATGGGATTTTCCAAGTTCCCAGTAGGGAAAAATCAACTGGATCAACCTGATGAAGTCAGAGGAGCCTCTTCAGTCTCATCTTCAAACCCCATCATGGCTGCCTCCTCGCATAAAACGTGGCAATGGCTGCAGGAATTAGAGTTTATCTGTTAGTTTGCCTCATTATGTCAGTTGCACACATACTCTATCAGTCAACACAGTATTTATATTAATGCATTACCAGCTCATCTTCATAAGAACGGCTATCTAAAGCTGGATCATGGTCCCTTCATAGCTAGGAGTTCCAACTTCCAACACAAATGTAAAGCTATGTCAGGGAGCTCCATCTCAATCTTTTTCTGAAATGGGACGTTACAGTGCAACATATAAACAAGAAATTTTACATCTACAATGTAGAAATCTTTATTTAGTGAACATAAAGTGCAATAATTGGCTGATAAATATGGTTTCATCCTTTGCTGCACATCAGGTAACCACCTAATATTTAGTTTTTTTATGGTTTTTCCTGAAAACATGCTGCTTCTGTTTTGGGGAACAAGTGAATTCAGATTTTTGTTAATTTTCTGATCAATTTTGCACAAATTAAGTTAGTGGTTGCACAAACATTGCACATCATAGCAGAGCAGAGGAATGTCAAGAAAAAGGCTGCAGATCCTATAACACATCCCTCATTTCAAGCAGCAGTCATGCCTATATTATTCACAGCCTTCTTCAGATAAATATTTATCTTTAAATTTGTTGACAAGCATTATAGCTGAACCTTGAGATCACTTCATATGAGGGAAACCCCAGAAAAGTGCTCCCCCCCCAGTCTTTCTAAATATTAAAATGGAGCAAACAGTGATGCTGAGGAGAGAAGGAAGACCAGCCTCTCTGTTTCTATCTTTCATCTCGGACAGGGGAAGATTTTTTTCCTCCTCCTCCCTCATCTCTTCTGCTGGTTTGCTTCATATCAGCTGCCAGATCATGCTCTGAGTGCACAGTCAGTCTTAATTACACTTCGCTCGAGGTGTTTCCAGCAGCCATCGCTGTAACCAAAGGGGGAAAAAAAGCAGAGGTGAGGCGAATACCAACCAGGATGCTGGAGTTTAGTCTTACACATCCTGGATCAGTACTGATAACTTACAGTAGCAGAGATTAAAGAGACATTGTCAGAGGCACAAAAATAAGACTTTTGACTAAATATGAGTCTTGACACCTTGTTGTTATTTTGTAAAGATCATTGTGGTCTATATCCTTTTGTCCCTTTTTTCCACCACCAGATGGCATTGAGCAACTCATCTACTCTCCTTGTGTTTCTCCTTGTCTTCGGATAGAAAAATAAATAAATAAATAGCAGTGCCATTTGTACAATTTATCTCCAAAATAACTGGGAGGAAACAGCTGTCCTGTGGATGTCTTGTATGGATCATTTAGAGCTAAATGCTGGTTAATTTCATTTGAGCTGCATGGTGTAAATTGTAAATGTTGGTGTAAATTTGAATTGATTAATTGTATGAGCTCAAGTAGTTTTACTTATATAAAATTTCTTCCATGCATTGTTAGAGTTCAGCAACAAACTTCTGATCTTATAGCTGGAAAAGAAAATAGGAGTGAAATGCAGACAAGGGAAAATCCTACATCCTCATCATTATATCTTCCTCAGAATCTGTCACGAGGAGCTCACATGCCTGAGGAGAACTAAGAGATCGAGGTCTAACGGAGTAGTGTAGACATGCTCCACACCTTGGGGTTTTTTTTCACCAGCATTAAACGCCTCATGGCTGCAGTTAATCTACTGCTGCACTCCCCGCTGCATGTAGGTGTAGCTACACTGACACCTAGTGGTCTTACAGGGAACTGCAAAAGAGTCACAGAGAAAGCTGGTGTCTCTACAGGGGGGGCTGTTTAGATGTGATTAAGAGGTTGACTGTTGATTAATATTACCCATAAAATCTAAATAAATGAATATACAATATATCAAAAGAAACACGTAAAACTGTTCAGTTTTAAGCAAACATTTGAGATGTTGCTTCATGTCATGTTTTGTACAATTCAGTTGCTCCTCCATATTTTTCTTACAAATCATATGTACAGGGCAAGATATGTCTGGCATATGAAAGGCTTGATGTTTACTGAAATATATTTAAAAGAATTCATTTTAAGTTAAGATTAATGAATTTGTAGTATAACATTAATGTTGATCAATTTGTATTTTTATTTCATTTGTATTTCCTTCCTGCTGCATGGAAGATATCTACATTAGCATTGCAAAAATAATGTACATTATTTGATTCATGGATAAACTAATAGATTTTTAACTTGATTGTAATAAAAACAAATACCTACAATATTTATGAATAATAGGTTTTTACAGGAAGTCGGCTTCCAGTTTTTTTTTAATAACTGAGGAAAACAAATTTGTCTGTGGGTCAGCAGTAATGTCTTTGTTATCCTGCCCTTTCCTGTCTGCATCAGGGAAACGGATGTGGATCTTGTGGACTCATACTAGTGCCTGAGTGTAACACTGGACAAGAAATTGGGCTGGTCCACCAACACGGAGGCCATTTACAAGAGCTCAGGTCATTTTATGTCTGCAACAAAGTGCTACAGATGTTTTATCAGTCTGTTGTGGCGAGCACCAACTTCTTTGCTGTGGTGTCCTGGGGTGCGGGCATCAAGG
Organism: Rhadinocentrus ornatus; assembly: GCA_037177495.1. Taxonomy (NCBI): domain Eukaryota; kingdom Metazoa; phylum Chordata; class Actinopteri; order Atheriniformes; family Melanotaeniidae; genus Rhadinocentrus; species Rhadinocentrus ornatus. The sequence goes on from JBAMHW010000027.1 coordinate 9,833,971, forward strand.
TAAAGGATGCAAACAGACTGAACAAACTGATCAGGAAGGCCCAGTCTGTTGTTGGCTGTAAACTGATCACCCTGGAAGAGGTGGTGGAGGAGAGGATGCTGGCAAAGCTGCTGACAATCATGGACAATCCCTCTCACCCGCTCCACAAAACACTGGACAACCTTAAGAGCAGCTTCAGAAACAGACTTATTATTTCCTTATGAGGAGACTGCTACTAATCTGTGGAGATGCAGCTGCAATATCTAAGTGTTGTGGCTAAATTCGGCCAGCAGAGGGCGCTGACTGTCTTGTTGTTTTTCTCGCTGGCTTATGAAAAAAACAGAATAAACCACGTGTAGTCTGGGCATGCGCACAGTGCATTGTTGTTTCAGTCGGCTCGTGGTAGCTTCTTTTAGCAATGGTGAGTTAATTTCAGAAAATCAGCTGTTGTTACTGCACACGTGCAACATGAAAGCGAGCTAAAGCATGTTTTTAGTTGAAAACTAGTGTCTCTAACAGTAAGCTCCGTGCTGATTTTAAAACGGATACTTTACATTTTGGCTGCTGCAGAATTGTTCAAAGACTTGGATTTCCATCTATTTTCATGCACCATGTAATTGATGCTTTCAGGTGCATTTCAGGCTGTCAGATGGACGCAGTGTGTAAGCAGCTCAATGAGGAGGAGGAGGAGATGAAGGAGGCAGGACTCGATGCTGCAGTCATGCTGTGGTCCATTCAGGAGGCTGTGGAGAGGCAGACGCTGCAGATTGGAGTGTCCGCCTGCGGGGCCACGGCGGTGCTGGATGTGCTGAAGGCCCTCGGAGTGGATGTGGCACCAGAGGAGGCTGACCGCTGCGTCCAAACGCGCCTGAGGAGGAACGAGTCACCGCTGCCTGACTACCTGCTGTCCCGCAGTGAAGCTGGTAAATGTCCTGCCCTCTGTGCTGTGAAACCATGGACATTTAGATTATAAACAGTTGGCAGTGAGCTTGTGATTTCCTTCCCCACTATGTGACATTTCAGGAAATTACACATTCATGCATGAAGTATGAGCATAGCTTAAATGTTGCTCCACATGCAGTCATATTTCATGTGTCACAGATGCTCACAGGGACTATAACTTTAGCTGAATGAAGCTCAGTAATGTCCTGAACGCATTAAAGGCTGTGGACAGCTGGCTGCACTGCCAACCAGGCTCATTCAGAAGTACCCTTTCAGTTTTATGTCTCTCAGAGGAGAGGCTGTAATTGACTTTTTCAGCTCTCACACAGTTTATTCATTGACATTTGAAGTGTTTAGCTCGAGCTGTCATCACACATGAGGTGCTGATTTGGATACTTCGGGACGCATTAAACATCTAGTTCTGCATGTCTGCAACCTAATAGGTGCAACTCACGCTCAGCTAATTCAAGGAGCACAGGAGGCCAGTGATGGGAAGGTGATTGGCCGGTTCTTTCACCTTCATCCTCGTCGGCGGATCAGATTGGTCCCCTGGCTTGCTCGCTGGATCAGAAAGGGTGCTATCCCCGTGGCAACCATGAACATGCAGCGGGCTGTGCCAGAAGGCGAGGAGGTGCCCGACGCCTGGCACCATCAGCTCATATTTGGAGTTGCACCTAAAGCTGTTTTTATGACCAACCCTTTAGATGTAGGTGAGTAAATGCAAGAATTAACTCTGATTTCGTGTCAGAAGAGTCGGATACACGCAATCTATTTTTGTGTTGTAGAAAGTGAGGAAGAGGTGCACCAGCGACTCTGCAGTGACTCGGTGCTGCTGGTTCGTAGAGAAGATGTGCTGCAGCGAGTAACGCCTCCTTGCTCGCTGTCTGACCTCCCTGAGAGCCAGTCAGACTTGCGGTGGCAGGCCCTTGATGTCGAAGGTAAAGCAGCTATTCCTCTAAACACAAATCCTTCACGTTTTGTCCACATTTTATAGTTTTTCCTTCTTTTTTTTATTAGGCCAAGTCAGGCAGATGGTTCAAGAGGAAGAACAGGAGCAGGATCAACCCAAGTTGGTGCACATTACCATCCCTGCAGCTTACAGTTCGGGCATCACGCTCTTTGCTCTCCAAGGGTCAGAGCTAGGGCGACAGCTACTTGATGCTCCTGAACTCCCTTTGTTATGACAAAACATGGACACAAGACCTTAAACTTGAAGACTTATTGATCATACTGAAGGGACTGCATTACTTTAAATGAAGCTGGATGAAACAATTATTAAACAAATTACCCAACAAACACTCCCTCTTGTGCTCCTTGCAGCATTGAGACCCTTACCTTGAACTATAAATCCCAACACATTAATTGGTTGGGAATTTATTGATTTCTTTCAAAAGCAATTAATGGCCCAGTTTATATTTCAGAGCTGTATAAGCAGCCTAATTCTCTGATTGCTTTAAAGGTCTCGTAGAAAATGATGGAGTCACTGTAGTCAAGGTGTCTTTCATAGCTCATTAGGAATTGTAGGAACACATGTTCTGTGTGGCTTATAAGTTTTGAAAATACAGATGATCTTGAGGGTATAGTCATTAATTTACCACAAAAAGGTTTATGCTCTAAAAGGGTTCTCGTACCATTTATCTAGTTTCTTCAGAGGTTGAGAGATACAATGTCGTGTTAGACTTTTTAAATTTTTCTAGGAAACCTTCAGGATTTAGATTACAAAGCTGTTTTGCACAAAGTGTAGGTCTGTTTATATACCTGGATCAAAGGTTGACATTTCTTTTAATGGGCAGCCTCTGGGGTTAAGGTCACCCCTAAAATCTGATAGTATATGCACTACTCACAAAACGTTTGGGAAATATGTATTTCTGTGTGATATCAGAATGTACCTGAAATGCACCGTAACATTTACAGCTGAACTTAATTTGACCTCTCAACGTTTGAATACACATGTACAACTATTCAATGTTAAGGTGTTCATGCTGTTCTCTAACATGGTGATTAATAGTAAAAAAAAATAAGTCTGAACCACAAGACAAGAAAAAAGTGTCTGGACCATGAATCAACCCATTGTATGTTTCAATGACAATAAACATTAAATGGTGCTCTTCATCATACCGTAGACTTCGTCAGACTAAGCACCTAAAACATGACAAATTATTAAATTGTTGACATTTTTATGTTGTGGTACAGCCACTGCAGTCGTTAGCTTTTAATAAATAGTTTAAAATGAAGGAATTTCCACTGCGCCTTTCTACTTAAATGTTTTTTACACAGTTTCACTTGAACACTGATTATACCTAACCTTTTGTGAATAGTGTATAATATTTATTTATATATAATTTTATATAAAGTAATGTAATAGTAAGTCCTGCCTACGCTTAGAAATGTAGTTTTATTTTTTGCATTAGATGATTTTATAATCATTTGTCAATAACTATTTCAAATTATCTACATACTACAAAAAAGTGCCACCAAAGAAGTAGACAACTAGGTCAACTTTAACTCATTTATTGAGTTTATTTTACTTGAACAGGCATTTTTATTTTGTAAGTTGGTTAAAAGCAGATGCTAGCAGCCTGGTGCGGCTAGTTGACTACATTTCCCATGATGCACTCTACTGTCACTCCTCGAGGAAGTTGAGGAATCCCCCCAAAAAGTATCCCAAATCAGTTAGTCTAAAAGGTAAGTTAAGAAAAAAACCCACAAATGAATTAGTCATTTATTTTACCATGCTTTGCAGTCTTCAGCTTTAAGTTACGCACATCGACTTGTAGTTTCTGCGTGCATCACTCAGTCATATTGTATCCACGTGGTGTGTGTTTTATTAGCGTGTGTGTGGTGTGATAACATACTTTGCAGCCTCGCGGACGGTCAGTCAGTCGTCACCAGGCTGAGAGCAGAAGCTTCTCATCAAACTTCGGTCCTGAACTGGGCTCCGGCTAATTCCTGCTTCTCATTTATACGCTAACTTGCTCGGTGAGTGTTAAAACGTTCACTTCAATGCAGTTTCATGTGGTGTTTCTTCAAGCATTCAATGTCAGAATGAATATTTATGGGAAAACGACTCGCTGCTTTACTAGCTCCCAGCCACAAACAGTTTGCTATAAATGGCATTAAACTGCAGAAAAGTTCATGCATGTCGATGCATGGTTCATGGTTCAGGTTCACTGACAACAGAAGCTAATGCATTTTATTTTGGGGTTTAGTTTCTTTAAATGAGCATTTCAGCTCTCTGGCATGTGAGTCACATGAGTGGAGTGATTTCAATTAAAGCCATTGATTTGACTAATTTTGGGACATGTGCACTCCACCCACTGTCTAACACCAATTCCTTACGGGTATTTACAAGAACAGTCATTTTACTGTATGAAGTTGTACAACACAGTTTTGCTTTATAAGTAATGTTTTTTTGGATCTATAGAGGTTGGAACTATTTGAACTCTGACCTCAGTGTGTTTGACTTGTTGGGGGGGACAGATGTCTTTGTAGTCTCTATGGGTATGTTTTGAATTATTGATTAAATCCAGGATGAAAAGCCCTAAACCGGTCAGATCACTGTTTTTTTTTTATCTCACTGTTGTGATTAAATTGATCCAAATGTGAGTCATGAGGAGACATTGTTTACACTTTGCACTTATAACAAACAGCCTGTCCCTAAGAGATTCCTTAACACCCACATTTATAACACTTAGCACTTCCATTTATGTGCACATTTTAACACATTTGCACTGCTGTGTAAATAAATCAATAAATTTGCATATGATACATTTAATAAAATCATAAACATTTTTTTTATTTTTGCAGCTAATGCCAGAAAACACTCAAATATAGCCGCCAGTGCATGTGCAAATGTTCAATGAAACGTTGGTTTAACAGAACATTGGTTTGCTTCAGAGACAGAAGGGGATCCAGTTATTACAGTCGGTGCATTAAAAAGCCCAAAGCCAGGCTATAGACCAAGTCATTTCCTGTATATCAGCCTGACAATGGCTTTGCTTTTCTATGCAAATGAGCTCCTGTCCTCAGATGTTGGTGATTTAGGCTTGCCTGGCGATGGTGCTGTGTAATTGTTAACTTATGTTTTTGTTCCGGCTGATTGGATCCATGTTAGTGTGACATTACAAGATAATATAAGACCCAAGGCCTGAGAAAAAGGTCAGTGCTTCTTCACAGCTTGGCAAACCCCTTTGCTATAGGTCAGTCTTTGCATGTAACTAAACGCCGGCTTCACAAGCGATGGAAGTCGGATGAGCAGCTCTGACTGTTTGGAGGAAAACCTGCTTGCTGAGAGTTGTGGTTTTTCTCACCCAGGTATCATGGCAGAGCGAGTACTGGTGGTTGGCGGTGGTGGACGGGAGCACGCTTTGGCCTGGAAGTTGGCCCAGTCGCCACAGATTCAGCAGGTCCTGGTGGCTCCGGGTAACGCAGGCACAGCCAACTGTGGGAAGATCAGCAACTCTGGTAAATATGAACACCTATTTGTTTTGTTTTTTTTGCTTTATTTCTTTATTATGCTAAAATGCAGTAAACTGCAAAATATTTTTATTATAGCTGTAGATGAGTATCTTTCCTCTGTGAGAAGTTGACGTGCAGGGGAGAATCTGTGGCTCAGTCCCAACCTGTTTCAATGGGCATCAAAGTAATGACGAGTGGAACGTCTGCAAGTCAGTGTGTGAACCGAGTGAGTGTGTGTGCTGTTCTGCGTTCTGGGGCCAGATGCATAAATGAATAAAAGAGATTTAGTAGATTAATTAATTGTGAAAATGAAAAATACTTTATCAATCCCGCAGGTAAATTACAGTATACGTGTCATTTACCCAGAAAACATAGCATGGATTAAATGTTGTGTACAAGTATGTATTGAGTATTTGTACATTTTAGCTTTGTTAGCAAGTTGGCAACATATTTGTTAACTTTTTATCCAATAGTTTAGAAAAGAAAACATTGAACATAACCATGAAAAAAGCAGCTTGTGCTGCTGATCATTTAAGCTTTTTTTTTTTAACATTCGGCCATGTTGTCATAACATGAACATAATGGTCATTGTTTAATTGATAAGCCCCAAAATAAGTTAGTAACTCAGTTTTAATTTGGATCTGAACACTTTTATTGACTTGATCAGACTTCTTTGATGGGAATATCCTTTTTAACACAGTCTGTGATTTAATCTTAGTTTATGAAATTAGCAATCTGATTGGTCCTCAGGTCACAAACACAGTCTGTGATTGGTAGACGGGATTAAAGAAAGCTGAAGTTGCTGAAAGGTTGAACTCTTTACGTCTGCAAGACTTTTATAATGGAGAAATGTGCAGTGAGACGATAACAGTTAAAAACTGATATAAATATCATGGCTTTGTTACTTGATTAGTTTTTATAACTATATTAAATTAATATTGTCTGAGCTTTAAATAACTGCAGCAGTGTCTCAGCTGTGTGTAATGTCTGTGGAAGGCCTCACCAAGGAGGCTTTGGAAAGATTATTTTAATCTTCTGGCTCAGGCTTTTTGTTTCCAAAGACACATTAAGGGAAAAGGCCAGTATGTGCATTGATTTCTTCCTCCTGCTCATCTCCACACATGCTATACAGGAAATATGGTTATCTGTTGCAGATAGAGCAGGAGATGTCAGCGTCCCGTCTGTCCTCAACTTCATGCACATTTTCTCTCATTCATAATTCAACCTTTTAATTTTTATGTGCAAATGACTAAGTAGGGGAGTTTCTGCCTCCATTTTTAACAGCTCAGCGTGGACTGTAATCTGTGTCCAGTCAGTGAACACGCTCACTTGGCCTATTTTCAGAAAATCAAACATTTCTGTTCCTCTACAATCACAAATTTCTTCAAGGCAAGAAATTGTCAGCAGAGAGCTCCTCTCATGCCGTCTGGTGATCTCGCAGAGATAAAAAGCTCCATGTCTGGTGGGCGCTGCTCCCATTGTAACATGTGCTGCAAACACAGCTTTGCCAACCAGAGTTCAAACCATGATGCACGATCCGTGCAGGGATGCATTTCACAGGCAGGAATCTACTGAAATGGCCCACAGTTAGCTAAAAAAGAAATGAAGAAGAAGGTGGAAAAGGTTTACCTGAAGCCCTGACACTAGTAACACATACTGTGTGTGGTTATAATTCCTCACCTGGAAGGTGACGAGACAAAAGCACACAGAACTTTGATGTATTTTTCACAATGGGATATACACAACGTGCTGTTACAAGGTATAAATGATCTCTAAGTGTTGACTAATTTCTCCTTGCAGAGGTCTCTGTGAGTAACCACACCATCTTGGCTCAGTTCTGTAAAGACCACCATATGGGACTGGTTGTGGTTGGACCTGAGGCCCCGCTGGCAGAAGGTTAGTAGTCCCCATCATCCTTCCTCTACAGCTGAGATTTATTTCACCTCGTCTTCACCTGTAACATCGCTTCCAGGTATCGTAGATGACCTGACGGCTGCGGGAGTGCCATGTTTTGGTCCCTCAGCCAAAGCTGCTCAGCTGGAGGCCAGTAAGAGTTTTTCCAAGGCCTTCATGGAGCGCCACGGCATCCCTACAGCGCGTTACGGCTCCTTCACCGACCCCGAAGAGGCCTGCAACTACATCCGCACGTACGTTTGTGTACCACAAGTCTCACAAAAGAAAGTTAGTTTTGATTTCCAGAGCCATTAAACCCAATGCACCATGACGGAGAACGCAGTTTCCACAGGAATTGTTTCCCAGATGGTTTCATGAGTTAATGATCTAAGACATCCTCAAACATGTTGTTCATGCTGGATCACTTCAAAGTTGCATGATTTTTTCTGAGAAGGAAGCATCAATTTGTCCTCTTCAAAGTAATTTTTGTGGTCACTTTAACCGTTTTAAGCAGAACGACAGCTGTTATAAGCTGACAGAATAAACCCATAAGGATCCATTTCCTTCTAACGTTCAGCCATCCATGAAAAAGCTGGTTATGCTCTGTACCGGCATCTGTTCAGATCTGTTTCTGTGTTTATAGATGTCATGTTTTCCTGGTCATTTGAGTTGGTTTTGATCATTTTGGACTGTCCAGGGCCGACTTCCCTGCTCTGGTGGTGAAGGCCAGTGGTCTGGCAGCCGGGAAGGGTGTGATCGTGGCAAAAGATCAAGATGAGGCCTGTCGAGCTGTAATGGACATTATGAAGGTATGAGGTGGTTAACCGTTAATACTTACCCTACTATCTGCAAAGATGTCCTCTTAAAAGCTTCCAGAAGGAACACTCAGTCACAGCTGAGTCAGGAGGAAGATGATGGTAACAAAATGGAAGTCGGCCTTTCTGAGCTGGTAACCATAGCAGAACCATTAAGGGCTCCACTTTAGAATTAATTTGATTTTGATCTGAGAGTTTATTTCAACACAAGGCAAGCAAAAAAGAAAAAAAAACTAAAAATACCAACACAAAAAAATGTCCCTGTTCAAAAGGAGTGGGGACAAAGCCAAAGTTTAACTAATCCCACCCCTTCTCCATACCAACAATTATCAGTAACTACAGACAAGCATCACATTTATTATGATTAATCATAAACATGAGGCAATACCGTATATTACATATGATAATGAAGCAATAATGGGAATAATACTGCTTATATATCCTTTAACAACATTGCATGTTTATTTTGAAGCTATGCAGTAATGATCAGTTGACTTATTTATCATGTGGGGACGTTTCAAGCTAAGCAGGTAAACTTTTTCTTTAATTGGGGGACCTCTGGAATTTAGTTTAATGTGTTTTTCTTTCTTCTTTATACCTCCCCAGCCAGTATTTCATTGTTTTGTTCTCTACACTAATGAATAAAAAGTTGTTTAACAAAAAAAAATCAAACAAACATCTTGTTCTGACCCTTTGCTCATACCACAACTTTCTCGTGAGAGTTCATGCAAGCTTTTGACTAATGTTAATGAGGTGCGCGCTGATTGGCCGCTGGGAGGCCAGAGTCAGAGGGGGGGCGGGCCCAGTGCCTGCACAGTGCTTCTGACTCCACAACAACAGCTTAATGATGGCGAGCGAACCTGACCGAGCAGCAGGTTACGGAATTCAGCCATTTATGTTTGAACCAGACTCCGAGCCTGAAAGTGAAGATACCGAGATGGTGGAAGAAACACGTTTACAACAAAATAAAACACGGGGCTCATTTATACATTGCAGGGGGTTAAACCCATTAGCGTTAGCATTAGCTGCGTCAGCTTAACGCACGGTCGATATCTTCAAACAACTTGTTGTTATGGCGACTGTGATAGGCTGAGCAGGTGATTTTAGCCGTGGAAGAGGGGCTGGCTTATTCCTGTGATGACGAAATCCCAGGAACAAATTAAAATCACGCATTTACCGTTGTTTGTGGTTCTGCTGTGAACAAAGGGCCCAGACGGAAAAACTCGACTTCAAACTTCAAAAGAAAGGCTTTCAGGGATGTAAACACTTCGGTCCAATGCACGTGTTTTAACTTGGAAAAAGTGCAATTTCTGGGTGATGACTCCTTTAAAAAATCTTTTGACAATTTTAATCAAATAAAAAGAGATGCTGTAAAACAATGTAATTAACTTAAGCAGTTAATTAGCAAACCATGGTGATAAAAAGTGTTTTGTTTTTTTTTTTTGTTTTTTTTTTTGTTTTTTGACATTATTGTCACCTTCCAGGAATTGGACCAGAACACCACCCGAGAGTGGGTATTGGCTCATGACAGGTATTGATCCCCATAGGGGATGAGAATAAATAATTTACCTGGAATCTCAAATTGCTGTCCTATATAAATCCATACAAATGTCCACAAAATTTAGACGTGTTCTCACACATGGCTACAGAAACCCAATGTATCCATTGTTAGTCATTTTAATGATTGATCATGAAGATTCAGTGTAAAGACAATAAACAGATATAAAAGGGATCATTTTCTTAATTTTCCCCTTGATTTATACACACATGCTTTCTACTCTTTTGTGTCACTATGTTGCAAACAAGGCTTGCATTTATAAAGGCTTCAGGACTGGATGAAAATGGGAGTATCTAGCTCTAGATAAGTTTGTGCTGGGTCATTACATCGTCCAGTGTCAACAGTTTTCTGTGTTTGCACTGAAGGACAGAACTTTTGGATCTGCCGGGGAGACGGTGGTGGTGGAGGAACTTCTAGAGGGAGAGGAAGTATCTGTGAGTACTGCTGCAAGTCCAGAGCTCCAGCTTCACTTTTTTTAAAATGCAATTTATTATTTCTCCCCTCTCTCGCCCTCCTTTATTTACTGTTTTTTTTTTTTTAAGTGTTTGTGTTTCAGTGATGGTACCTCTGTATCACCGATGCCTCCAGCACAGGACCACAAGCGGCTGCAGGATGGGGATCTTGGACCAAACACCGGCGGCATGGGAGCCTACTGCCCCACACCTCAGGTACGGTGGAGTAAAATCATGCTGCGCAAGAAAGCCTTTCACAGCTCGGTCATGATCAGGGTCTGTTCCTCTTCCCCAGATGTTTAAAGCTCTTTACTCTTGTTGATGCTGTGCAGGTGAGCCAGGAGCTGCAGCAGCAGATCAGAGAGGCAATCCTGCAGAGGACTGTGGACGGGATGAGGGAGGAGGGAACCCCTTATGTTGGTACATGCTGTTTCCTCCTTGTAGTGTTTGCAATAAAGTAAAAGAATAAACATTTTGCATTTAAATTATTTCCTCCTTCGCCTTGTTTTCCAGGCGTGCTATACGCAGGGCTAATGCTGACGAAGCAGGGGCCGAAGGTTCTGGAGTTCAACTGTCGCTTCGGAGATCCGGAGTGTCAGGTGCACCTCGCTGCTGCCATCTTGCCACCAAAGAGTCTGCATTTTAAATGAAATGCTGCTTTGTGTTTTTGATTGTTCAGGTGCTACTTCCACTTCTTAAAAGCGACCTGTACGATCTGATCTTAAACACAATAAATGGCAAACTGGCCTCTACTGCCCCCCAGTGGCACCAGGGCAGCTCTGCAGTCACCGTGGTCATGGCCAGCGCCGGCTACCCGGGCTCCTACAAGAAAGGAGTCGAGATCACGGGTACATTTGTTTGTACATTGTTTTACTGAGCACTTGCATAAATTTTCATATGGAAAAAAAGAATAAAAATTTGCCATAATTCTCTTTGCACACCTTGAACGCAACACGCTGTCCCTTTCAGGCTTGTCTCTGGTTGAGGACATGGGACTGCAGGTTTTCCATGCTGGCACTGCCCTAAAAGAAGGGGGCGTGATCTCCAGCGGTGGGCGAGTCCTGACAGTTACAGCGGTCAGGTCGTCCCTGGAAACAGCCCTGCAAGCAGCCAATCAGGGCGTGGCGGCTGTCTGCTTCCCAGGGGCCGTGTACCGGCGCGACATCGGTCATCGTGCAATCGCCCACCTGAACCGACACAGGTGAGTGTAAATGTGACAACAGAAGAAGAAAAGACTACTACTTATTTTAATTTGTTTTATCAGTTGACGTCACGAGTCACGGCTCCTCAGTTCATTGCTCTTTCACTGTATCTCTGCAGAGGTCTGACCTATAAGGACAGCGGCGTGGACATTGCTGCTGGTAACAAGCTGGTGGACCTGATTAAACCTCTGGCCAAGGCTACATCCCGCTCTGGTACCTTCATTCTCACCTCTTCAAATCTGAGCCAGAAATCCTCTGTAGGAAATCTAAGTGATGGCATGTTTTAGCTGTGTGACTGCTACCAGACATGGAAAGTTTTTTCTGTTAGAAAAAGTCATTGGAGACGGGATGAGGTGGTAGCTTTCATTTCTTTTTTCCATCAGGGTGTAATGCTGAGCTCGGAGGCTTTGCTGGGCTGTTTGATTTAAAAGCTGCTGGATTTATAGACCCAATCTTGGTGTCTGGGACAGACGGCGTTGGGACCAAGCTCAAGGTGTGAAATGACTTGTAAGAAGGTTGGATTATTTTGCCTTTTATTTTATTTTTTCCCATTTGAACTTTTGCTTCTACATCATCAGGTTGCCCAGGCGTGCGGCCAGCATGGCAGTCTAGGTCAGGACCTGGTGGCCATGTGTGTGAATGATGTGTTGGCTCAGGGTGCCGAGCCGCTCTTCTTCCTCGACTACTTCTCCTGCAGCAGCCTGGACGTGGACGTGGCAGCCTCAGTAGTCGGTGGCATTGCTAAGGCCTGCGAGATGGCCGGCTGTGCTCTACTAGGTATGAAAGCTGTTAGATTTTAGGATGAGATTTATTTACCACTGCGTCTCAGCTTCATTAGTTCCACTTTTTTCATTATCAGGAGGAGAGACAGCAGAAATGCCGGGCGTTTACGCTCCGGGCGAGTACGACCTGGCTGGGTTCTGTGTCGGCGCTGTGGAGCGAGGGGCTCTGCTGCCCCAGCTACAGGACATTGCAGAGGGGGACCTGCTGATCGGAGTGGCTTCCTCTGGGGTTCACAGTAACGGCTTCAGTTTGGTCCGCAAAGTTTTGGAGAGGGCAAACCTCAGCTACAGCTCCCCAGCTCCTTTTGGCAGGCTGGGAGAGACAGTTGGTGAGTGGCGTTTAATGTTCAGTGTGGTGGAAATCCTTGATTCAAGTGGCTGTTCATTAAAAATAGTTAGTGGGTTGTTTTTTAATCCAGATACAAGAGAAAAAAGTATTTATTGACATGTTTTTGTGGACATCTAATAGCATTTTCTTGACTAAACGATTCATTCATAAAATGCGCCATCTCAGCAACAATGGAAATTTAATTTCGCTTCCAGGTGAGGTGTTGCTTACTCCCACAAAGATCTACAGTCGCCTGCTCCTGCCGATCCTTCGCAGCGGTGCGGTCAAAGCCTACGCTCACATCACAGGCGGGGGGCTCCTGGAGAACATCCCCCGGGTGCTGCCTCAGGAGCTGGCTGTAGATTTAGGTAATGTGAAGTCAGACACATGAATTTGCAAGTTTAGCATAAAAATGTATCAACAACATAGAAAGCGGATTCAGAAACAGATGTATTCAGTTGGATTTTGAACTTTTAATTCACGTTTCATGGTTGATGAAAAATGTAACACGTTTTTGATAGTTGACATGTGAATCTTTACACTTCATGCGTGACTCAGATGCCTCGCGGTGGAGCATCCCGCCAGTGTTTTCCTGGCTCCACAAGGAAGGGAGCCTGAGCGAAGAGGAGATGGCCCGCACCTTCAACTGTGGTCTGGGGGCAGTGCTGGTAGTCGCCCCCCTGGATGCTCAGAGAGTCCTACACCAGCTGCAAGCCCACGGAGAGGCCTGGATCGTGGGTTCACTGGTTCCTAAGCAGCCTGGTGAGGCTGTAGAGTTCATTTACCAGCTAACAGGAAGGGGAGGGGAACCTGTGGTGGTCCGCAATCTAAAACACAGCCTGCAGAATGCAGGAGCAGCCTCCAGCGGAGCGTCTGCGGTTGAACAGAATGGTAGTTGCCATGGGAACACAGTTACACTACACAAGAGGACAAGAGTAGGGGTTCTCATCTCTGGCACAGGTGTGTTTGACAGTGTTGATGTTTTCATCCAAATTTGCAACAGACAACATTTCTCTCATTTTCAGTGGTTTTATTTGAACTCTCTCTGTCTCAGGCACGAATCTGCAGGCCCTCATAGAGCAGGCCAAGCGTCCATCCAGCTCAGCAGAGATTGTGGTGGTCATCTCCAACAGACCTGGAGTTCAGGGCCTGAAGAGAGCATCGCTGGCTGGCATCCAGACAAGGGTTGGTCACATTTTGTGCAGGTTTTTTTTTTAATCTGACACCTCTTTAAAGGAAACCCAACCAATAACTTTTCTAAAGTTGACCCCAAGAATGTTCTCAGTTTCCGTACACTGATGAGTTAGCTTTGACACAGAGCCGTAACGCAATGGATCATATTAGTTGGGGTTCATTTTAAAGGAGTGTTTTACACTCGCAGGAAAAGACATCGGTGTTGGTTCATAAGGATTTAGGAAAAGACAACTGAAGCATTGACAGAGGCCAAAATAAGTGATGTTTTGAAGACTGCTCAAATTTAATAATTGATTTTAAATACGTGCCACTAAGTGGAAAAATAATTCCTTTGCATTAGCTGTACCCTGTCGAACCTGCAGCAGTTAGAGTCCACTGAGCACAAAGTAAGCCAACAGCTGCTCACACAACCAAAGGAGCTCTAAATAATGTTACATTGTAGAATTTCATGCCATGATGCCAGCATTAGACCTTGTATGTGAAGTCTGATGCAATACTGATGTGGAGTGACAATTTACTCTTGTGGCTCCAGTATGAGCAGCTGTTAGCGTACCGCGCCCATCGACTGCTGCAGGAAATAAAGACGTCTACACAGCCATGCCCCAGGAAAAGGAGAATATCCCTTCAAGTATTTAGGATGGTAAAATTCCACTGTAGGAACTTGTTACAACACCTCCAGCAGTTGTGTAAATCTCAGTTGGGGAAATTTCTTTGATGTCATCCATACTAATCTTTAGATGTAGTCAGTCCTCCTCGAGCCAATATTTACCGCCATGCATTGTCAACTTGTAGGGCTTTTGGGGCAGACCATCTGACTTATTACCTGAAATCCTGCACTCTGCAGGACTCTTAACCATGTCTTATATAAAGTAAACCAGTGCAGACCGGCCTTTAGTGACTCTGCGTGATGGTACGTTTGATCTGGGCAGGGCCAACCAAAGATTTCATCTCGAGGAGGAAGGTGTGAAAAGCATAGATAACAGCTATTTTAACACTTCCTTTCACTCCAGCACAAACATCTCAGATCGTTCTCTGTATTTCTATGATGTTCCCCAAGCGCAAGCTAAGCACTTCAACAAGCATTTGCAGGTTGTGCAACCTAATGATGCACAGATCTGTGCAACAATCCGACATGTGGTTGCTTTTTAGGTTTCTAGTGGAGGGAAACTCAAGAGTTGAACACTGTCCAGTACAAAATCATTTTTACTGGAGATGTTTTACCCCAACAAGGTGGTGGACCATAAACTGTATGGGAGCCGTGCAGAGTTTGATGGCACCATCGACCGTGTGCTGGAAGAATTTGGAGTGGAGCTGGTTTGTCTGGCTGGATTCATGAGGATCCTCACGGGAAACTTCGTCAGGAAATGGAACGGTGTGAAAATGGGCCACGTTTATGGTTATAACCATGCTGGCAGTCTAGTTTGTGACACTGTCCACATGCATCTGTTTCAGGGAAACTACTGAACATCCACCCATCACTGCTGCCTTCATTCAAGGGTGTAAATGCCCAGAAGCAGGCTCTGCAGGCTGGAGTCCGGGTCACCGGCTGCACCGTCCACTTTGTAGCTGTAAGTTGGAGTTTCAAGGTCAAAGTAGAAGGTTGTTTAGAGTTTGGTTCCAACTCTGTTTCTTCTGCAGGAGGAAGTGGATGCAGGAGCCATCATTGTGCAGGAAGCAGTGCCTGTGCTGAGTGGGGACACCGAGGAGAGTCTGTCAGACAGGATCAGAGAGGCAGAGCACCGAGCCTTCCCTGCTGCTCTGGAGCTGGTGGCCAGTGGTGCCGTGAGACTGGGAGAGGATGGACAGATCACCTGGAAATGATGGAGATAAAGATATAAAGTAGCATTGTGACTGTTACAGACACTACATACATTCCAGTTGTACATGTTGCATTTGCACTGGACCACTTTAGATTAAGCAGTGAATGGAAATAAGGCATGACTGGTGTTGTCTTCAGTGTAATTTAACTACATTAAACGTGAGAACTGGATTTATGCAGCATGTAAGTCATTGCGCTCTACTTTAAAATGACTGGTTTTTTTACATGGTTTTGTTCGTATTTTCATCCCTTTCATTTTTATGTAAAAAAGGAGGGTCGATACTTTCACAAGTTACTGTACAAATGGAGCACTTAAGGCATCCTTCTGATTATCCAATCTTGAGTTGTAATGATGTTAAGACTAGAACTACTGTTACATCCGAGTGGGTCAACATGGCAACATAATCTCCCTTTGCATGTCCTGATTCCCAGAGTAAGAACACAATCTTTTTCCTCCCATACCTTTGACAGGACTAGTTAGTCACTGCTGCCCTCATGTAGGTTGAAACCTGTGGAAGCGCAGGACAGACAACCGCTCATTTCCAGCTCTTGTGGATAAGCGGGACTCTCCCTTCAGACCACGCTGACCCAATATCCGGATTATGTCGTCTGATAAAAATAAAAAGCCAAATCAAACTTCTTAAGCAGGTGATTTGCTTCTACGGATATACCACAAGAAGACAAACCTGGATTGTTCTCAGCTATAGTGATGAGATAAAACACGCCTTCATTGGACAGCAGCTGTGCAACCATAGGAAGAAATCGGTCCGTCACCTCTCTGCCTCGCTCCCCACCAGCCCAGGCAGCTTCTATCCCAGTGCTGCCAACCTGGAAGAGAGATGTAATACCCACTGGGAACATGTGGTCACGTGTCATGACTGGACTTTAGAGACAACAGTTGAACTGAGCCAATCTACCTCTTCTGAAGGTGTGACCACATAGGGTGGGTTAAAGAGGAGGACATCCACCTTCCCACTCAGCTGAGGCAGTAGACACTCCACCTTAACAAAAAAAAGCAACGATGAGATGTGTATATTGTGATTATAAATTACACAGCTTATAAATTCTGTGGTTTTACCAGATCGGTGATGACGGGCTGCAGTGAAACATTATTACAGGAAGCCGTCTTTGCTGTGCATCGTGCTGCTGCAGGGTTCACATCAGTGCAGCTAAAAAAGAAAGACAATCAAGTAAAGAGCTGGAAATGAACTGAATGGCCAGATTTTGTCTGCAAGATCTCTGGTTCTGTGAGCGTGTGATATTTTTTCCACCTGGTTCGGCTACTAAAGAGTATTTGACTTTTTTCCTTTTTACAGATAATGCTAATCACATGGCAGCCAATCAATACATTTGGGCATGTAGACATGGGTTAAATGACTTGTTGAAGCATCAGAATGGGTAAGAAAGAGGATTTAAAAAACTTTGAACATCCTATGACTTGGTGCCGAGTAGAAACGGCTGATATGCTGGGATTTTCAGACACGCCCGTCTTTTGGGTTTGCAGAGAACGGTCAAAAAAAGAAAATATCCACTGAGCAGCCTTTTTCTTGTTGATGTAAGAGGCTAAGGAACTGACTGGTTGGAAATGATACAGAAGAGAAACGGTAACTCGAACAACCGCTGGTTACAACCAAGGTATGCAGAACATCTCTGAATGTACAACCCGTGCCAAACGGGAAGCTGATGGGCTACAGCAGCAGTAGATGACATTGGGTGCCACTCCTCTCACTTAAGTACAGGAATCTGAGGCTACAATTCACACACTCTCTCAACAGGAAAAATGTTGCCTGGTGTAATGAGTGTCCAGCATTTAGATGATTAAGCCAATTTCTGACCCAAACAACATGAAAGCATCAATCCATCCTCGTGTCAACAGTTCTAGCTGCTGGTGGTGTAAAGCTGTAGGGAATATTTTCAAGGCACACTTTGGGTACCAACTGAGCATCGTTTAAACACCACAGTTTGCCTGAATGTTCCTGACCATGTTCATCCCATCTTCTGATGGCTCTTTCCAGCAGGATAATGCACCATGGCACATGGCAGCTGTACTCCAATGGCCTCCTCAGACACCAGATCTCAATCCAATAGAGCAGCTCTGCGGTGTTGTGGAACAGGAGATTATCATCATGGATGAGTGATGCTTTCATGTCAATATTGAGCAAAATCTCTGAGGAATAAGAAATATATGTTTTAGGGCTGTCAGTTATTCAAAATATTTAATTGCATGAGTGTCTTGAGTTAACTAGCGATTAATCAAAGATCTTTTACGTTTCTAAATGTCCATTTCTGCTTCAGACCCACAAATACATTTTTGCATCGCTCCCTGAAACTACGCAGACGGTGTCGTCGCCTGAATTTAACTAAGCAAATTGATACGACCCTCCCATTGGATAATTACTACATGGCTGATTATCTTTCAGCTAGCAACAAGTTATTTAACCCCACCAGATACAATGAACAGCTTCTCATTTCTTAAACAACCATGCCTAAAGACACATCCTGTACTCGAGGAAAAGATGTTGGTCTCTTTACGAAGGGTCAAAAGCACTTTAAAAACAACAACTGACTAAAGTGCAATACAATAAATTAAAAAGTCAAATAATTGGCATAGATCAAGCAGAGAAACCATGTAAGAACATTTCAGCAACTACTAAAACTGGGTTAAGAACCAAACATTATTAAAAACTGGAGGGATAGTGGGTAACTATCTTTTGAGGAAGAGGCGTGGTCATAAAAAATCTGGATAATCGTGATCTGCGATCACTTAAAATGTTTAGTGAAATCTAATTGATGAACAACAGTAGAACTCAGGGCTATGCTCATTAGTGGGTGTAAGAACATTTCCACACGTGCAACGTGAAGGGAAATCACGGGATTGGGACTAACAACCATAAGAAAACCACTCATTAGTGAGGCTGAGAAAAAAAGCTTCAATTTGCTAGGAAGCATAAGGATCGGGAGCAATGGAAGGAGGTCATGTGGTCTGACAAGTCCAGATTGACCCTGTTACAGAGTTTGGGGGAAATCATAAATCTTGTGGCATCGCAGATGTTTGCCGAAACACTGCCACAGCGAATGCCTGATCAAAGCTAAAGGCTATACAAAGAAATCTTTGGTGGTTCTCTTTTGGCCATGTATGTGTATATATAAGTTTAGATAACTCACAAGTAGACAGCTGAAGGTCCAACCACTGATGCCAGAAATGCAGACACCACTCCTGAGCCAGCACCCACCTCCAAGCACACACGTGGACTGTAAACAGTGAAGGAAACCCACATTTTAATGTTTGGTTATATTTTAAAAAAAAATATGAACACGTGATTGATAACAGGAGGGAGATATTTAAAACCTCTTCTGCTGCAGCGTCTCTGCATCTTTCTCCAGCGCGTCAATCAGCAGGAACGTGTCCTCCGCCGGTTCGTACACATCTTGGAAGTCTCCGCGTCCAGCGTGGGAGTAAACTGGTGTGGGATAACTGCTGTACATGTTCTGGTCAAATCTCGTTATCCACCCGCACGCGCTCCCAACCCCTCACTATTTAAAAAGTTTGTAATGTAAAAATAAACTTGCGTTCATCCAACAGTGTTACTTTACAATGCTCAGTCACTTGCACGGAAACCAGCAATGTTAGCTAGGTCGTACATTTACTTCCATTTGTACAACAACGTTATGGTGACGTCATGACGCAGGTTAACTCCTTACGTCCTGCCCGACGTCAAGTTCTTTCGCTGTAAATTCCGTTTCCTATTTATTTACTTAATTAATTAAAATGTGTTATTAATTAACTTACTATTGCGTCTAAATTAATTAACAACGTCAGGATATGAACAGTTTGATGAAGAGGACTGTTTAGATACAATGTGTCATTGAACTAGAGCATTTTGTGATCAATTCAAGCTTCTGACAGTTTTTTCAGCTAGTTATGCAGTAAGTACGTCAGCATTAAACAGTTGTACATGTGTATTCAAAAGTTTGATATGGTATATTTAAGGTTTTTAAGCATTAAACATTTTAGGTGAGGTGTTCCCACGTCTAGTCCTCGAGAGCTTCTATCCTGCAACTTTTAGATCCAACCCTCCTCCAACACACCTGCATCAAATGGCAGAATTCCCTAATTTACATTTATCAGTCATTCAGCTCTGCAAAAGCCTGGTAACGGGTCATTCATTTAACTGATCAAAGTGATCTTAAATTATATGCAAATATTAAGTTGTTTGGATGGAATAGCGACTTTTAAAGAGCATTGCTGTAAATATATGTAATGTTCATATGTAAATATGAAATAAAGTATTTCAGATAAACAAGAGAAGTAAATGATAAAATTATGATTATAAAAAAAAAGTAAACACCTAAATGGTGTCATCATGTTCATAATAATCCAGACGTTTACACATCAGCAAGGTTTTGCTGATATCTGGTTAATCGCCCCACCAGGGCAATTCAGCTCTGGCCCACAAGGATCAGTATCCAGCAGGTTTTAGTTTTTTTCCTGCTTCAACACACCTTATTGGGTCATAGTGCAGAACTTCATGGTCTCCCGGTCGAGGGAGGTGCTTCAATACCGAGAGTCCAGTGACCCAAAGGTCGCTCAGGCTGGGATCGAGGTTAGGACGGGACGTAAGTGGAGAGCTTCCGAGGCTGT
>JBAMHW010000027.1:9860117-9876244 GCA_037177495.1 Rhadinocentrus ornatus
TCGCCTGGAGGAGGGGGTCTGATTGTTGAAAGACCCGAAACCCCCTGTGATCCCAGGTTACATCACTGACGATGTGTACAGGGGCACCACAAGGTTTATCTAAGAGCTGTACCTTAACTTTGCAAAAATTAATGAATTGTGTTTTAAAACCCTTTTGTGTTCAGCCTTTTTACGAGAAGCCTTATATTTGCCTCATTTTAGGCATTTTTTTCTGATACAAAAGCACTTACTTTTGTTTGCTATTTCAACAAAAATCTTATATTGCACAAATGGACAAAAAACAGCAAACAAATCCATTAAACAGAACGAGAACCAAACTCAAGAAAGCAGCATTAATGTCCTGTGCAGGTTGGCATTCAGAAAAATAAGATGCCTCATCTTGGGTGGGCTGATCCAGTTTCTTCTCTGTGTGAGTAGGGTTTGATGACGTGAAGCACTCAATCACGTACTCTCCTCACGGTGGTCTGCTGTCTCACACAATGTAGTGCCATCTACCCCCCCACCACCACCTTTCTGTTTTAACATCATGTTATGGTCCTATATCCTCAAATGTGATTGACTGCTTGTCCATGCGGGCCAATCCAAACAAAGCAGTGCTGTGGGCAGAGCTGGGGCTGAGCACTGAGGGCTAAGCATGCAGTAAAAGGAAAAAGAAAAACTGGAAGCCGGCTCTCACTTAATGAGAGTTTTCTGATTCACTACCAAGCATCTACTCTCAGAGCCGGCTCTTTTGCGCAATGCACATCACTACCTAGTGGACGGAAATTCAGATGTAGTCCCCTATGTTGAGAAGGAAGACACACAACTCTGAAATTCATGATGCACATTTGTTACATTTGAATAAACAAATCCTGAAGCTTTCATATCTCTGAGTCATAATTGGTTGGCTATAGCAGGTAGAAACGACCTGATGGATGGTCGCAGATCTGACTGGGGAACAGTATTTCGACGGGGAAACTGATTTCGACACAACACCAGCCCTGCAGAAATAGTTATTTTGTGCTAGAGCTAGAGGCCGGTGATTGAAATTATGTTTTGTCTTGTTTTACCGGATTTTAGCATTCTTCGCAATAAAACCTGAGGACATCTGACGTCTCTTGTTAAAATTCAATGGTCTCCTGGGAAATCCGGGTTTTTTGGGTGGATGTTGATATTAAACACCCACTTAACTCTTCTACAAACCAAACATAACTTGAACTCTGAGAGAAAAATTTTCACCAATCCTCTAAGCTACCCAATCCAATGAGCAGGAAGAGTACTGTACATTACCGTAGTTATGTGCAAAGTCTTTAGGAAATTGTTAATATTTCTGAGCAACCTGCTGTATAAATAGATAAGACAAATAATGGGATGCTGCACTTTGATTAAATCCTTTATCAGAGAATCTTTATTTCCTTCTAAGGCATGCCATTAAGGATTTCAACCAGCAGGTGGCACCAGCTCTTTGTCTTCCTCTTCTAAGTCTCATCAATTGTGCCTTTCCAGGCCAGTTAGTGTGTCAAAGATTCAGAATATGCAATGACTCAATTTGCACAAACCGTGATGTGTTGGATAAAGTATTCATGGTAAGAAATGGGGCACTACTCTGTGTTAATTAAATTACTTGAAAATCATTGTTAGGTAACTTAAACGTCTTTGGTTTTCAAGATGAGAGAGTCTCTTAATTCCAACATCATCCTCCCCATCAACCAGGCGTCAGCCAAGTGGGGAAGCCGCTGCCTCCGTTAGGAAATCAGACATACAAGGTTCACCTCGTGTTAAAGAGCGCATGCCGATGCAGGTAAAACGCCCACCTCCCACGTCATCTTGTTACATTAGCTTGTATATAAAGAGATAAATAGGCAGTTACAACACTTGAGGGTTCCCAGAGGTTCTGAAAACTATTACACCCAACTACAGGGCGATTTCAGGATTGTTTAGTCTCCATGGAGAGAAATATTTGAATTAGTTCCCTGTGTAGGTGGAAGCTGAGTGCAGGAAAGGAGCTGCAGTGCTGGAGTCCGAAGTCCTAACTTCAGAGAAAGAGTAGGCCAAGCAGACAAATAAAGTGGCCAGTTGGTGCCTTTCACATCTGACTTAAAGAAACAACTCTTCAACTGGGAGTTTTCCTTCAACTTGGTTACATGCTTGAATCAATTATGTAATTGAGGGTCTTAAGCTGTCATAACACTGAATCCACAAAGCATTTAATTACTGTATATGCCTGCAGATAGTTACAACACTACACAAGGATCTCACGTAAAGCAAATCTGGCGGGGTTACAGCCATTAAATCCTGAGGGATGGTGAAAAAAGGGTCTTTAAGGCCTGCAGTGTAAAGTAAATCCCCCAAAATATATATTCTTGATGTTAATTCACATGCTGTATTGTCTCTTTAGGTGAGGCCCAAGCTGTGTTAGCCAAAGCAGAAGTTAAATCCAAAGTCATCCGTTTGCTGTCAGAGGCTCTGGCTGAGCAGGTATGAAGTGTATTTAAATGCCTCATTTCTCATTAAAAGATTAGAAGTGATCCTAAAGTCTGTGTGAGTTGCTTCCAAGTCTTCCCAGTAACCAGAGTTTCTTTGAAAGAACATAAATGCTGCAGCCTCTCAGAGTGTAGCGGAAGTTTTTTTCAAATCTCGTCAAAGAATCCAATATAGCCCTTCTGCCCTCCAACACCAGAAAAATCAGCAGGATGGTCACACAGGTAGCCTCATCTGGTTGCCCCCACCTTCAATCCCTTTCTGCCCTAAAACCAAAATCACTTGCTGAATTGCTGCTGCATGTAACTCTTTCCACCCTCTGTTCCTGCCCTCAGGCCAAGACCATTTATAGCACTCTATCCACACATGAGAGTATGAACATAAAGACAGAGGAACCCCCTAAAGAACTTCCAGTCCGGACAACATCAGCTCAATAAAAGGGGATGCCGTTACTGCCACATGTGAAGTACAATGTCACTACTGTGTGGAGTCTTTGGCTGTCTGGTGCAAAGGGCGCTCTATCTACTGGCGAGCACAGGATATCGAGAGAGACCAGCGGCGCTCAATAAACAAAGACGTAGCTGAGCAAGGACAGCTGGGAAAAGACAGAAAGTGTTGTGTGAATTGCATGTTGAACCCGAGCTGCATTCACTGCCCAGTGATAGACATTTCCTCTGTGATTTACAGTTTCTTTATCATCTCATTGCTAATGAAGTCATATTTGGTGGAGGTGAAACGACACCAATGACATTTCTAGAATGTAGTCTTGCTTATAGTTGAATTATTATTTATTACAAATCAGAAAGATGAACAATGGAACTGAGGAAAATAAATTTTACCTTGTAAATATCTTTCTATGTTTCAGAGAATGCAACATTTCTACCTGCAGCTCTGCTTCAGGTTCATGCTGGTGGATGAATGCTTTTTTAATTCAGGAACAACAAAAACAAACAATATTTTACGGAAACTTTCAAGCTCAACTGTTTGGGGGAAAAGATCTATGTTGTGGTTTCCTTGCTGTGTACAAACTGATGTGGGCTGATTGTATATTCATCATTCACCTCAAACATTTCAGCCAGATGAGACACTAGCGTGTCTCAGCTAGATTGGATTGATCACAAAGAGGTTAATGAAGTTCGTCTGTCTCAGACAGCCTGGGCAGCTGTAAAAAAAAAAAAAAAAGAGAGAGAGAGACATTTCAGGAGGAAAAGCATCTTGATTTATTATGGGTTTCTCTTTCTTTATATTCATACATAAGTTAAAGATTTATGATAAAATCATTACAAAAGTGCTGCATTCAGGTGCATTTTCATTGGAAAAGGATTTATCCTCTTAGATACCACATACTTGGCTGATTCATTTTTAAAACGTAATAATTTATCTTGACATTATATTAAAATTTGAGCCCAATAATTGATAGGAGGAACCCCCATAATAATAAACTTCCCTCTATGTCATCTCAAGCTAAGTTCCCAGCTCCCATGATGAAACGGAGAAAGCAATGACTGGAATGTGGAATTTAGCTGTGTGGATTTCGACACATAAAGCGCATTGCAAGCAGACACTTGCCAGCATGAATGTGTGTGTCTGCGTGCGTCTTTAATCCTTGAAGAGGCTGGCGGTGACTGGCCCAGGAATCGGATGTTTTCTCATACGAGCGTTTCCCAGGCACACCTCTTTCTCCTTCCTCCTCCTCGTCGGCCTCCTGCTTCTCTTCCACCTCCTCCTTTCCAGCCCGTGTGCCCCGTAATTTATTTTACAATTGTCGGTAACTGCTTTGCCCTGGGAGAAGAAAAGATTTTATAATTTAGACAAAAGATGTAAGCTGCTTTTGCAGCTTTTTCCCCTCCTCCTCCTCTGCTGTGATACACAGCCTTAGGGCAGAATAGTTAAGAAGGTATGTGAAGTTTGTCTTTTTAGTACTTTGAATGGACAAAACTAGAAGAAGAAAGGGGGGTAGAAAAAGACAAAGGTGGAGCCTGGTAAAGTGTGAAAGAAAAAAAAACAACAGAAAAGCCTGAGCTGCAGGTGTGAGAACAGTTTTGTGGCTTCATTTATGTCTATCACACACACACAGGCTTGTCTTCACAATGAAGCATTGCTCACGGGCTTGAAAGAAAATCAGCAGGAGTTGGAGGCTGCTGACATAAAGCAGAAACAGCAGAAAAGAGACAGCAAAGGTATTAGCAGCTCATGAAAAGGCACTGAAATTCATCACGACTGGCTGCTGGTGAACACAGGCATTTTTCACAGACTTAGCAGCTGCTCCCATTAAGCAGAATTACAGAGACGAAGCGATGTCAAGATGATAAATGTGCGAGAAAACGAAGAATGATGAGGAGGATAATCTGGTTTTCTATGAGACGGATCAGCCTGTTCTCTCTGTGTGAGAATCAAATCTAGAAAAGTAAAACAAAACAAAAAAACGTCTCCAGTAAATTTAAAGCCTCCAAAAACAGAGAATGGAAGAAAGAGTTTGAGTGAGTCGCTGCGTGCTTCTGCAGACACTGCAAAGCCTGCTATTTTAAGAGAGAGAGAGAGAGAAAAGTGAGCCAGTATAATCAGATGAAATGCACGAACCATCTCTCAGATCCATCTCCCCGCCCACGAGATACAAGCAATCCATTCTTGTTTTTTTTCCTCATTCACTCCAGCGAGACGCCTGTGAGCAGGACGCACACTCACTCTGTTGGAACAAGAACTTAATACCAAAAGCTGGACTTCTTTTAGAAACTTGGGAGCAGGATTTGAAATTAGCTCTTTGTATTCTTGGTTTCTCTTTCATGCTTTTCTAAGGATCAGAAAGCCTGACAGAAAAGTTGCAATAGATTTTGAAGGCAGCAACAAAAGAAAGACTAAAGAAAAAGATTTGCCCTGAAGTTATTTTTGAAGAGGAAACAGCAGATAGATGAAGAGACGGCAATAATCTGCGCAGCTGTTGTACGAAGAGCAGTAAAAAATATACAGATAAAGAAAACAAGGAGGTGCACAAGTGTGAAGGGCGAGGAGAGGAGGGCAACCAAGGCTGTAGGGAGAAGGAGATAAATGGGACACTGAAGGATCATTCAAGTCGAAGGACAAGTAAGATATAAAGGCTGAGGGAAGACAAAACCCAAGGAGAGACACCTGACATCAAATTAACTGCAAGAATGGTGGCGCGGCAAGACAAGAGGAGAGACCTCCTCTGAAAAGAAAAGAAAGGAGTTGTGCTCGACACAAGGAAGAGGAAAAGATCTTCTCATCATGATTTATTCAGCTGATTTCCCAAATATCAAAAGCCTGTGCGGGAAGAGCAACTTCGTCCCAGGATAGTATGAAGAGAGGAGCACAGAGATACCTGCCAAATCTGCCATAACCCTCCCGTTCCTCCTTTTCCTCCTCAGACTCCTCCACCTTACTGTCTTCACATCAAGCTATAAAATCACAGGCTTCCTCCCTGCCTGTCCTGATATCTCCTCTCCCCCCTTCTCCATCCCCTCACTATGTGGATACCAGCTGTGCTCCTATGGATGCTTAATATCAGCAATTTGTGCTCAGGACAAGAATATACAGACTTTTACCAAACTGGAGACATGGGTACAGAGGTAAGACATCTAATTTCTCTTTCTGTCATCTATAAATATTTGTAATTATGTCAAAATCTCTGAAATTAACTACATACAATTGAAACTTTAAGGGAAAAGGTTGAATAATTTACTATAGTGACGCAGTGAAGGTACATGCCTTCATACATGGCACAAGTGGTCACTACGTAGTCATTTAAGTTGTGGAAATCACATGTTTTGGGTCTTGATAGGGAGTGATTTAAACCCCAAAATAGCACTCTATACAACAAATTCCATTGTCAGATTTTCTTGCAAAGTTTTTCAAACCAGTGCAACAAACTCTGGGACCAACAAATGAGGTTTCTGTTGAGCTCAGGTGCTGATGCTGATCAGCCTAGAACAGGTTGTAGAATCATCTCTGGAGACTTGCAAGCTGTGTGAAAATGGAAATTCAAGATCATCTTTACAATCATCAGGAGTGGTCCACCAACAAAGACCAAGCATGATAGACTATGAGATCACAAAGGATAACATCCGGGTAACTAAAGTCATCTGTCATCTACTGGCTAATGATGATGATTAAGTCCATCATCAGGCTGTAAAAAACACAGTAGTTCTGTCATGGCAACCTTCCTGAACTTTGTTAAAGATATTAGGAGTCAGATGTGGATCTAAATGTTGAAGTGAAAGGAAGCAGATTGGCAGGTAGCAAGAAAGAGTGATTTCCATTAAATTTAGTGAAACAAACTTGGTAATATGCAAAGTCCATAAAAAGAAAACTCTAATTTAAAAGGGCAAAGCAAAAAACACAAGGAGCAAATTGGCAAGGATCAGACTAAGACCAACAGGGACGCGTTAAATCATGAATACAGCAGGACTAATAAAACTTAATCTGAAAGTAAAACCCAAAAACAATACACTAGAGAAGTAAGTGTTTAAAAGAAGGGGAAAAAAAGACAAAAAAAAGGGGGCTGGAGATCAAAAATCTTCAGAAGACATCTTATCTCTAAAGCATGGCGGAGGTAGTTTCATGATTTGGACCTGTTTTAGTGCATATGGTCCAGGAATCACCAGAAAAAGTGAAACACACTAATCTGAAACCATACAAATGTTTTAGCTCATATTTTTGCACCAGTGTGGAACAATTTTGCATAGTAGTGAACATGGTTACTCCGTGTACAATCTGAAGTTTTCTGTGATCCTATTCAAGCACAAGACAGGAAAGACACTGGCTAATTTACATCAGTTGTCATGGCTTCACAAGTGCCACATATGGGGCAGGCAAGAAAAACAAATTCATTTATGTGCTTAGTTTCAAGTACTTTTGGTGTCTTTATAAGTAGGGATGGGTGATCCCAATTTTTTTCCTGCAATACGATACCAATACTTTATGGTTCTTTTTCATCAATACCGATATTGATACTTTTTCCCCATAAACGTAAATTACAGTTGTACATTGTGCAATAATATGTTTAATGCAAGAGACATATTGAATATAAATGAAACTCTAGAACATCAAAAGAAATGCTTTTAAAACAATAATAACATACTGATAAATAAATTAAACTAAAATAAGATCAAATAAATCATTTTAAAATGATAAAACAATTAAACAACAGATAACTATAATATTATTCATATTTAATAAATCAAAAATATAAAAATGTAATTAATATGATATGAAATAGAGTTAATATGATAAATATAGTAAAACATAATGCACAATAACATGCATTAAACCAGTAAAATATATTAACAAAACCTCATCATCACACACAGTATGACATAATCATGGGACACAGAAAAAATACTGTATACAAGTATCAGTTCCAGAGTATCAACATGCCCTTCCCTACCTATAAGGAAGCCAGTCTGTACTTAAGAGGGAAAAAAAGTTTTAAAACATCAGCAAGGATTTAAGCTGTGACATCTACTAGTGTTTTAAATATTTAAAAAAACTGAGATTAATTTATTATCATCTGTAATTAATTAATCTAATTGATCTCTTTTTTAATCTCACCTAAAAATTGATGAGAAAAGCCCTCAACTCCAGGTACTTTAATTTTAATTCATTGCATTAATGTGGCAGATCAAAAGATTGATATTTACCCAGACTTGATATTTACATTCTGCTGTATTAGTCCCAAGCGCTGCCTGCAACCTTTAGTTTCGACCACCATGGGGGAATATTCCTGTGTTCTTCTGTCAGTCAACATAAAAATAAAACACCTGTGCTGTAAGTTAACAAATTCACCTGTTCCCTCTTTTCTCTTGGAAGACACTTCAAATCCTAAAAGGGACATTATTTAAGAATTACTGCATCTAACGTAGGATTCTTGTATCGCATTGTAGCGTCTCACTTTCTCAAACATGTATCGCAACAACGGAAGCCCAAAAGCCTCAACAACACAGAGTGTTCACTCTGTTACACACAAAGAACTCCCTTCTGAAGTTAACTTTATTCACCACCGTTGTGTTCACAACAACGCACTTCGCCTACTTCCGTTTACTTCACAACACCAGCAACTGGACTTCCGCCTCCTTTGCCGTCATACATCTTGCGGATTTTTTTCAGCACTAAAGTACTGCGCGATGGTTTGTATGATGGGTCAGTTTGCAACACCCTCGTTAACCCCTCGTCTTCCAGTATGTTCATTGACCTAAAGTCTACCTCAATCCTCTTGGCAAGAACATACGTCAGCCTGTCGATCGCAGACTTGCTCATATGTAGGATGTTCTCTTCAACTTTAGCTTGGTGAAGAGCTTTTCTATGGCTTGCTAAATTGCTAACATCTACAGTACTAATGCTGGCTGTGGCTACCCTAGCGACTGGGTGCTTTGCGTTTAAGTGGTATGCTAAACTTGAGCTGCTTTTGGTGGTAAGCAAACTTCTTCTTCTTCCACATTTACCAATGGTGCTGTCAGTGTGTTTTTAAAATGTAAATTCCCATTCATTGGACCAACAACTCTCCCATGCTCCTCCATTTTCACGTCTACTTTCCACTACTCACTGCCTCTCACCTTGCCCTCCCAACTTCAATGGGATCTTATCAGTTTTTGCTAAACAAGCCCAAACACAACGACAGCCAATCAATATCTACTTACGGGTGTGACTGACCATTGTTTTCCACCTCAACAACTCAAGCACAAGAAATACAGCACTATAAACCATTTTTAAAAAGGCAACTCACAAACAGAAACAGTAAAGTTAAACATTAAAAATTAGATTAACGCAAAAAAACATGACGTACTAAATATGATAACTATCAATTGACACCCCTATCGTCTATACAGTAGTATCAGCTTGCGTGGGGAGTTTGGTAACTTTCTTGAGAAACACTGATTCTTTATAAGTAGGCAAAGGTGTTTAGTAATGTCCTAACAGTTAAACCTGAAATGTGTGTTTATAAAAGTATAGCTTCAGGCATGTAACGCTTAAGTTAGAAATCAGACTGAGTTGTAAATGCATGGGTGTGTGTACATATTCACATCAATGCTAGCAGTTTGTTATGCTGGACACACCCAAGAGTGGGGCATGAATGGTCATTAGTCCATTACGACCTCCCAGTCCCTTAGCAATGACCTCATGCCATGTGATTGCTCATCACCACAAAGAAGAAAGAAGGATCAAGAAAAAGAGCAAACATGAAGGCCTTAAAAGAAATAAAATAAAGGTTATAGCCATCAATTTCCTCAGGGATTTTCCAAGTAAGCTGAGTAATATAAGTTATTGGTGTATAATTCATTTGTCTTATCAGCCATGATCTCTATTGATTTGGCTCTAGACCGGTAGTCATGTCTGGCAAATATATGCAGGTATTTGGTGAAACCAAAGCAACCCACAACTATGGGAATAAAATAATGCCAACAATGCAAGAGAAAGCCAGCAGGGGGTAAATAATCGTGAGGTATTACTTCCTCAGTAGTTCTAAGTACTGAACAACTGTGAACTGTGAACACTTCCGTTGGGGTACCAATCCAACCGATTCTAGCCAAAAAGGGCGGAGCTTGACACATTGCAATCTGTTGATCGATTGGAAAAAAAACAAAAAACTTCCTGTGTGACCGGGCATAAAAACAAAGCAGTAAGGGCTCCGTGTTTACAAAAATAGATTTTCTTTTTGTGGATTAAATTTCCGTTTAAAATGGTGTTACCAAGATCCATCAAGAACAATGACCACAACTGTTGGGTGACTGCTTTTCTCCTTTGTTTCTGAGTTGTGTTATGTAGCTGAGGCATCTATTGCTATCCAGCTGATACTCTGTCTCTCAGGTAAGGTCACGATTGGCTGTGAGAACGAAAGGAGATTATAGTTTACAAACCGTATCTGCACCTAACTGTCCCGTTCAGGGAACCTGCACCTGTTGTTGGAAATGAGGCTTATGAGTGAATGAATAGGTAAACGACAAAAAACTTGTAAGCCACTTTGTAGAACTTAAGAAAGAACTTTACACGTCGTTACTGTTCCTTAGGGATGTTGAAACCAAAGTCTCATTGAACACAGTCATTTTAACACGACTGCCGTGAGAGGAACTCACTGCGTCAACACATTGATTAATAAAGAGCTTCCTCTTTAGTGGGAGGAAGCATTGACAAGGCTTCATGACTGCATTACTGTCACACGGCTCCTTTACTCGTCTGTTACTAAGTGTTTATTAAATTTTCTCAACCCTGGTGTGCCTTTTGCGGTTATTTAGTAAAATGGTTAAACACCCAGCAGATTAATTGTCTGTGTTAGTAAACTAAACTATCCCCTTTAAAAAAGTTAGCACGGCCTGAGTCGCCCTCGTGCCCTTCGCTGCAGGTCATTCCCTGTACTCCTTAACCCCTTTTCCTGTCCAGCTACTATTAAATCAAGGCCACTGGAGCCAAAAAATCCTTAACAAAATAGAAAGAGAAAGGGAATAGCTAGCATAGTCAGTCAGCTTCTACACATTCTGCTGTTAGTTTTTAGCTAAGTGAAGCCTCAAAGTACTGCTAGCATGACTGCAGTCCTGTGCTCTATATGTTTAGAGTAAATATTTATTAAAGATTGTAATTTTTTTCAACAATTTCATGTTATTTCAGAGGTCCAACAACATTGTTTTCAAAGTGCATTACCCCAAATTTATCCTTGGTGCTTAATTTCAGCCATTCCAAAAGTGGCTCCGGACAACGGGCTGTTTCCGTGTCTGAACCATTATATGTTCATGAGTGGTGCCTGTCCACGACTATTCCACACCACTCTGAGAGAGGAACTATTTTTCGCTGGTGCCTCTCGGTGATTTTAGAAGGCAGGTTTAGCTAGCCGGGGGTTGGGCTATGGGAGTCAATGGCAGTTAATGGTAGCGGGGGAAGTAGTTATTTTCCTTCGTGAGGTCACAAAGGAAAAGATCTCAGATTCACCCGTTTTATCACATAATCGCTAAAAAGGGGAGCGAGCAAGTGAGAGACAGAATTTTCTCATTTTTGGGCCTCATACACAGGCTATGAGGACACATATGACTGTTAGAAAACCTTTAGAAAGTGAATACTGAATAATATGGGACCTTTAATGTTACAGTAAATAAAGCCTGTCATATCTAGCAGATAAATAATCACAGTAAAATATGTTGCTACAGATGTGATGTGAGGTGGAAGTAGACACTAGATAAATAGGGAGACTGATAGCAGTTTAGGGATCTGGTTTATGTTTAGGTAATACCAGCTGTGCTATTCTGTCCCTTCCCAGCCTGGGAAACTAAACATACACCAAAACAAATGCTTTTCTTCCCACTAGAAAGAATTAAGTTCCACCTGAGAACTGCTGATACTTAATAACCCAAGGATAATCTACCAGGTTTTATTAGCCATTTAGTTACACAATTAACCCCTTAGCTTTCATGTACTGTAGCTTGACAGAGCTATTTTTCACGCTAACAGAAAAAATCATTATGATGATAACTCACAGCAGGTGGAGTTTATAAATTGATATCTACTGTAACCTGAGATTTCCCATGTGGGGGCCGGTCTACTACAGGACAATAATGTGAGCTGACAGTCTCCAGTCTGTTCAGTCCATTTAAGCAATTAAAGCTGAATTAATGGAGACGTCGAGAGCTATGAAACAGGAGGCAGGAAGCTGACATCTTTACTTGATAGGGGTTCCACATTTAGGTCAGACTCCAACTCAAGGGTACTGCAGTGGCCAAACAGCTATTCTTAGTGTCCAGCTAGTTTAACATGGAGCAAAGCCAAACATAAGCCCAAATAAAAATCAACATTTGCTAAATTTTGTGGATTCAAAGCAACAATGAAAAAGCATAGGTGAAGGGAGGACACACATGCTGTAAGCAACTAACAGTAGCCAACACCAACATGTTCCAACACATTGGTAGCTGAGGTATTTACTGTTTATCCAACACAAACTAGCAAAGCTGACACGGTAAATTCTACAGTAATCTAATTTCCTACATAAACAAGAACATTGTGCCAAATTTTCCAAAGGCATTTTTCAAATGGTTTGCTCTTCAAATATGTTAAATATAAATAAATATGTGGAAAACGTGTTTGTTTGTATCTTTTTAGCTATCTATTGTCTCCTTAACTTCTATTTTACCTGTTATTATGATTTTTTATTTCAGAACATGTCTTACAACAACACAGAAAGAAATTGAACTGCAAAGTTATGTCCTGTATTCCCTATTAAAAGACCTGTATTCTCTCTTCTTCCATTCAGGCCCCAATGCAATCAGATGACCAGCCCAGCTTGGATACAGTGACAAGTGTGGATCAGCTCCTACAGTACCTCTACCCTGAATATGGTTTGATTCACCACTGCATGAGGAAGAAATCATGGCATGCCTCATCTTCCCCATCTTCCTCATCAGTTTCAGCATCCTCAGCGAGCCCATTAGTCCACTCTAACAACAATGATATGTGGGTTCAGCTGAGAGAGGAAGCGCTTTATAAAGTGGACGGAACTTTAGGAGGTAAACGACTTGAAGACGAGTTAGTTTAGTTTTTTTTTGTTTTGGTTTGTTTGTTTTTATGCTTTTTTTATTGATTAAAGCAAATAATGTAATGTTTAAAAGTATCTATGGCACCAGATTAGTTCTAAAATTCGGTCGTTTTTTTTCCTCACTACTTTTTTTTAAATGTTACCCTCTTCATTTAAGTATAAAACTCAAATCCAGAAAAATTTGGAAATTTTCTTAAATGCAAGATCTGTTATTTGTTGATTAATTTGAACCTTTATTGATGAATAAATGATAAATAGTGTTGTAATAAATCTAGTGTACCATGCCAGCAACACATTCAATAGAAATATTGGAGGGAAAAAAACAAATAAAGGTAAATCTTATAGTAATATTACATAAGTTACTGCTAATTTATGACAGATGAAGGTCAGGATTGGGTATAACAGGAGCATCTATTAAAGATATTCCAAGCAAGGATAGAAAGCGACTCACCCTTTGTGCTAAACTCAAATCATCAGTAAGCCCTAAAACAGCATTTTCAATCCAAGATTGTAAAAAAACTTGATGTTTTATCATCTACAGTGTATAATATTATGTAAAGATTCAGAAAATCAGAGAAAATATCAGTTCACTTCTGCATCCAGAAAATGCAATATAATATCACAACTCTGCTTAAAAACACAACCAAGATCTCTGGACATCACATCCAGATGGACAAGGAAACATAGAAGATGTTCTAAAACCAACTAAAGATGACCTTTGAATAAGAAAAACCATCCAGGCTGTCATCAGTGAAAGGTGTTAAAAACAGCATCTGTGCATCTGCACATGGCATGGACGAGTTGCATATATTTGAAAGTAACAGAGCTTCATTTTGAAATTTTAAAACATAACTGTATGTCACCATCAAGGTAGTCACTTTTTCCAGGACCTAATTGATTATTTCAGCGAGAAATGGACCATGCAAGACCTCATTTTGCATGACTTAAGACTGGCATGTCTGCAATTCAGATCGCTCTTATTGAAAATGTTTGGAGAATCATTTAGAGGAGAATCAGATAATAACTACCCCAAACTGTTGAGCAGCTGGAATTTTGTACTCAGCAGGAAAGAACAGATTAATTTGGAAAATGGTAAATGGTAAAAATCTAATCATTTACTCTTCTCTCTTGTTGCTGGCATCAAATCTTATAATTGTTTATATTTTCTAGATATAATAAAGTTGGACAGTGAGGAGACTGAGAACGAAGTAAAGTTTTTTAAAAATTGAAAGACTTAAGATCCAAGTTTTAATTGGATTTTAGAAATTTCCCTCACTTTTCTGGAAGTGGTATTTGTTTAGTTGGTGATGTAACCAGACATATCTGGTTTTTATGACATGCCATACAGGCGTAGTTACACAGACAGATAAAAGTGGGTGGTATTGGAAGTTAATGATGAATTATTTCCTGCCCAAAAAGCCTTTCTTGCATTAATGTTCTCAAAAAAGAATTCCAATAACTTAATCCTGTATTCAGTCATCCTGGAGGAAATCCAGCGAACCTCATGCCAGCCAAGGGAGGTGTGTGTTGAGGTCGCCAAAGAATACCCAGAATCCACCAGTCAGTTCTACCTCCCTCGCTGTGTGGCGCTACATCGCTGCGGTGGATGCTGCACCAACGAGGCTTTTTACTGCACCAACACTAGTCATGCACTTGTCAACAAAACAGTAAGTGATCCATTTGAATTCTCTTCTCCGTCTCATGTATCTATTTATGATAGTGCTGGCATTTTTCTCCTCTTAAACCTCAAGCTGCCTCTGGATGTGGGATAGAAACCAATCGGCCTAGTTATGTAACTGGCTCAGTTGTAACACAACACACCCTACTCCAGTGGGAGTAGGCTGCAACTGGACATCCGATAAATACACAATTCACAGTCATACTCAGCTGCGCAACCTCTCAACAATTACATCAACAACCACTGAAGCAGTCATGTTGTTAAGTGAGCCACAGCAGAAGGAAAAGATGTTTTCTTTCACAATATACTGTTTCACACATGCATATGTAACTTTTATCTTCTTTACTGCCAGCTGATGGAACTGTCTCCACCCAGGATGGATCGCTCAGTCGTCATGGTTACATTCATCAATCATACTTCATGTGAATGTCTGTCCAAGCGGCCGCTCCACTCCATTATAAGACGAGCAGCAGCAGACCACCTGTGAGTTAGTGTGAGGAATGACGAACATTCGTGATTCGCTCTTCCTGTTTGCATTCATTACTAACTTTTGTATGTGTGTGTGTTTAGTTGCTCCCCTCCTGAACATCCCTGTGCCCTGGGGTCATTATGGGATCCAGTTAACTGTGTGTGTGTCTCAACAGACATGATCAACTACTCCCAGAGAGAAACAGGTAGGTGTGAACAAGTCATGTTGATGAACTTAGTCCGATTCCTCTATGGTTATACTAAAGTTGATCATTGTTTCTTAATCTGGGATCAAGACTCTGAGAAGACGTCAAATTTTTTTTAACTAATTAGTAATTTACTTAATTCAAAATTAATTTAATGTGTTTTTAAGAAATTTGAATCAATTAAATAGATGTTCAAAAGGACATAATGATGTTTATATTTAATTATTTTATGTTTCTTGAGCTGCAAACTCCCACTGCAGCCCACCAACAGATCATGACATCTGATTGGTTATCATGCTCACTGGTCACTACAAGCCAATACTAAATAAAAGATTCCTGCAGAGCCGGTCAAAACACATCGACCCATTAGGTGGCAGTATTTCTCTATACTTTTGATGGCTATACCTATTAGTTATCATGGTGATCAAAAGTAAATTAAGAAGATTACTTCAGACCAAAGTAACTAAAGCTGCTCGCTCAACATTAGCCCCGCCAACCAGGTTTTCATGGGTCAGGCTGACAGGTAAAATACAATCATGGTGTACTGCAACATGGCAACCATGAAAAAATTTAATTGTGAGAAAAAAAAATGTTTATATGTATGTGTATGTATGAACCGACATCATATCCCAACGAAGTTCAGAGACCTTATCCTGGACCACTATGCCCACTTCAGCCTGAGAGTCTCTTCCGGATCAACGACTTCTGATTGGCAAACTTGAAAAAGGGATTATCACCGGCTGTACGATCTCAGTTATACTCTTTGCACTCGCCATGAACATGCTGGTGA
>JBAMHW010000027.1:9876691-9886893 GCA_037177495.1 Rhadinocentrus ornatus
GTGCCGGAACAATGGTTGGCGGGCACGATGCCAACCCATCGAAGTGGGATGCCGAGGATTTGTGGGCCAATCCCTCTAAAAATGCTGGGCATCATAGAAGCCAGTCAGCGAAGGGCTGTTAAGTTGGCGACTGACGCAGCAGAAGTGGGGTCAAGGTGGTTGTGGATCAAGAAGGGAGAGGGGTGGCAAGTAGGGTAGGGCTACCTGGACACAAGCTGGGGCCTGATCAGCCCTGGCTGGGTTGCTTGGAGGAGGGAGTCTGATTTTTGAAAGACACGAAACCCCCTGTGATCCCAGGTTACATCACTGATGATGTGTCCAGGGGGCACCACAAGGTGTATCTAAGAACTGTATTCTATTTTAATTTCATTGCACATATATTTAATGATTTATTCATGTTTTTATCTCCAATTCTAATAAATTAATAGGCACATTCAGGAATTATTCAATGCTGTATTTATTTTTTCATTGTGGCTCATTTGTCACTCCATAGTTTACTAGAAATAATGAGAATTATGTTAACCATTTTGTTTAAAAGTAGATTTATGCATCACAGTTTCAACACGCAACCTCCTCCTATATCTTGGCCCAACATCAAATTTAAATCATGCTGCATTTGCACTACATCAGAAATTAAAAAATCTATTTTAATTATTTATTTATTCTTTTTTTTTTCTTTAACCTGTCCTGTCCAGCATCATAGCAGCAGAATGATAGTCTGGTAGCTGTGTTGTGCCGAACAAATTTGCTTTTCCAAGGGGAGGCTTATGGGTATAAGGCTCCTCTTGATAGTCTGAATTCTTTATTTATTTATTTTTCATGGTTCATATTTCAGAAATTACAAATTTAAACACTAGCTCTACTTTTTGCTTTGCTATTAAGAGCAAAAAATAATAATTGGCTAAACCGAAGAAAAATTAACATCAACTTTCAACTATATTCCAATGTTTTATATCCCAAATTTTAGACTTTTTTTTGTTTTTTTTTACAGTAATAAGTTTAAAATGTCTTTTTTTTATTATTTGTAACTAATGGTTCAATGGCAACAATAGCTGGTCCAATGATGCAAAAATAAATGTAACTTCAATTAGATGTAGCCCATATAGGAGAAATTTCTTAACATTAGGTTCTAAAACTGTAAATAAAACATGGAGGAATGAAGTGGTGGTGTATCACAGGGTTTATCAAAGCATGTGAAATGATTTTTGACTGGTTTGTGTGCTAAAAGAGGGATCACTGCCAACTGTATTTGAGTTTGGTTTGAGGTGTGTGCCAGTTAGCTGTCAGGCTGTTTATTCTATGCTTTCCTGTACATCTTCAAATGTTATTGAGAGTAATTTATGTCCAAATTTCACATTGCACAGCAATTAAAAACTGTAGAGCTAAATTCACACAAGACACACCCTCAGATAAGAGAGGGTAGAGTGGAATCAAGCGTTTTACTCCACCCCTTAAAGCAATATTACATTTTCTGACCTCAAAACTTTGTGCTGCTGACTTGTTTTGATGGCATAATTACATTTATTATGTGCATTACTGGAGCAGTTATTGCCCTGCAGCGTCCTGAGGCTAAAAAAAAATATCATACTTTACAACTTTTCTTTTTAGCCTGGTGCATCATGTTACAATGTGTTTTGCTTTGTAGCACCATGTCACATGCTAGCAACTGGATATCAACAGATTTGCCATTTTGAACAAACTCCATGCCTGATTCAGCAAAGACATACCAGACATTTAAGGAGGAAGCATAGAAAGGAAAGGAAAACCATGCTGTGAGCGTGTGCGGAGCGCCCTTGAGTTCAGTCCTAGCTGGAACGCTGGATCGCGAAATCACAGGAGAATTGGAGAATCTTGTGACTCTCCACTTCCAGGATAAACATTTTGTCATCCATGATATAAAGAAAAAACAAAGAAAAACATTGAGACACCCTGACCAATTAACGGCGTAATGTTTACACGGTTCAATGAGTGCAAATCTGCACGACGGCTTTTATTTTGAAACTTACCAGAATGTTTTACTTAATTGTGGCTTAGCCCCAATTTACACTGGGTGCGTGTGCGTCACATTACGGCTGCGCAGTGGTCTTCGCAGCTATTCGCAGCTGTTTTACTCAATGGTCTCGTTCATACTGGGGGCACCGCAGTGCGTGTCAGAAGCGTCCCAGAAGTGCCTTGTCACAACTCTCCATTAATGCATGCGTCCAGAACACATCAAACTCAGCAGTTCAGATAGAGGCAGACAGGAAATCATACATGGAGCAGTGTAAAAACTTCTGGTAATTTTCAAAATAAAAGCCCCGTGCAGATTTGCGCTCGCTGAATCGTTCAGGGGAGCCTCAGCATGGAATTCTGCAAGAGTTCATTGTTGCTGCTTTAAAACAAGCTGCAAAATCATGGCTGAAAACTGGCACTCTTTCTCTGAGGTATTTTCCTCATCAAATTGTGTCATGTGGGGAAAAAAGCGTCATGTCTGATTTAAAATTTATAGTTTCAACAATGTTTTAAAGCGTTGGTTAGTAATGCCAAAGGGGAAAAAAAACAACATGCAGTGTTAAGACAGCAAATACAATAAAATAAAGATGATTAGATAATATGTGTTTTTAAGAAGTGGATATAGCCTTTTAAATGGTCCACATCCTTAATACAGAGTGCAAAATTATGCAAAGTATCCCCACTACGTTCATTTGGAAATCAGACAGATGAATATTTTCATCTGCAAAACTCAACAACCACAGACAAGTAAAGATGACATTGCCTGAGAATAAAATAAAATAATTTAATGACACATTGTTGATTCAACTGTGGCAGCAATGGCTTTGTGGAATTTTACTTGGACTTGGATGTTCAACAGCTACCATCTTCAACTACTTCGAATTTTTCCAAAGCTTTCAAACGCAAATTTAGTGCTGTAAACCCAAAATGACAAGTTTTCTGTTCTTTGGATTTACCACAGTTATGTAACAATCTCCACTGACAGCCTAGAAAAAGAAAATACCAGCCTCTGCTATACTCTGCAACTTTAACCACAGTTACTGCAGCTTCTTGCCCTGCTGGCATCCACAAAACAATAATTAGCCCTGCCAGCTTTTGACCAAAAGTTGTCACCAAGATGCTTTAGATTAGCAGGTACAATTTTATAAAATTTCTCTGAGTTCAACTCATTATTATACTTACATCTGCTAATTAGCGCCATCCCGATTGGAAAATAAACTGGAAATAAACTAAAGCAGAGAAAAGAGAAATCAATGAAAAATCATGAAATTTAGGTACAAATATCAACCTCCCAGTGACAACATAAATCACAAAAACCATTAGGACTCATCCTCTGTGGACTTTGAATGGGAAATGTTATTTTAAGCTCCAAAAAGTCAACTAAATACCATTTTTCATCTTTTCTTATTATGTCTTCCAGAGGTGCTGGACTCAAGTCTGCTTGCTCTTTGTGGGCCCAACAGGGTTCTAGAGGAGTCCACCTGCGAGTGCGTCTGTCAGAACGGACTCACAGAAGCCAGCTGTGAACCAGGCAGGAAACTGGACCACAACACCTGTAAGCAGGATTTCAGTTAAAGCACTTTGAAAGATATTGTTTCAGCTGAAAAGGCATGGCAATGTTCTCTACTAAACCATTAAAACATGTTTAAATGTAGCTCTTTTTCAAAAGCTTTCCCTGCTCTGCCAGCTGATGTAAATGGGCTGAAAAATAGGCCCTGTCTATAGGTTCTATAGTGGATTAGACTGGGAACTGGGTGTTCATTTCAAGCTCATATTTCCTGTATTTCCCATTATTTATCCTGCTAGTGTCCACATGTAAATCATACACAGGTTTTACCCATTTGAGTCTTGGGCAACATGTCAGTTTGTTAGGCATAATCAAAGTAGGTAATTATCAATGGTGCCGATATTGAACCTGTGAACGTTATTTTTAGCTAATTTGTGATCTTCATAAGCGCCACCTTTGCATGTTGGCTGGCTGGTTTTTGTTTCATTAAAACCAGTTTACTGTAAATACTCAAAGTAAGTGATCAAGATCAAGATATGAACAGATAAAAGGAGTTTTGGGGAAGTAGGGTCCTAACACGACCATCAGATATTCACTGTGCTGGCTCCTCATGTGCTGTGCAATATGTGATATATTTTATTTCCTTTTGGCAATGGCTTCCCATTATGTCTTACCTAGTAATTTTAATCTGAATCTTGTCTAAGGTGAGTGCCAGTGTGAAGGAAAAGGTGAGGGGAAGTCTTGTCCTGCTGGCCAGCGGTGGGATGACGAGCTGTGTGGCTGTGTGTGTGCAGCCCAGTGTCCTGGGAATCAGCCCCTGAACCCCGACACCTGCCTGTGTCAGTGCAGGGAGAGTCCACAGTCATGTCTGCGGCAGGGCAAGAGGTTCATCGCTAACACCTGCAGGTAGGGGCACAAAAAGGCAAAAAGGTCTGCACCTGGTTCGTGCTCAACCTATTTCCATATGGCAAAGACAAACAGGAGGAGACAAATCCCCAAAACTACAGACTTTATTTCTTCTGGTGCATAAAACAAAACTCATCCTTGAGATAATTCTGCAGATTTGCTGTGTTGCATTTGTCTGTAATATGAGCACAAAAACACAGTGTAAAAACACATGTTAGCGACAATTAAAGTGATGCATTCTGGATTAAAGGGAAAAAGACAGTGATTTATAAAGAGGGATGGATCATCACACTTTGGCTCAAAATAAACAATTTTGCCATAGAATTTAGGTGGAAAGGTAGTTATAAAGCAGTAGCTTTATTAAAATATTAAACTGTTTACTTCACCTTCACATATTCTCTGCAAAAAAGTGGCACATCTGTTTACATATTAAAATACCTGCAGATTACACAGAGAACTGCTCCTGTATATGATATTCCAGATTACTGATGGGCCATTGGGATGTCATCAGAAGTCATCACTCTGAGAGCTCTGGGATGATGAATCAGAGCTTCAGCAGAACGAACTCTCGATGGACATGTCAGACATTCCATACAACTTTCTCCCTTCATGTCCTTTCGTTCACATGTTTCATTGTGACCTTTTATGGACATCAGGGGTCTTAAAGCTTGTGTTTTGCATGCATGTTGCAGTTCCCACAGCCAGCATGCAAAGTCTCAACCTTTCTCTGACCCGAGAGGCCTACAGAGAGAAAGAGACTCGGTGAACTTGATGACAGCAAGTAAAGCAGACAGGCGGCTAGTTCAGCGACAGATGGAGCGGCAGGCATTTTAAAAACAAATCAGCAGACATGAGCTTTGATGTAACTAATTCATACTCATAACTTTAAATGCGGGAAAGTACTTGAATATACAGACAAATGACCTTTAATAGTAGTTTCCTAAACTTTCTCAGCTTAAAAATAAAAAATAAAACAAATAAGTTCTTTACCCAAACTAAACCTAAATATAGTTGAAGTATCCCTAAATGCTGCATACTGATATCTCTACTTTAATTTGTAGAATGAATAAATGTGTTTGGTTAAAGTTCGATTCGATCATTTAAAGATAGCTTGGTTAAAAACATGTTGGCATGGAGCGGTTTGAGTACCTCTTTGACCTTTTTTTTACTGTGAATAAAGCAAGTATAAGATTAATGTTTTACATGCAGAGTAATGTTTATTACCAGAATATTCTAGTATTTAATTAGGTATATTTTTTTATATGGAAAATTATATCACTGTCTACTAAACAAGCCCCAAGCAAGATTAATCAACCTCTATGCTATGCAGTGTGCAGGTGTGGCAGCACAGTAGCACACAAAGCCAGATAAATTGTTCTGCTGTTTTTCCCCTTTAATCAGGGGGAAATCAGTCTTGTTTTTCCAGACCTCAACTTCTATCAGTACTGCTGCTGTTTAATACGAATACCAACTAAATAAAAAAGTTACCAGAAATCAAATATTCTATTGATATCTCTGACAATGTTTTATTAGCAGTCCTAATAAAGCTCCTAAATCTGTATTACAACCTTTATGCCCTACCCTAGGCCCAAACTTTTGCAAATCAATTTAAGTGTTTGCTATGTTACCATATATACACAAACCAAAATTCTAAATTAATATAAATCACCCCACACAACCTAGGTGGCAGAGATAAGTTGTTGCAAACTAAATATCAATAGCCAACTAAATAAGCTATTTGCTAGCTGTTGCTAGTAAAGAAAATCTAATTGGCTAGCAAGGCTAGCATAAATTTGCTAATGACTTAATTTTGAGGAGGGGTGAAAGAGGCACATTGAAGTAGGATCAGTTCTAAACACATATAGTTTTAAACCAATGATGAGGTAAATTGACATATTAATCTTTTCAGGAAAATACACATTGAATTGCAAGTTGTAGATGCTAGCTTGCTAGGTTAGTTTAATCAGATTATCACCTATGCAAACTTGTGCTAACTCTGAAAAATACACTTCTGTGTTTGTGAATATAAAGAAAAACTTGAATTAAATAAAATACTAATAAATTTATAATATTTAGAAATAATGATAATAATAACAATATTTGACCCCCTAAAATGAACATCTCAAAGTTATCCCACATAGAAAAAACACACATTTCACATGGGATCCATGTGGTTTTTTACATGTGAAAAGCATGCTAGACATATGTAAAATACATATTTTTCACGTGGCAAATGTTGTATTGGAATATTTTCATGGTAATAGTACATGGTTTTGATTGTCACATTTAATGCTATTTTTAACATGTAAAACATGAGCATAGAAAATCCGTGAGATTAAATGCTCTCAACGTTGGAACTTACATGGTTTTCACATAATTATATGGGTTTCACATGTGATCCATGTGGTTTTGTACATGTGAAACACATGTGAGACATTTTGAAAACAGGATTCAGGATTTAATTC
Organism: Rhadinocentrus ornatus; assembly: GCA_037177495.1. Classification (NCBI taxonomy): domain Eukaryota; kingdom Metazoa; phylum Chordata; class Actinopteri; order Atheriniformes; family Melanotaeniidae; genus Rhadinocentrus; species Rhadinocentrus ornatus. Next base: position 9,883,562 of record JBAMHW010000027.1, read on the forward strand.
AAACAGAAACTTTGTCTTACAAATTCCTGGTGCAACCAAATCCAGTTTTCTACAACACACAGGGCATTTATTGTTCTTTTCCATCAGTCTTTTTATTGTTTTGTCTATTTGGTTTGACTCAACATCTGGTCACAGGAGGTAGTCTACAGGCAACCATACACCTGCTGAGATTTTGAAGAAGAGTTCCCAGAATCCTCTCCTTCCTAGAAAAACACTCCTTTTTTCTCACACACAGAATCGTTTGATGCACATGCAAATAAAACTTGGATCAGGCTTTATCCAAAAGGGATGTGGGGATGTGAATAATCCATACTATGCATGTCAAGAGACTATCTTCTCCCCTGTGTCTGCATTATATTTCTCCTCAGTTCCTCCTTTTAACCACACCCATCCCAAAACTTTGTTTCTTTCCCACCTCCCTTTCAGTACCCCTTTACCTTTTCACATTTCATCTTCCTATCTAAACTTTTTCTTTTTCATCGTCTTTTCTGTGTCTAGTTGTTACAGGTTCCCGTGCAGAAAGCCTAGACCTGTTTGCCAGGATGGATTTTACTACAGCTACCAGGTCTGCCAGTGCATCCCCAACTACATGAAGTGGAATTAACTGGCAAAACGGCAGGTAAATGAGAAGGACTGAAGACATAGCCCTCAAACTTTATAGCCTGAACAAAATGAAAAGATGGTGGGAGTGCTTCCTGACAAGAAGGCAGGAAGGGGAGATACATTTATATGTGCTGACAGCACATTACAAAGCAGCACACAGGGGAGTTTTATGTTGCGTTTTGTCACTTCTCCAAACATCACATTCAGAGAACTTCTAAGTAAAATGAAAAGATCAACAGCCTACCCTGGTAGAGAAATAAAAAGTCATAATTGACTCTGTGGAAGTGACTGTGCCCACGTGTTTGCCCTCTTTTCCTTTTGACAACACAATTCTGACCCGAAACGACCAATATAACCTGGAGACTACCTAAAGGCCATGACAGCGAGACAGGAGGGACCAATCAGAGGCAGAGCCAAGTCGCAACATGTTGGAGCAAGAGTGCCAACCAGCCGCCGGGGCACTGCTCATGCCTGTGTGAAATGGAATGTGGAATAAGATAATAACAGACCAGGCTCCAAGCTTTTAAAAAAAATTGCATAAACATCAGGCAACTTTATACTCTGGCAAAACCATGTGACATACCTGAGTCTGGAGGAGCTTTTCTGCAGAAATTATGTCATGTTGCGGCGGCCTTATATTCCATTTTTTAGCCAAAGTGAGTCTGTTTGGTTTTACAATACTTCATTGTAATCACTGTCACTAAGTCTCTAGTGTTGTTTTGTTTTTTAAGGGGGATGGGGGGGTTATCAAAAGGTCTAGTACAGTTTCCATCATTATTTTATAATGTCATGAACATCCCCAAATTTCTATCTTTCATTGCATTGCTTCACTCATACATTATTGATGCATCCAATTAAAAACTTTGGACCAGTTCCAGGTCTTCTATTAATTTATCTTTACATGTTCCAAGTTAATATTATTTGTAAATATTTAATGTTTTCATATTTAAAACCATGAAATAGAATCAGTAGTTGTACAATATCATATTTAAGTTGCTAAAATGGCTATTATTTTGAAGTAAAGCAATTCATGCATTTGTATTCAATTTTCATTTCATGGAGAATCTGAATTGTGACTGGATGCACTGCGGCATTTTCATTTTAACTGCTCATTTAGACCCAAAACAACTGTAAGCAATGGTTTAAGGTCTAAGGAAATAAAATGTTGAGATGAAGAGGTTTTGCAGTGTAGATGATGATTGTAGTGTTTGTACTCTGTGGATGTAGAGAAAAACTAAAATTCCTTTTCTTCACTTAAATTATTAAATTCTGATTAAAGCTTTGTCTCACTGAAATGTCTTTATTGTCTTATTTTTATAATGACTGCAATAGTAGTAAGGGGTATAAAAATGCATTAAAGGAAATTTTGTGTCATAAATACTATAGCTAAGTCGCAGCTAGGTGCTGCTAATCACATGCACTAGAGGACTAGATCAGCATGATTGACTCTATGGCAGCAGAAGCTTTGACAGTTGGCCGGTTTGGAGAATTCAGCTGTGTGTTAACACAATGCCATGGAGAATAATCATATATTATCATTCTATGGAGAACAAGATGATTCACAAGTAGAAACAAAATATTTAAGGCTGAAGTGGACGCCTTAGCAAGTTCATAGCAGGTCAGACTGTGCAAAGCTCAAAGAAACAGCAACAACGTAAAGAGCAACATTTCCTACTTTAGGCCTTCTTTAGCTTTTAAATGACAGAATATTTTTGCACACACTAGAAAGCAGCAATCCTAACATGTAGCATATGAAGACAATGAGGAGAAACTCTGCTAAAAGGGTCTACCAAGCTTTGCCATCCAAACAAAACAGTTAAAACATCAAGCAGTTATATTGGCATATAATAAAAAACATTTGAACAGCATTGTACACTTTAGAGCTTTTGCTAATTTATCCACTTCAAGCAAACCACACTGGTTCCATATGAAAGCAGAGATTGCAAAGATGTCTGTCTCATCACTGTGGGGCAAAACTCTGCTGCTATCAACCTGAGGGGCAAGAAAATAATAGAAAAATAAAAATCTAATAAATCACGTCTTACTTTTGCTGTTTTGGGTCAAAGGTTTTATTCCAGCTTAAGAAGCTTACTTCTGTTTGAAATGAATCATAAAAGTCCTGTTAACTTACATGAAGATACATGTTTTATTGTGAGGTATTTACTCTTCCTATTATATACTATTATGGAGTAGACTTCTTTCTGGATTCTCGTGGTGGTTTTAAAGTATATTTGGGGACTATCCCTCAGTTTTCCTGACTTACAATTGATAGAGGTGTCGATCATCTACATTCCTGAGAACAGCTGCATGAAAACATCTGTAAAGTTCTGATTCACTTTTATTTTTCTTCACAAATTGGGCTGCTATTCTCTGGTTTTCACTGAATGTAATGTGCTTTTCTTTTAGGAGAAGAATACCATTTAAAATTTCCACTATGTTCCAGATTCCATTAACACATATTCTGACACTACCATATTAATCTCATGTGTCTTGGCTTTTTTTAAAGACCAAGATTATTCATACAGCCCTTGTAATTGTTAAGATATATTTTTTGGGGGGGTTTGTCATCTCAGACAGAAGTAAAAATAAATAAATAAATAAAATAAGTTTTGTGAAGAAGAGTTTAACAAGTAGGGCTAACTTAAAAGGGAAAGAAGTTCATCACCATGCCAAAGAAAAGGAAGGAGATGCCCGTCTCCGGGTTGCTTCATGGAAACACCTCTTCTGGG
>JBAMHW010000027.1:9890770-9903299 GCA_037177495.1 Rhadinocentrus ornatus
CCCAGAAGAGGTGTTTCCATGAAGCAACCCGGAGACGGGCATCTCCTTCCTTTTCTTTGGCATGGTGATGAACTTCTCGTCCAGGTATGCAGTGGGTGGGGGACGCATGTATGGCCGCTTCCTGTAATCTGCAAGAGTTTCTTTACTCGGCGTGGATTTGGATTCTTCGCCTAATGCTGGTCCGTTCTCCATTTGAAAGAAATCGATAGCGGCTGATGGTAATGTTTCTACAAGAGTTTTTCCCAACTCGCCTGCAGAACTTTCTTCCGCTGCTGGTTGGACTTTAGCAGACTTTGCAGACTTCTTAGTTGCTGCTTGATGATCTTTTAATTTCTTCTTTACAATCTTTTTTGCGTCATCTTTGTGACTATCCTTGCACTTACTTGCTTTGCTAGCCTCAGACTGACTCGTCACATTTGCCTTTTTGTGTACCTTGCGTTTTTTTATTTCAGGGGCCGCAGGCAGACGAGTCTTAATTAAGATGTCAGCTGGCTTTGATGGAGCAGGATCTGAGGCCTTTTCTTTTGCTGTCCCCTCCTCAAGAGTGGTCTTTCCTTTGTTCTCATTCTGTTGTTGGACTTCAGATTTGAACTCCACTGTCTTTTTTAAAGTCAAGCTTTCGCCTTGATTGTTGCTTGGACCCTTTTCCTTGACTAACTGATTTTCCACCTGTTTCTTTGACCACTCCCGATTCCTCTTCTTCACTTTGCTCAAGTCTGTAGATTTAGTGCGCGATGCAACAGATCTCTTCAACTTATCCACTCTTTTCACCTTCTGTATTTTTTCAGTAGAGGATGGCAGGTTCAAGCCAGCTTCGAGCGCAGGTTTATGTATTGAACCTGTGTTTTCTGCTTTAGCTTTTCCCTCTTCGTCAGCAGAACTTCCTACCGCTGCAACTTGAGGGACAGCGGATTTAGGCTTGGAGAGTTTTATTGAAGCCGACGGCATGGCCAAATCTTGTTTATGACATTTTTTCTCAACAGCATTCTTGTTTACTTTACTTTTCCCAATCTTGTACTTTCTTGCCTTGCTGGAATCTAAAGTTGTACAATGTTTTTTAAACATATGCAATTTCTTTACTTTAACAGCATTTGGCTTTTGCGTTTTGAGGTCTGAGGTCGCAGACTGGTTTGAACTGTTCGCTGGAGATAGATTATGTTTCCGACTCCTTGTAGTCTGCTTTCCCTCTGTTGTCTCGGTCTTTAAATCCACCGCTGACTTCTCTGTGGCTTCAACTTCATTCTGGACCTGCTGACATTGCTCTTTTTCTGATTTTAACTTGCTACTCACAGCTGAAATCTTTACTGATTCTGAAGAAAGCTTTTGACCAGCTGTAGTGTTTTCATCATGCACAGCTTTATTCAACTTAGGAGGGCGGCCTTTTCTTTTCAGGCCTTTGTTTCCTTTTGCCTGCTTTTCCTCCTGCTTTACGTTTCTATTGTGCTTTAACAACGATGATGAGATGACTTTTTGAACTTTGGAAGCTGGAGGAATTGTAATTTTTGCTTGAACTTTCTGTAATATTTGCCTTAATCTAAGATTACGAACTGCAGGCTGTTTAGACGTGTCCTTATTGGAGAGATTCGTCAACACGTTTGACCCCTTGTGCTCATTTTTTATCAGAGGTGGATTCTTTCTTGCCTCCACGTCATGTGTTGCCTGTTGTCCTAACTTATGAGCCGCAGTAGTATCTTCTGAACTCTGAGGTTTCTTCTCAATCGGTGCTTTACTAGGTTTGTCACCTTCCTGCCCAACGGTGCTTTTGTCAGGTTTAACAGACTTGGAAGCGTAATGGTCCCTTTCGTGAAGGTTCAGTGCCCAAAGACAAATAAATAGTTTTGAACATCCAGGGTGACAGCACACTGCCTGCAGTGGACTATGCTTCCTGGCGTGCCGTCTCATTTCAATGCCGGTTTTGAACCTGGCCATACAACCCTGATGAAGGCAAGGATGCCGTGGGATGAGTCTGTGTCTTTCAACATGGTGCTGAAAGTGCTCAAAACTCCATAACACCCTCATGCAAATACTGCATTTACTATTTCCGACACTGAAAGCCAGTTCCAAAGGTTTGATATCACCGTAGTGATCTTCAAGAGCATGGTACAAGAGAGCAACCCGGTTCTTCGACAGGTCTGTGCACCACGAGCACCCATTCACAGGACAGAAAACTTTTTCTTGTGGCTCAACGTTTTTCTCTTCAGCAACATTCCCATTTTGTTTTGAGGTCATCTTCAGCACCTGCAGAGATTCTGTCTTTTTCTTCTTGTCTTCTGTGGATTCAGTAAACTTATCTTCCTGTAGTGAAACTGCAGAGGACTCAATATCTTTGTTTTCTTCCAAACTTGAACTCAAAGCTCCGTCACTTATTCTTTTTTGACAAGTCTCTTGCTGTCCAGGTTTCTGGTTGGCATCCAAGTTGCTTTTCAGTCCTTTCAGCTCCCTCTTTTTACCAATGTGTCCATTTACCTTGTGAACAGCAGTTTTGTCATTGAGATCATTTGCCTTGCTTGGCTTTTCTTGTGGAAATGTACCACAAACCTGTTTGTCTTTAGATCTTAATGTTCTGGATTCAGATGGACATGTTGGTTTTGGAGAAATTGTCGATTTCCTCGGTCTCCCCTTCCTTCCACGGCCGGGGGACATTTTTGTGGGATTTGCTTTGGCAGAGGTTTTAGCTGTGGTGGTACATTCGGTGACCAAGACCTCATTTTCCTGGTCTTTGATCCTCTTTAGCTTTTCTATGTGATCAGACAGGTGCATCATGGCCAGCAGGTCATCTTTAAACGTCATCCCACAAAACATGCACTCGTCTTTACGAAAATGAAACATTGCATGTGCTACAACTCGACTTCCCTTAAATTGCTTGTTGCAGAAGGTACAACAAAAGTCCAACTTAGATTCCTCTGATTCTGGTGCCATATCCATAAGCTCACTGTTTTCAGGTGAATCTGAACCATCATCCCAATCATTTGCTTTCTCCCCTTGAGCGTCCACTACAGAGGCATCCGGTTCTGGTGTAGAGCAGCTGGAGGTAGTCCATGTCTTGTGATGTACTTTAGACTTACTTCCACCACTTGAATCTTTGGATGTACTACTGCCTGGAGTTTGCAGTTTGTCATTCTCCTGTTTTTGAGAAAGCTGCTTAGGTGAAAGTTCAGTGACCATTTCTGTAACTAGTGTCAGAGCAGATAGGTCACTAGGACTGGGCGGGACTACAGGAGCATAAGAAGCTTCTGTTTCTGATGGCTTATTTTGCCTGATAACCCTTGTTCCAGGGCTTGTGTCATTCTGACAAGGCACGTGTCCTTTTGAGTTTTTAGGTAAAGCGTCTGTGGTATCAATTGTGGAAATACTGGCAGTGACGGAATTGCTACCACTTTTACCCTGAGATGAAAGTGACTTGAGCTCTTCTTCCCCGTCTCTCAGGGCAACATTTTGAGAGTGTGAGGGAGCAGGATCTGCAGATTCAGTGCTTGAAACATCAGCATTAATTGAGACTGAATGGTTTTCAGCAGTAGCTTTCCTCTTAATCCTGACTGTTGTTGTGGTTTGAGAAACCAGAGCTTTGGAGACCTGTTCTACGGCTGGAGCCTTAGAGACGTCTAAAATTGTTGATTGTGAAGCAATGGTGACTTTCATCTCAACAGCAGGCTCCACGCAGGGCTCTTTTGCCGAAGCAACAGTCTGAATTTGAGGGAGCTCACACAAATCTGGGACTTCTACTACTTCAGTGGCTGATAACGTCTGTGACAATGTGGTAGCTCTCGGCTTAGTAGAAGAGTTTTCAGGGTGAGCTCTGACATAATTAATGCTCTGTGAGACTTTCCCTGTGCTTTGAGTTTGAGAGATCCTATGTGAATCTGGGGATTTAGTCACTTTGTCTGCCCCAGTTGTCTGTGAGGCAACTTTCAAGTCAACAGCAGACGTTTCAGAGAGCTCTCTAGTTGATGCTTTTTGTGACAATGGTTTTGTACTTTGAACTTTTAGGACCTTCTCTAAAACTCCCAAGTCTTTAGCAGTTACTGTCGTCTTAGATATGGTTTCCCCTTTCATCTCAGCCTTTTCGGGCGGATCCTTTGGAGGGCTTCCCTGTACTGATGAGCGTGTGATTGTTGATACAGAGCTGTGAACATTCTGACCATTGCCTTTTCCTTTTTGTCTGCGAGCATAGCAGTGCAACATCTGTAAGAACATAGTTGCATCTCGTGCTCTGAGAATCACCTCTTTGCGATGTACAGGCTTGGCAGGTTGTGCAGCTGCAGGATGTTTCACTGTAGGTTTGTAAAGAAGCACTTGAGGGAACCCTCTGGGTCTGCTGCAAGCATCTTCAGCAAAGCTACCCAACAGTTCATTATCTGGTAGAGAAAGCTCCAGGATAACTTGAGGAGGGCTGGGTTGTAAAGGTTGGTCTGCTGAAAACTCATTCTGGACCTTGTTGTATTCCCTTGCCTTCAAATGAGAGTTCATCAAAGGTTTGAGTTTGGTGTTCTTGCTACGACCATGTTCAGACCTTTTCATGACACATGAGCGAATGTGCTTTGTCCGTTTCAATCCGTTCTTTTTAACCTTCAGAGAAACATTCTCATCAAGAGTTCCTGAGTCTTGCAGGAGCCACTTGGGTTGTCTAATCCTCCGTTTAGGTGGGTTCTTCTCTGAGAATCTTGTAGTGCGTCTATGTTCCTCATACCTCAAAGCCAAATTGCCGTGCATTCTGTCTAGCTGCCAAAACGAGCGCCTCAAAGCTCCAGAAGATTGCTTCAAGGCTTGTGATCCTTGGTTGTTTTTCCTCTTTAAAGCATGATCATTAAGCCGCATTTTACCCGCACCCATCTTAAGTCTTTTGGATACAATGTCCACATCCTCTTTATGATGCCGCTTCTTAGGTAGAGCATCAAGTTCATTTCCATCTCCTGTAAGACATGCTGATGCTCTTGATCGGAGAGACGGCTCTTTGGTGCAATACTTGGATATCCATTTGTCTTCCATAATTTCTTCAAGAGCAGCACTAACCACCTTCTCACTCATCAACTTTAAACAGTTGGTCCGCAACGCAATGAGGTTCCAAAACTCTGGATCGAAATACAGATCCTTCTTCAAGACCTTAGAAAAAGAAAAACATACAACATTATAGGAACTGCACTTACATACTATTGCATTTGCAACTGTTGGACACACGTTATGAGGATATGTTTAAATCTCAATTATGATGTTTATTATTCCATCTACTTTGTGTAATCTGCCTGTTTCACTGGTAACAAAACAGGCTGATGAGAATGATACTACCGCCCCCATGCTAAACAGTTGGACCTTTTAATATCTGTATTTACTCAGCCTCACGCACACATATTTGCATAGCTGTATTGCAGAAAAACATCTGAAGACATGCTCTAATAGCTTTCCCTGAAGACAAAAAAAAACTATAGAAAGAATGAACAGTGACACTATGAGCATAGAAGTTAACCCAACATTTTCATGTCTGCTTTGCAAGCAATGAGTCGTTTCTGCTTGTAAAAACTAAATCTGCACGACGTAAATTTTAAATCTTTCCTCAATCATTAAATGTATGAAAAGATGCTCTACCTGCAGGGTTTCAAAGCGAACATTATTTCTGATGGGGCTATCATCCACATGGTACTCCTGATCAGGAAGCATGTAAAGAAGGTACACCATCTTGTAGGATTCAACAGAACGCTCCAGGAAGAAGACAAGAAGAGCACACGTCCGGCAAACCTCCAGATCGTTGGAAAGCAGACCAGCAATGGCTTTGTAGATTAGGGACTTGGTAGCAACGTCACAGGGAAGACAAGACTGCAGGGCGTGAGCACAGAGTTCCACACAGAACTGGATACCTTCTTCACCCACCTAGAGACACAAACAAGTTGAACATTTAAACAATACATATTATCTTAAATCTCAAAAACAGGTTTTAAAAAGATATTTCTTTCTTACTTCTTGAAGTATTGCTCTGATGAATGGGAAGATTGATTTGACATTTGTGGCCGACAGCATCAGCTGATGACACTCCTCTTGAAGAGTCTGCTTGGACGTTTTCAATCTTCTATGAAGATTGGTCCATACAAGGACCAGATCACTACAAAGTGGTTGGGGGAATATATGAACAGTTCTTAATGTTTATGTAAAGGGGAATAAATATTGAATAAAAAAATACTTCACTGTTGAATTTTTAGTAGAAATTACAAACCGTTAAATTGGATTCAACTGAAGTCAAATACATTTTTCATTACAGCAGCATGAAATTCAATTTACTCACCACAAATAGTACATGTCTCCCCTACAGAGCTGCTCTGACAAGAAGGCTGTGCTCAGGCCCAAAAGCAGCTCATCCTTTTCCTCACACTCCAAGCTACAGATAATGTGTACTGCATCTTTACCATTAACCTCAGCCACCTGAAAAAGTTAAAGGCACATGGACAATAAAAAAGGCACAAACTGCAGCAAAGCTGTCACCATCTGACTGAAGTACAGGCTCGCTTCTAGCATCAAGTTACTCCACCCACCTCTTTATGTAGCAGTTCATGCTGTGAAGTTTTGTAAAGCCATGAGAGGTAGACCTGGAGGAAGAACAAGTGCTGTCCTGCAGTGGGATGCTCAACACAACATTTAGCCAAGGCCATGGCTTCGCTAACACGCTCACAAGATAAAAGGTAGCGAACCCGCAGCTCGAAGAACACTGGCAGCTCAGAACTGATGCATCTGTCCACTAAAGAAAGGTCAAGCAAGGGGACGGATAGTTTTTATTTATTCTGATACTTGAACCACTGAGAACACATCTTTAAAAAATGAATAACTTTGCTGACCTTCATTCTGAGGTAAACTGGACTTGCTGAGGATTCCCTGTAAGGCTGGGCTGGCCCAGGGCCCGTCACCCTTAACCAAACGGTCCACCTGAAGTAAGTGAACATTCTGATACTTTGCTAGAACCAAATGACATTCCTGGAAGAGCACAGGGACAAGAACAGTGTCTTAATGTGCTTGTATTTCAAACAGTATCTTAAACATCTTCTTTAAACAAGATATTCACACAAAAGGCAAGACCAATAAGAACGCCATCAATGTGACTTTGCAACGTATGAGCAGGGTTAGCCCAATTGTTTTTGCAAGCATATTTTAATTATCTTAATGACTTGAATTTTATTCTCACCTGGAATGTAGCAGTCAAATTTTTCAGTGGCTCCTGATTGAAGTCCTTCTGGTCAAAAAACAGCAACAACTCAAAAATGCTCCTGGGACAAGATCAAATAATCACAGAAATAGTCATTTGCATGTCTCTCAAGAAGTAACTGTGATAGAGAGGCTGTGAATAGCAGTTTGTTGTGAAAGTGAGAAAAATTCTGGGAGGGATTGTGAGAAGCATGGAAGCTTTAAAGACTGGGGACACTAACTGGCAGCATGCAGCCATTTTTCCTGGCTCACAAAGATATTTTTGTGATTCAAATCACACAAATCACATTTCAGATTCATAAAAATTGCCACTAGCAGCCCACAATATAATGGATAAGTCAGAAGAAACTGTAACCAAAATAACATTTTTTCTCTCTGCATGAAAATACATGAAGCTAGATGGCTTTTTATTAATTTATTTAATTTTTTTTACTTTTTTGGAGGGGTGAAATTTATGTGTTTTTTCTAAGCCCTATTGTGCAAAGACAACTACCTTTGTAGTTAAAAATATTATATCAATCCTTTTCTAAAGAAAAGTTCCAACATTTTATGTATTGGTCTGCATTTAATGACAGGAGGGCTGTCAGCTTTACTGACTCCACTAAACTGTCCAGGAGTATATCACGTTTAAGATGTTGTATTACACTGGACTGTTGTTCTTCCATCCCAGGCATCATTATAATCTGGCTGTATGTGGCTTCTAACATCTACTTCACAGAGTCATAACCTAAGTGCTTGTTTATCAAGTGTTACTATGTTAGACTTTTCAGCTGTGCTTTAGATCATTTCTTGCCGGGCTCACTTTTTAGTGAAGACATCCAAAGCAGTAGCACATGATTCTGCTATTAACCACTTAAAACATGTTATCATCACAAATGACAATCATATCTGGATGATAATTTCCCTGACTAACTATCCAAATTTTGCAAGCGATATCCTCTGTACTTGCATGTGGATGATAAGAAGAAAAAGCACTGGAAACTCTTGTCTTTAACAAAACACACAGCAATAGAAATAATGTTATTGGAAAGCAGCAAGAAGCAAATATCCAGCTCTCCAAAGACTGGATGCAACCCCTCCAGTGAAGGTGGTGTACTTACAAAGCCAGACTACTGATTGTTTGGTGCACATGATCACAGTTTGATGTGAAGAAAGTTGAGGCTCGAGCTAAATAGCAGAAAGCTATCGCAAGGATCCTGAGCTGGGGTAGTGGCACCCGCCAGTGAGAGGCATACTCCTCCACCAACTGTACAGAGCGAAGACAAAACAAAGACAAATCAAAACCACAACATTACAAAGTTTGGACCAGAAATCATGTTTGGGTCTGTGGCAGGATTGTAGTTTTGACTTTAAGTCCAGATACACTGGAGAGAGGCCCAATAAGAAGAAGTCTATTCATTATCTTCGGTTGTAGAAGTGCAGTTATTAGACAATCAGAAAATTTTCTGATACTCATTTGATTCCTATAAGGATATTTTAAAAAACCGCAACCTACAATTAACACGTTTTAGGCTTACAGAAGATTAATCAAGCCGATGGACAGTGGATCACTAAATAATGAAAATAAATGTAACCTATATTCTTTGAACTTGAAATTCAACCAAGACAATCAGGCTGCTATAGTATCTAATACATTAACCATCCTTGCATTAATTTATACAATTGGCTGCTTTTCAGTTGCTAAAATTAAAAAACACACTTGCAGTGAATGATCCAATCATCGTGTTTGACGTGATGAGTCTAGTCTGCAGCTTTCCATTTAACATGCTTTCACGGCAGTGCAAAGTGATAAACATACTAAATTGCCAGAATCTAAACAACGTGGTTCTTACACAGGAACTGTAATATCCCCTCCAGAAAAACTGTTAAAACTGCCCTCGGTCACTGCAAGTATAATCACTTAAATGAACAATTTAAATGAATTCTAAATTAAAGAACACTGTAGAATAGAGTACGTCTGGCAAAAGTCTCATACAATCGCCCAATAGCTATTACTTGACTTAACTATACTGTCACTTGATTCTACAGCGGGAATAATATTGATTCACCTGTGTAGAAAAAAATGATGGATGACATTAAGATATATGCCTCATTTACGTCACTATAGCAACATCTTGTTCTATTGGTCAACTAATGTTTTTATCTGCCCTCAGAATAGAATGATGCCAAATGTTTGTCAAGGTGGTTAACTTTTCATATCTAGCAATAGTCTTCGATTAGCATCTGCTAACATCAATGTCATGCAGATATATACAGGGGTGAAAGTAAGCTGGTACGATCCGGCACTGCGTACCACTAAAAGACTCACTGGCGGTACGCAGTACCGGGAAGATGGTAAAGTGGCTGCCTGCTAAACAGGCCAGAACCAGTCACGACTGCACTCTGGGTCAGACAATAGAGCCATTAGCAACATGCAGTTTTGAAAAATTTTTTGTGTGTTTAAAAATTCCTTCATCCCGAATTGTTTCTGAACTGTCAGTGCATTAGTCCATAGGCCTCCTGGACGGAGCTTTGACTGGGCATCTCCCTCTCTTCGTCAAGGCTCTTGCCCTGCTCCCCCCGACCCCTCGTAGAGAGTCCGGCGGCCTCCTCTGCACCCAGCCTTCGAAACGCAGAGCTGCCAACTCGCACGCATTGGCCGTGAGACTCGCACATTTGAGTGATTCTCGCGCGCTCATGATAAGCCTCCGATTTCTTACGCTGAAATACACATCAGTAGCAATACCGACTAATCGGGAGGATTCCCGGTGAGCCGCATTCCTCTTGGATGCATGTCCCTGTAAAAACAAATAAATAAGTGGGAACGGGCCTACGATATAATCTAAGTATCTGAAAAGAATAAGTAGTAGTGATGTTCGGATCAATAGTGAAATATCATCCTATACCAACATTTATATAACTAAACTTTCAGGAAAGGTATGAACTACTTCTTCCTCTGCCTGTCGGCTTATGTGAAAAAGATGCAGCGTCTTGTCGCAGCAGCGCGGTTCATCCACTGCTCGTGATCAGTCCGACATGCAGCGATGAGAAAACATTTTAAGCCCCACAAACAGCAACGATGTGCAGTTTGATGTGTGTGAAGCCAACAAACTTCATTAAACATCAGAGAATCTACCATAATACCAAAGCAGAGCACATAAAGCGAAATAAAGAGGAGAGAAGGAGGAGGAGAAGACAGGTGATGCTAGGGTGGAGTCACACAATCCTTTGGTGCTGCAGGCAGGTACTATCAGAGGGAGAAAATGTAGAGCTGATGGATCCTGTACGTGTAGCAATGTCACTGGTTTTTGGAGAAGCGGTTTACGTCTGCCTGCTGCTAGATTTAGGTTTTTGTGTTTTTGTTTAAACAACAGGAGTCCCTACAATCTTAAAACTGAGGCTTCCTGTTTAGTTCACATGTGCAGTAATAAATAGCCACGTTGCTGACCGCTGAGTTTATTCGGGATCTATCAGTTGAGCCTAAAAAAAGACTTTCGTGATCAATAAATTATGCCTACAGAGACTGTGAGGGCAGGGGCATTGCTAAACATAGGGCTCTACAGGGGCCCAGACCCCCCATTACTCAGATTTTTTTTATTATTATGATAAAGGCCTGCTATGTTTATGAAATGACCAGCGTTAGGCTCCATCTGCTTTCCTTTTGCTAACCCGACTGTTACTGCTGCTTCCAAACAACTGCTGCTGTAAATGGAACAATAAATTATATAAATATCATTAATAATATGGTTGTAATACTTTCTAAACAAAAAAACAACAACTCTTTATTGTGAGTTGTCAAACAAAAGTGAAACATACAAATAGAGAATTTAAAATCTAATCAAATGTATGAATTCATATGGATTTAAGTCAGAAAAAAAACTTACAAGTGAATATCAGATTTTAGATTTCTTACATGAATTTGAAGGTTTGCTTTAAAGGTCCAGCATGATAAAAGTCATACAGTCAGACTTTACTCATATTTATTTATATTTACAGTAAGCTATTATTATAAGTGATTGTTGGAAATTTGCTCCAACAATTATGCTTAAAAAAAATCATGTTGAATTTTATTCTCCAGTAAATGTCACCGAGTCATGATTTGTATTGAAGCTGCTGTCTGACTGGGAACTGTCTGACTGGGAACTGGCTTATTGAGAACTGTCTGGAACTGCCTTACTGGGAACCAGCTGACTATGATTGCATAACAATCATTTATACTGAGCCTTTAAGCAACACTAACGTGGTAACATCAGTGTTGGCAAGCATTAAAATCATGAACCACACGTTCCTCGGTTTCAGACCCAGCAGCAGCAGCAAGTCCATCATCACGTCCAGATGAGGCTGAAGTTCTTCAGTTAAAAAATCAGTCATCTGCAGCTGGTTTAAACAAAATGATCTCCGTAACACTGACATTAAGTTTTATTCTATTGTATGTTCTGCTACAAGCAGGTTAAGATAATCTTGTTACCTTGTTTTCCACATGCCGTATTCATTTTCATACTTTCTCACCACCTCAATCAGATGATAATTAAGTCCCCCAAAAAGGTCAAAAGCCAGTCCAACAAGGACTGAAAATTATCATTGCGAAATTCTCGGTCATGTCTTATTATGCCTTCTCTATTGCAGTTGAGTTGGTTCCTGTTTTATTTTTAAGTTTCTGTTGGTACTTTGAAGCCCTATTTATATACCTTTATTAATATTTTGTTACTCCTGAGTGCTGTATTTTATGATTAAACCTGCACAAAATGAGTCTTATGTCAAAATTTTGGTTGGTTCCACCGAATCTCACTTCAAGGATTATTGAAAAGTTGGCAGCCCTGGAAACGTGAACCACACGTTATGTCTTTACGTTCGTTGCTGAATGCTCTGATTAAAATCAGTAGTAGTAAGCAGTTCTATAGTGTTTTTGTTTTTTTATTTTATTTTCAATTTTAACGGCACAGAACAAAGGTGCTTAACAACCAGAGATTTTACTGCGCGTGCGCGTCTACTTCCCAATCACAGCAATTGCTATGGGGATTGGTGTGTTTGACTTAATGCACTAGGACGTTTTCCATAACTGGCCAATTGCGCTGGTACAGGACAAACAATAAAATTCCACCAACAAAATTCCACACATCCTTGTTTTTGGCTAAAGCACTTTCAACAAAATTTAAATATCTACCAGTTATCATCTACAATTTAAATAAAAAAGATTTTGCTCGTGACTAACCCTTCATAGGCCTACATGTAGCCCACAGTAAAATATTGAAATGTTTTTTGTTTTAGTTTTAAGTTTGTTATTTTAAAATGCATGAAGTGAAAGAGAGATAAAGGTTTTGGAAATAGTACTGGCAAGAATTTAAAACTACTTTCACCACTGGATATA
>JBAMHW010000027.1:9946433-9970044 GCA_037177495.1 Rhadinocentrus ornatus
GTGATCCGGGAGGGGCTCAGAGTAGAGTCGCTACTCCTCCGCATCGAGAGGAGCCAGATGAGGTGGCTCGGGCATCTCGTCAGGATGCCTCCTGGACGCCTCCTGGTGAGGTGTTCCGAGCACGTCCCACCGGAAAGAGGCTCCGGGGAAGACCCAGGACACGCTGGATGGACCACATCTCTTGGCTGGCCTGGGAACGCCTCGGGATCTCTCCGGATGAGCTGGTGAATGTGTCCGGGGAGAGGGAAGTCTGAGTTTCCCTGCTTAGACAGCTGCCCTCGCGACCCAACTCCGGATAAGCAGCAGAAAATGGATGGATGGATGGAACATTACATTTTTAGCATTTTTCTATTCATATTGACCTTTACAGCTGTATTAATTTTCTTTTGAAGAACAAAAAGTATCTAAATCGACTTCAGAATATATTAAACAATATCAAACTAATTGAAGCATATCTACTGGAAAAGTTTCAGTATCACCCATCCTGAAATAAAATATAAGTTTGGTGCAAAAAAGTGTAAATCCAGTAGGTCTTTTTCTTTATTTTGACAACCATAAACTAATTGTAAGGTGCACTTTTGCAATTTTGGGGGTTAAAAAAAACAAACAAATAAACAAACCAAAAAGGCTTGAAAACAGGATCTAGGTTGTTGCACCTGTGAGGGAGACACACAAGGGGAAACATTTCCTTTTGCTGATAACATGACCAGTTGTTCCCCAAAGAATCAAGGTAGTGAAACCTTTCACTTCAGACTGAAACTCCAGCGGTCTACATAAAAATAAAAAAACCCAACTGTGAAACTTTAAAGGGCATAAAGTAATATCTGAGACAGGAACCACGTAGGAAAAATTACCTAACAGGAGTTGCTTTTTTTTAAAAAAAAACTCTTGTACATTAGAGAATAGTAAAGTATAAATATTTATTTCGGGAACGACAGAAAGGGTCGTGAGAATGGTGCAGGGGTAATTGCAGCACGCGTAGCAACGTGGTCTGTGGGATGTGTTATTTCTGTGGTTTTGAAAGCTGTTAAAGATTGTGAGGTGATGCACTGTTTGCACAGTCTGAGACAGTCTTACTCACCCAGACTTAAACTAACATGACATCCCACGCTGCTCACCAGCAATTATGTAAATCAACACTCATGCTAATATAATAGAAAGGGCACTAGTCCTTTATGACAAAAACAAAGGAAATGTGTATTATTCTATATCAGAATTATTATAATGATCTTAATGTTATTTTTAGAACAGAGAGAGTGGAGAAAAAGTGAACATTTCAAAATCATGTGGGTGTGTGTGTGGGGGGGGGGGGGTTCAGGCAAATTAAACAAGATTGACATCTTGTGGTGAAAATGTAAAAATCAGTATTGCACATTTCAATAGGAAAATTGCCAAATAACCTTTTAAAAAAACAAAAACACACTAATGTTGTTAAAAAGAAACGATAACTTATTTCCAAGCAGGGTGACTCCATAAACATCACTCGTTTTTTTTTAATGAGGCCCACAATGAAAACCGTTTTCTCTTAATAAACCTTTTGTTTTCATTAATAGACAAGTTATTTGCTTTTATTACATCAAAGCTGCTGAAATCAGTGTATACAGTGGGTTCGGAAAGAATTCAGACCCCTTTGTATTTTTTAACTCTTTGTTTTATTGCAGCCATTTGCTAAAACCGAAAAAGTTAATTTTATTTCTCATTAATGTACACTCAGCACCCCATCTTGACAGAAAAAAACAGAAATCTAGAAATTTATTATAAAAAAGAAAAACTGAAATATCACATGTTCGTAAGAATTCAGACCCTTTTGCTGTGACACTCATATTTAACTCACATGGTGTCTATTTTTTCTGATGCTCCTTGAGATGGTTCTACGCCTTCATTGCAGTCCAGCTGTGTTTAATTAAACTGATTGGACTTGATTAGGAAAGGCACACACCTGTCTATAAAAGACCTTACAGCGCACGGTGAATGTCAGAGCAAATGAGAATCATGAGGTCGAAGGAACTGCCAAGGAGTTCAGAGACAGAATTGTGGCAAGGCACAGATCAGGCCAAAGTTAAAAATGAATTTCTGCAGTACTCAGGGTTCCTAAGAACACAGCGGCCTCCATAATCCTTAAATGGAAGAAGTTTGGGACAACCACAACTCTTCCTAGACCTGGCTATCCAGCCATACTGAGCAATCGTGAGAGAATAGCCTTGGTTAGAGAGGTAAAGAAGAAGCCAAAGATCACTGTGGCTGAGCTCCAGAGATGCAGTAGGGACATGGGAGAAAGTTCCACAAAGTCAACTATTACTGCAGCCCTCCACCAGTCAGGGCTTCATGGCAGAGTGGCCCGACGGAAGCCTCTCCTCAGTGCAAGACATATGAAAGCCCGCATAGAGTTTGCCCAAAAAACACATGATCACACATGGTCTGAGACTTAGATGGAACTTTTTGGCGTTAATTCTAAGCGGTATGTGTGGAGAAAACCAGGCACTGCTCATCACCTGCCCAATACAATCCCAACAGTGAAACATGGCGGTGGCAGTGTCATGCTATGGAGTGTTTTTCAGCTGCAGGGACAGGACGACTGGTTTCAATTGACGTAAAGATGGGGCCAGGTGCAGAGATATCCTGGAAGAAAACCTCTTCCAGACTGCTCAGGACCTCAGACTGGGCCGAAGGTTCACCTTCCAACAAGACAATGACCCTAAGCACACAGAACAAAGGAGTGGCTTTGGAACAACTCTGACCATCCTTCTTTGGCCCAGCTCGAGCCCTGACCTAAACCCAATTGAGCAACTCTGGAGAGACTTAAAAATGGCTGTCCACCAACTGGAGAGGATCTGCAAGGAAGACTGGCAGAGGATCCCCAAATCCAGGTGTGAAAAACTTGTTGCATCATTCCCAAGAAGACTCATGGCTGTACGAGCTCAAAAGTTGCTTCTACTCAATACTGAGCAAAGGGTCTGGATACTTATGACCATGTGATATTTAAGTTTTACTTTTATAATAAATTCGCAAAAACTTCTACGTTTGTTTTTTTTCTGTCAAGACGGGGTGCTGAGTGTACATTAATGAGAAATTTAACTGATGTGATTTAAGCAAATGCTGCAATGAAAATTTTTTTAAAGAGGTCTGAATACTCTCCGTACACACCAGGTCTGACTAATATCATTCCAGTAACAAATGAACAACTCCACCTTTTCCCTACATGAAGATCTCATCAGGACTTTTTGCATTTATCCTGTTTTTATCCAGAGAAAATACGAATCGGCTAAATAAAAAAAGCAAATATTTGAACAATTGTGACTTTTGTCCAAAGCTTGAGTTTACCAAACTCTTATGTTTGGCAAAGTTCAACCCACAGAGTTTTTGTACTTTCCACTTTTCCATTGAAACAACTGATATCTTCCTTGACATGAAACTTGACTCATGTCATTTTTTTTTTTTTTATATAGAAAAGTGCAGTAAACACGGACTGTTTGTGGCATTTTAACCGAAAGTGAATCTATAAAGTCACTTAGTGGGTTGTGGAAGCAATGAGTTTCCTTAAGTTGAGCATTTTTTTTAGTCTATTTTACATACCACATACTCCACACAAAATCACTCAACATTGCCACAAAATTCTGATAGTTTGGAGAAATCTGCTCACTTAAATACTTTTTGCATACTTTTTTTTTTTTTTTTAACAAAAATGCAATGATTTGTAAAAAATTCCAACCCTGCGAGCAGTAGAACCAGCACGTCAAATACTAAAACTAATTACTTTCTGAAAAATATATACTCATTTTATGCCGCCAACTAGGTGACAATTATTGTTCCATTATGACATTAACATTGATTTAGGACATTATCATGAGAAGCGGTTGTTCACAGGTAGTTGAAGCAAAGTGTGAAGAAATAGCTTAACATTTTCATCTATATGTGAAATTTGGGATTTTAATCATCAAAAAAAGGGCACATAATCTACTTAAAAGATTCCCAGATCCTAGAGAAAACAGTTCAAGTGACAAGGCAAAACATTGAATTCAAGTTCTGGTTTTTAAAAAAAATAAAAATAAAAAAAGTGTTTGTCAATGCACCCAAAAATGCAAGTTAAAGACCAATTTAACAAATAAAATTATATAATGAAGATCAACCACGTTTTTGTAACCACTGCCTTTAATCTAAAAATTGGAAACTCTTTTTGGATAAAGTTGGACAGTGCATCCTCAAAAAAATGGGCCCTTAAATGGGATCATCAACTTCTTCTTGGTCATGTTTCCTCCTAGATGTGGTGGGTGCCAGATTATTTCATATCAGACTTACAAAAGTAAAATTGTGATTTGAAAAAAGAAATAAAATGCATTAAATCAAGTTTTGACTAGTGTCACAGTTCCATTACAACACTGGCATGTAATAAGTGTTAAGCTCAGAACATTAAGTCTTACAATTCACCTTTATTGTAAGAACTTTTACATTTTGTGCTTTGGGCTATAAAATGTTCTGGTGTTCAGGAAATAGACAAATAGATTGTCAAGTTCTGAATAAGAATGCTGCCATCCAGTTATCTTTTTTGTTGCAAACCGGGTTAATTCAGCAAAACAATGGCAAATCACATTTAGCAACAACGTTCTGTAGCAACCTGAAACCTATGAAGCAAGAATGAGCCTAAAATTTTAGGCCATCATTTGTAAGAAAAACAGTTACTCCAGTACTAGAAATACTAACCTGGAATAATGGAAGACAGAAACACATCAAGTTAGATTGTTTAATTGCAATGATGGAATTTATTAACATTTAAAACTTTCTAAATTGTCTTTGTATTTACACATAATAGACTCCACTCTAAAAGTAGATGCTGATTAGATCGACTTTCCCGATACATTTTTAAACAAAAAACATTTCTGTACACTCTGTAGTAGTAACATCCAAGTAAAAACACTGGTGCACCCTACAGTTCAGCGCAGTAAGTCAGAAAACTGTACAGCAATACACACAAATGTAATCACACTCACAAAACTCTCCCAAATTCTTTAAAAACACATGCAGACAGACTCTTAGAAAGATATGCTCACCAGACAGACAGGCATTTGTAACTACAGCAATTCTCATCTGCAGGATTCATCTGTTCGGTTACTGCTGGGTGTTAACCACAGAGCACACAAGGGTTACCGGTCGACCACCCATCTCTGTCCCACAAGCAAAAGCTATAAATAAAGCTTTCATTCTTTCCTCTCAGAGTGACCCACACAGGGCTGGTTCACTGTAGTAAAAGTCAGTCTCATGGCATCTCTGGCTTTCCCGTTACTTGCAGGTTTAAATTTGGATCCCTTATAATCACATCCGTCTTTCCTCACAACCACAAATGGAGGGCTTTCAGGTGGCTGAACAGCCCTCTGATGGTGATGTTGGTGCCCAAAAGTAACCACTGAGCAGTGGTAAAGAACAACTCATGTGGCTTTACAGTGTACTGAATTAGAGGAGCAAAGTCTGCCAAAGTTAAAACAGTCGTCATTGTTTCTAATGCCTGCGAGTTTGTGATTTTTCTTTTAAAAGTATTCTTAAGGGAAGCTATAAATCATAATTTAATGACAGCAGTTAGGTTAGTTATTTTGCCAAAGTTGCCAGCATCTGATCAAACTACAGCGGACCCATCAGTGCTGAGTTTGTAGGTATTAAGCTATTAGAGAATGACACATAATACCAGCTCAACTTTAACTATTGGCATATTAGTTAGGAGAACCTGTAGGTTAACTAAGTAGGTTATACAGATGGAAAAAGTGTGAAACAAGGAGAAAAATAAATAAATAGAAGTTACAATTATAGTACACAATATCCAATTACCCATGGCCACCCGGTCCTTCCATGATACACTCATCAACACTGCCATCTTTCTACAGAAGCAGTAATGTCCATCAGTCAATTGTGTGGTTTTAGTTTATTTTAATTTGTGTCTTCACTAGCTGTACATCCCCAGTTTGTGTAATCAGAACCAGCATATTTGTTCCCTCCTCTGAGGATTGAGCTCGAGGGCACGGTGCTGAGCCGCTAGGTCAGGTCAGAGCTCTGCTGGACCTTCATCAAAGCAGCCTCAATGCCGGACTCCAAATCAGTCTGGACAGAAAGAGAGAGAGCGGGAGACAGTTATTGGATCAGCCTGCAACCAGAAACTTTCACAATGTTGAATTTCTTCTCTTTTTTTTTGTCATCATGCATTTCTGCCTTGGCAGGCTGTGTGTTCCTGTTGGATCGCGGCACCCTCTTCCTGATGGGGCGTCCATGAGATTTAATCAGTAAAACATCCGCCATGCAAAAGGGGAAGATCAGGTTTTTGGGCCATTACCCAATTGGTTAGTATTTATCCATCAACTGACACAATTCTTCCATTAATCCATGCTTAAGCTTTAAATAGAACAGATCTTTGTTTAACTGGTGAATTAAAAGCACAGCCTGAACCCTTTCCACTGCAGTGAGGGGCTCTGTTACGCTTTAAAGGCAATTGTGCTGCTATGATAATGGAAGCACCTGCAAGCCTGGCCAGAGTTACTTTCTAATACTTTTCCCTTAACTAGAAACATCTGTATGTTCCCTATGAAATGACTATAAATACCATAACATTAACTGATCCCCTGAACTGAAAGAGATGGTTTTCTAGTGTTCACACAACCCAGGTTTCTCCGCCAACTAAACATGTCCAGTTGGATTTTCTTCTATCCAACATCAGCAAACCGACTGTGGCCCAGAAAGGTCTGTCACAGTTGAGATTTAGCAGATGTCAACACATTCAGACCAAAAATAGACCATTTGTTGTGATCTGAATCTAGATGTCACAATAGGATGAGATCACTAGTCTGGCCAACCAGATGTGGACTAGAGACTAAACATTTTAGCTACCTTAGATAGAACTAAAACTAAAACTTTAAAAACCTTTAAATAGGTAGAATGAATTTAATAATCACTCCAAGTACAAAAGCAAAGCTGTGTGGAAAGTGGAACTCCAGATCTTTGCACTGGCTTCCTGTCTGTCAAAGAATTGACTTCAAAATGCTGCTGTTAGTTTATAAAGCACTGAATGGTTCAGGTTCAGTCAAAGCTATTTTCCGTTTCCAGGGTCAGAACCAAACATGGAGAGGCAGCTTTTATGCTCCTCACATGTGAAACAAACTTCCAGAAAACTGCAGCTCTGCTGAAACTCGTTTTAAAATCAAGGTGAAAAACTTTTATATTTGCCACTTTTGATCCAAACGACTCACACTGGAAATTTCTTGTATTCCATCTACTTTATTTTAGCTTTCAGTTTTGTTAAAGGTTTGTTTTTAATGTCCTTTTTAAAGCTTCCTGCACCCTGCTGTAATGCTTTTATTGTTTTATGCAACAGACCTTGAAATGTTTTGCACATTAAATAGGTTATATAAATAAATTTGCCTTCAAATAAAGTTATAAAAAAAAAAAAAAGTACTTTTTTGTATTGTGGTTAAAATACAAAGCATTAAAGTAACACTAATGCAAAACTCCCAAACCTTTGCGCGTAAGTGCAGTGTGTAAATACACACAGATGTTAACATTCCTGGAATGGCCACAGAGACCAGTTAGTTCTGGCACGATGGTGAAACTGGAAGCATCACCACAGCTATTTCACTTCATTATGAGGCAAAGCAGCAAATTTAAATGGCAGACCACCATTGTTCAGGGTTAACTTCCCACAGTGATGCTCCAGCTTCCTAACACAAATAAAAGGTTTAGTAGTAATAAAAACACAGGTTATTTATAATAATATCTGATAACACAACTTGTTTGTATGTTCTTTTGCGGTTTTAAAATCAGGAGAAAAAAATAAATCTAACCTGTATGGAGAATAATTCAGAAGCACCGAGTGAACAAAAGTTCCTCAATTTAAAAATATGTTGTCATGGACAGAGGTTGGAATTGCATCATGTAAATTCCACAAAGGAATGAAAAAACAAACAAGTACATGCACATCTGTGCATGCACACAAAACACCCACTCATCCACTAAGACCACATGCACAAAACCATGAAGCATTATAGGAATTCCAGTTGTGATGAAGCGGCTGCCACAGCTCACTGTACATGTGGCAACAATGCGAGTCACAGATGCTGAATTGACACATGTAGCCTAAAAGCCTATTAGAGCAAAAGTGAGAAGGTAGCACAGCTGGAAGATAAATACAATCACTTCACGCATCTGAGGAAAGAATAATTTAGATTAAAGGTTGTTTTCTTGGCAGTGACCAGCAGGTGTCGCCTTCATCATGTTTGGAAGTCCATTTCCTTTTATTCTTTTTTCCTAGATCAAATCTCAAAGGAGCTGTCAGTTCTGCCCTCGTGATTCAAGGTCCGACTATGTTTGTATATTGGACCGGATGTGGTACCTGCCCCTTTACTTCCTGCAGCGCCACAGATAAAAACTCTTATCTGTCAGCTTCCTGTCCCCACAGCACCTTTTAGTCTGTACATCTCCACCCGCCCTCCACAAAGACCATGGAAACACAGCCACAAATAGACCAGCAACATTTTACTGGAAGAGCCTCAAGCCTTGTCCGTTCTTCCCAGCCGTGATTGAAGCAGGCAGAGGCTAAATAGTGTCCTTGATTCAGGAGGAGCCAGAGGCCTGTTTGAGGCCGGCTTTTGGTTTGACCTCAGCCGCAATCGTCGTAACTCTATCATGGGCCAACGGTGGCTTCTCTGCAGCTTAGACACTTTTGTCCAGACTGCTACACACACACACACACACACACACACACACACTTGAGGAATTTCAGCTGTTCCGCTAAAACAGGGAGGAATTTACTCATTTGATTTGGTAGTATACACCGAGGTAAACCATCTAAACCCTAGTGGGATCCAAGTCTAGCAAACAGCTTTATTTTATAGTATTTGTTTCCATTTTAAAAAGGTATTCACGTGAGATTTTTGTAACCACTCAAAGTCATAGCAAAGGTCTTAAAAGGACTCAGTTGATCATACTGGGCCGGTTGTTCAAACGTAATCCAATCGGATTTCTGTTATCGGATAGGATCAAATCTTGAAAATGGGTTGTTTAAAACGGAAATCTGGATTCTGAAATCCACTTGGATCACGTAATCCTATCCTGGTTGTTATCTGGATAAAACCCTCAGTTTGGGTTGTTTAAAACTTTTGAGCAGAATCCGGATAAGTTTGATTAAAAAAACAAACAGGATTATCCTGGTTCCAACAGAGGGCAGGATTACAGGATTTCAGGAAGAAACTGCGGTACAACCCAACAGCTGATCAAATAATAGAACCTTTTATTTGGTGCATATGCTTATATTTGTAATTTGCACCTGACTTGTTTAACCGTTACAGTGATAAAGAGGTTAACATAGGACAGGCTCCTATTAAGCCTTTCAGCATAGTAAAATAAAAACGGTAAAAAAATAAAAATCATAAACATGACATGTCACTGTGAAATAAACCCCACAACAAATCCAGTAAGAAACACAAATTAAATATTAAAATTTCCTGTTATTCATTTCTGAATAATTGAAAAGAACCTGTCTAATAAAAAAAATTTCTAACAATTTCTTCCCTCACTACACGTCCCGTCGGTCCCTCATTCTGACAGAGAAGAGGTTGGGCCGGTACCTCCACACAGGGCTCGGGTGTGTCTTTAAGGCAAGGCAGTTTATTAGTACAGCACATTTCATGTACAGGACGATGCAAAGTGCTTTACATAAAACAAAAGAATTACAGATATTAAGAAATAATAAAAGGCAGCAACAAATAGCAAGAATCACAATAATAATCCTGAAAACATTGTCAGAGGGAGATTCCGCTTGGTCGCAATGACAATACATGCATGTATTATGTGACATGGTCCCGGTTGTTACAGTCGCAAACCGTCTGGTCTACCTGTTCTCCACATGGCCGCCAGCGCACACTGATCTACAGGCTGGAAATCCAGTGATCCAGTGATTTCGTGATCCTGAAAAATTTGGATTTTGGATCAGGGTGATCCAATCCTATTTTGCTTTGAACAACCGGGATAAAAGTAAGCCGGATTATTCGATCCGCCGTCCCAAAAAAATGAATTACCAAATCCAGATAGCTTTCACCTGGATTAAATTTTTTTAACTGGCCCACAGAAATGATAGAAAATCTGTTTACGAACAGAATAATCTGCTGTAGTTTGGCCTGTTAAATTTGAGAAAAAGACAAAGCTTGGTAATATTTTTCTAATAAACGAGTACTTTGTCTTAAATATCTTTCTGGTTGTTTATTTTCGTCATGAATATTGAACAGTGGAAGTTTTAGGCGCTTTTAAACATTTGAATAATAACCATTTCCCTCACAAACTAGATCCGTCACAAACTACTGCCAATCATACCATATCCATAAATTATTGTATTCAAACGTACCCACAATCTTAAGTTATATGATCCCAAATTAGTCATTACATGCATGTTGTGAAGAATATGATCCAACCTATCAAGCCAGCTCCAAATAAGGAGACACTTTGCAAAAATCCTCCTCCCTAACAACACTCTGAACCACATCACTGTAAAAGCCTGTCTTCCCGGCACATCCCAGCCAGGACTTGGAAATGCAGTGTGTGTTTGTACAGGCTCCCTTATTCAGGCCCCTAATGTCCGTCTTCTTCCACGGACCAATGGATTAGACTGAGAAACCGGGTCCATTCTTCTGGCTGTTGACTCCAGACAATCAGCACAACCACTTGAAATTCTATTCAGGATCCACAGAGTTGGTAAATGAGGTAAACTCAAATCATGTGGAAAGTCTCAACTAAACTAAACAGGCGATTCATTTCTAGACAGGAAAAAAAACGGTGCCAAAGACAACACAATCACTCGCATGCAAGCAAAGTATTTGAGGGTGTTACGATTGTATGCAGCAAAAACACTTAAATCAACACCCAGCTGAGGGCCTTCCTGGTGTACAGTTGTGGGAAAAAGTTGGTGATGTGATGAATTGATGAGTAAACAAGCATGAGTGCAATATATCAACCACTTTCCATCGTTAGGAAACAAGGAAAATGTGAGCAAGTCCCACTTGCTTTCTTGTTGCACTAGGAAGCAGTGATGAGGAGGAGCTGTCGGAAAAGGAAACTCTTTAATCATTCCTGTATCTTTTGACTGAGCTAAAACCAAACTGTACGCAGCCAAATCAAGAGTGGTCATGTGATCATCCTGACCTCAATATATTTGCTTTGCTTTTGTTTTTCTTCCTTTGCAACTTTAGTTTGGCCAACACTCGCAGCATCTCCAGCCCGTGCTCATGTTGCAGCTAAAGTTCGGTTTTCTGTGCCTCTCCAAAAGATTTATGATAAAGGAGAAATGGGCAGAAGTCCACATGCTACATCGCACTGGCACCACACTGTCTCCATGACACCCAGAGAGGAAAGGCGTTAACAGGTGACCCAAAACGTGCAGGGTGACTGCAAGCTTGAGGTGTGCGACCTTTTGAGTCTGATTCCTGGTAAATGTGGGTTATCTTGTGGTTTCATAAACCTCCAGTTGCAAATACTATAAAAAAAAAGAAAAAAAAAAAAGTCCCACACAGAATAAACACATAACATGATTAAGTGTTTTAGCAACTTTTCAGACACAACCACCATCTTTTTTATAAACAGCTGCACAACAGTTAAAAACCGAGACAGCAAGGTCAAGGCCAGAACTGCCTTTTCCAATCTGAGATATCTAATAGCCGTTAAGTCTTTTATAAAAAAAATTGCTGGAGGTGCGCCCATCTAGAAAGGGGAAATACTCACTGTTTAAATCCAGTTACAATGTCAGGGATGGTGACAGAAAATAACAAGAAGTCAGACAAGTCCTAGTCAGAAACATGGCCGACATTTTCCAGCTGACGTTTCCGTATTTAATGAGTAAAAAAAAACACAGGCAACTTATTCAGTAAATGTAAATTCTGCCATTTAGTTAAATGATCTACACAAGTTCTAAAAAATGTTTGTTGTAACCTGCACGAAGATGGCTACAGGAAGGGAAGTAGATGAATTTGAGGGGCAGGGCCGCAGCACAGCAGAGAGGGACCAGCAAGTGGTATTTGTTAAAATTTTTAATCTAAGCTTAGTTTATACTTTTAGTATTTAACCTTCTTTGTCTCTTGTTTGATGTTAGTAAATAAGTGCACAGTAATTGAAGGCTTTACCAATTTATCATGATTTTGGTCTTTAATAGAAATTACGGTCGTTTGGTGTTACAGAACCGAAACCTTGAGTTAACAGATGACCGAGCAAGAGCCAATGGCTAAGCTTGGCAATGACTGATGTTGATCAGCAACTACAAGTAACCTTTGCCATAAACAAGCAGCTCTGATTCAGTCATCAAAGAATAAAAACATAACTAAAATCAATTTAGACAAACACTGGCTGTGCTACTGTAATTCTTGGCTTGTTTTTATCAGGGGCAATAAAATTCCAGATTTTTTTCCTGCTTATGTAACCAGGATAAATGAGAACACTTCACAGTCACTACAATGACAGGCACTCAAAACTTGGCCAGCATTACAGGCCACAAGAAAAACAATGCCCTGCATATCGGCTGGATGTTTCTCCTCCCATGGCGTTCCAGTAATAAAGAAATCCAGTAAGAATGTATTTAGGTACTATCGTAAAAGGTTTAACCTGTTTATTTAAGTCACTGCTCATTTCTATGAC
The DNA here is from genome assembly GCA_037177495.1 of Rhadinocentrus ornatus. Lineage (NCBI taxonomy): Eukaryota > Metazoa > Chordata > Actinopteri > Atheriniformes > Melanotaeniidae > Rhadinocentrus > Rhadinocentrus ornatus. The sequence goes on from JBAMHW010000027.1 coordinate 9,959,079, forward strand.
CACATTTCTTATTGCTATAATTAGGCAAGCGTTTCCCAGAACATCAGTCTTCAGCTGAATTTTAAAGAATTATTTAAAACACAAATGTTTTTCACCTTCTTCGCCCACATTTTCCTGAGCTACACAGATGCTGAAACTGGCAACTCTGAAAGGGAAAATCAGGACGTAGGACATATTCCAAAAAAAACAAAACACTTGCATGCACAGCCCTCCCGCACTTCCTGAAATTCTGTTAGAAACTGGAACTTTACTCTTTATTTCATTGCACTGAGGTGTTAAATGTGTAGTGTGTTTCTGTGGGGTGTGAAGTAAACGTTAGACTCACCTTTAGTGCAGATGAAGCACTTGCAGAGACATACACAAAGACACAAGAGGAGGACCGTCGCCACACCGCACACTGAGATGAGGATAATTACAGCCGGACGCACTGTGGCATACAAACACAATTATATGAAAATACTGTTTGTTTAAAAGAAAAACCATGTGCAAAATGTGGGACATGTGGACTAAACATGTTAAGTGATGAGGTATGAGAATAATGATTCACTTGAGAAAATCATGCTTCCCGTATATGCCCACATTACAGGATGCAGCAGCCCATCAATGCAGCCTGTAATTACCCACGACTAAAATAGCAAAAGCACACAAAGACCTCCATTCCCATGAATCTTAAAATACGCTACATGTATGCTGTATAAACTCCTCACCGTCTGTATTGAGGGGCAGTGTCAGGGGTTTATCCAAACCCGGATGGTGCACGATGCACTTGACTGTCAGGTCACTGAGCAGCGCTGATTGGAAGAACAGCGTGCTCGTCACCATCGTCGTGCCGTCGCCCTGCTCATAGGCTGACGAAACGGGCGGCCCAAGAGTTTGGTCGTCACCGCCGATGTTCCATGTGATCTCTGCTGCAGGCCGTGACCGAGCGGTGCAGTTCGCCTCCGTCACTTCTGGTGATGATGTCACGTAGTTCACCTCCGGTTTAGGTAAAACTGAGGAAAGAGAGATTGGAAGCGTCACTCAAAACAGCAAATACTTCAGTGGGTTTATTTCATGTGGTGTTACTTTTATCTTTTGCAGCCTTTAAAGGCAGCATAATGGAGACGAGCCCACATTGATGCAAGTCTGAGAGGCCAGCCTAGAAACAATAGCCAGACAGAACGTAGGCAGAGCAGCTTTTACTGACTTGTGTGTGTTTATGTGTGAGTCTGAAGGTTTGGTTCCATTGGTTTCGAACAAAAACAAAGCCTGTTAAGCAGAGCAAGAGGGACAAACATGCACTCACACACACACACCGAGGCCTTGTGTCTGAGGAAACAGTGCGCCAGTCATCCCCTGGGCATTATCCCAAATTAATCACCACTTTCCCCTCTTTGTGTGCGTTTTATCGTTGCAAACACACACACGGAGGAAGACTGGCCACTCACACTCCTGGAAAATTGGCTCAGGACTTACTTAAGAAGTCCTCTCCAGCTTGGCAAGGAAAAGAAGAGCATGGGGTTAAGTGTTGCCGAGGGACAGAGACGGGTCATACAGTAGTTTAATGACCGACTTCAGTACCTCTCACCTCCAGCTCGATAGGGTTTGTTTATACACAGCGCATCCTTTTCCTGAACTACATGAGGGATGCACTCGTGACCTTACCAGAACACACACTTCCTCCCTTCCTCCTGTATAGCTCCAGTGTGCATCATTTGAAGAAAATCTATTAAATATGTGCATTTGCCATAGTTTTTTCTAAACATAGCACTGAGTTGTGTAGATTATTAAGCAAGAACGATCAAATAAGACATAATTTTGTTGCATTATAACAGGTTTAAAGAGCTTGGCCTGTACTGAAGACTGCAGGTCAGGAAGACTTGTTTTACTTAGCCAAGGCACATGCAATCAAGATGTTATTTACTGTGAATAGCTGAAGGAATAAGAGTTCACCTTACTCTGGAAATAAATTAAGTCAATTAAGAAATATTCTAGAAATGTGTCATTTTTAGTGTCTTTCAGCTCTTTTTAGGCGGATTTCTGCCCTTTCTTTCAGCTTAGGGCTCTACTTCTGTCTGATTCTGCTTTTCAATGTTTAGATTACCATTCAGGTTGGCATTTAAGGTGTGTTCAGTATTAGTACATCATAAAATACATCCTCTCTCTCAATTTATACCTCATTTAGAGACGATAGGTCAGCCTCCAGAATGTACTGGTATTTTTAACACTGAAACATTCCCTTTGTCATCGGCTGCAAAACAAACCCACAACAATTGATGAAGGAGTTTAAATAAATAAAATAAGGAAAAAAAAAACAACAATCAGTATGTGGTTTTATTTAAAATTCATTGTGTAGCAAGACTATTAAAATCCATCAGGTTTGTCCACATGTTCTTCTATAGTATTAAATAGGTGTCGAGAACAGAAAGTAGTCCATGTACGTGCAGGTTTAGTAGCAGAGTAGAACAATGCGACACCACTCCAAAAGTCTCCTAAATGTGCCCAAAGTCTTTTGCAGTCAGACAAGCAACTATCCAATAAAGTATTCCAGCTGCCTGAAAATGCTTTGCCTTTCACTTTGCCTTCTTCTGCTATGTGGGGAACAACTAGGAAAAAAGACTAAATTGAGCCTTTTTCTAAAAAAAAGGTATTGTAAATTTAAAGCAATTTCCATAAAAAACAAAACAAAAAAGTCTCACCATAAACAGAGAGGCAGGCGGTGGCGCTTTTGCTGCCATCTGGGAACGTGTGGAACTCGCAGGTGTAGCAGGCCTCGTCCTCCGTGTGGACCTGCTTGATGGTCAGCTGGGTGTCTTCCAGCGTCTGGCTCAGGCTAACACGATCCTTGAAATGCTCATCTGTGAGGTGGCCTTCTTTTGTGTAGAAGGCCACGGTGGTGGTGTCGCCCTGCTCGGCTGTCTTCCTCCACAGTACCTGCTGAACACTCTCGGGGAGGCTGTACCAGCAGGACAGAGTGACAGACCTTCCACTTATAGCTGTCCGGTTCCCTTCCAAATGAACTTTCCCTTGTAGGAAGGAAGACAGTTTTCCGATTATGGAAGTTTACTGTGAAAATTTTTAGCTCACATCACGTACAGTAGAATCTTTACATCTGGGATAAATAAAAATGTTTGTGTACATTTAACGCCAACAGGAAGAACTATACTCTGCTGGGTGGGTGGCTTCTCCTGCTAACTTCCTGTTTAAAAGGCACTTTAAAAAAAATAAGCAGTTCGGTGACTCTAATCAGAACACCGAAGAATCAGTGACCTTGACAAACTGAAAAAGGCTTTGTCTTCATGGAGAAAAGAACAAAAGTTCAAACATCAGGTGGGTCTGAATCACACAAAAAAAGCACCCTGAAGATAACAAAAAACAGAAATGAAGACGTATTAAAGCAGTATTTCTCCTCGGGATCCCCTGCCCTGCCTCAAATGAATGGCTCGTAGGCAGGCTTGCAAAGTATCTGACAAGCAGTTCAATTAATCTGAACCAAGTGTGCTGGAGTTGGAAGGAACTAAAACATGTAAGGCAGTGGTCCCCGAGGACCAGGATTGAGAAACACCGTTTTAAAAGGAACCTTCATCATCTACGATATTAATAAAGCAAGTAAAAGATGGTGCCCAACCAGTGACACTGATGCACGTCTTGCCCTCTTGCTGCCCTCCAGGGAAAACGTCAAAGATGCAGCTGTAGCAGCCTCCATCACCCAGCCGCACCCTCTTGATGGTGATGTAGCTGGCATCGTTGTGTGAGGAGGTGAGCTGAACATTGGGTTCTAGGTGGGAGATGTGAATCGGCACACTTTGCTCGTATGCCAGAATCAGCTCGGAGTGCCTGTTGAGCCAACGTACTTGGCGGACGGTGTCGCCTGTTGCCGTGGTGATGTTGCAGCCAAGCACGAGGGGGTGACCTGCCTCTGCAGTCAGACTGGCAGGAGCTATGACCTGACCTGATGGAGGGCACAAAGAGCTAATCAGCTGGGGTCAGGTATTAAAGAATCTAAAAATGCAGAGTAGCAACTGGTTCTGCTGTGTGAAGAGTAGATTAAAGTAGCAATGATGCATATGGATTTAGAATTTCATTTTAAACACTGGTTTCTGCTGGTTGTAACCAGAGGTTATTTGAGTTACTGTTACCTTTCTAACATCTCCAATTATTCTGCCCATTCTCCTCTGACATCAATAAGGCAGTGTGGTCCAGACAACTGCAGCTTAGAGGATATTTTCTCTTTTTCAGATCATTGTCTGTAAACCGTACAGCTGGTTGTGTGAAAACCCCAGTAGATCAGCAGTTTCTGAAATACTCAGACCTTGTCCGACACCAATAACCATGCCCAGTTCAAAGTCACTTAAATCATTAAGCTGCTGGCCTGTGATTGGCTGATTAGCCATTTGTGTTAACGAGGACTTAACAAGTGTACCTAAAAAAAGTAGCTAGTGGGGGTAAATAACTTTCAACGCTCCAGACTTTATTAAAAAAATTATTTGAAATAGTATCTTTGGGCATTTTGTAACTTGCATCCTGTTGCATATCATTTAAATTTTCTATAATTACATCTGCAAAAACATCAAAACACAGTTTAATAATCAAATTTTCCAGCCAACTTTATGATTCCCAAAGAACTATTAGCTAAAGACACTGCAGTGTGATTTCAAAAAATAAAAAAAATAAATAAAATCTGAATAATAGGAAAGTCAGGCCTAAAAAGCGGAAGCAAATAATAAGTCAGTGAAAATGATGTCTTGAAAAGAGTGCTGACCCAGAAATTGCACTTTTTCAAGTTAAAACATGTGTATTGGACCGAAGTGTTAACTTCCCTGAAAGCCTTTCTTTTGAAGGCGGTCGGGTTTTTCCCCATCGGGGCCCTTTGATCACAGCAGAACCGCTAACAAGGGTAAACTCTTGCTAGCGCGTGATTTTAATTTACTTCTGTGATTTCATCATCACAGGAATAAGCCAGCCCCTCTTCCTAAAATCATGCTTTATAGTGATGGGCTGTTCAGCTTTTTTCAGAGAGCCGGCTCTTTTGGCTCGGCTCCCAAAGAAGAGCCGGCTCTTTTGGCTCCCAAACGGCTCTCAATTTAGCGTCTTTTGAAAACCCGTTTAGTGCAGCATTTTTACGAGAAGCCTTATATTTGCCTCCTCTTAAGAATTTGTTTTGATACAAAACCATTGACTTTTGTTTACTATTTCAGCAAAAATCTTATATTGAACAAATGGACAAACAAATCCACAAAACCGAACGAGAACCAAACTCAAGAAAGCAGCATTAATGTCCTCGGTGCAGGTTGGCATTCAGAAAAATAAGATGCCTCATCTTGGATGGGCTGATCCTATATACTATAGCCTCACATGCGATTGGCCGCCTGTCCATGCGGGAAAATCCAAACAAAGCAGTGCCATGGGCAGAGCTGAGGCTGAGCACTGAGAGCTAAGCACGCAGTAATGGGAAAAGCAAACCAGGAGCCGGTTCTCACTTGATGGGCTCTTCTGACTCACTACTAAGCATCGGCTCTGAGAGCCGGCTCTTTTGCGCATGGCACATCACTAATGCTTTAGATGTGGAATGATGCGATTTACGCAACTAAAGCTAACGCTAATGCTAACGCTAATGCTAAGGGACGAGCATAAAAGTTTAACCTCCTGCAATGTACAAATGAGCCCCGTGCTTTCTTTTTTTCTAAGTGTGGTGAAGTGCTCTGCCACGTAACTTTTTGTCAACATTTTTGTTGTAAACGTGCTTCTTCCACCATCTCGGTATCTTCACTCTCAGTCTCGGAGTCTGGTTCAAACATAAATGGCTGAATTCTGTAAGCTGCTGCTCGGTCAGGTTCGCTCGCTACTACTAAGCTGTTGTTGTTTTCAAGTCGGACGCACTGTGCATGCACTGGGCCAGCCCCCCTTCCGACTCTGGCTTCCCTGCGGCCAATCAGTGCGCACCTCATTAACAGTCAAAAGTCTAAAATTGCATGAACTCTCATGAGAAAGTTGTGGTATGACCAAAAGGTCAGAACAAGTTTGATTTTTTTTTTTTTTTTAATAAATTTTCCCCAAAAAAAAAAAAAAAATTTAGACACCTGGTGGACAGTGGATACATGAAAAGACCAGGTGACACCTTCAAGAAAGAAAGTTAGGGGAGGGGGATCTGATCCATCTGGACTTTTGGTTTATCCATCTACTGCTCACTGAAGCCTCGTCGAAAAAGGTCTCCATGGAAGGATGGCTGTCACGATGACATGACAGGAAACAGGAAGGAAAAGCTGAGGTATGTCTAATGACACAAGCAGAGGCTTGATCATCAGTGGCAACAGGTCTGGTGGAGTGATGAATCCTCGTTACAGCTGAATCCTCAACGTTACTAAAGCAGTGTGGGATTATCTTGACAGAACGGAACAAAAAAGGAGGCAACATCCAAAGAAGAGCTTTGATTTGTCTGTCAAGAAGCCTGAAGAACTTTTCCTGAAGACTAAAGAAATCAGAAAGCTTGTCGAAGAGGGTGGTCCAGCTCATTAGAACTGTGTCTGCATTTCCATTTATGATTGGACATTTTTCATTAAATCTCTGTACCTATTTACCGTTTTATTGGGAATGTCTAAAGAAATGAGGGTAAGCTGTGTACACAGAGAAAAACAACACATCTTGGAAAGATTATGAATAAACAACACTTCATCGGACTGTAATGCATGGGTTGAGAACAACGGCTTAAATCTTCAGCAATTATGCGTGAAATTTGAAAGATAAATACAATAGTTTTTATAACTGTTACGCACCACTTATAGTAAGTTGTGATTAAGTTTTGCCAAATAAAGGATTTCTCTGATACTTTTATGATCTGTAACACAATTAAGGTAATCTAACTACGTACGGTTGTTACTGCCTGCAGATCTGAAATTCTCATAAAAATGAGCTACAGTCCATTTCAAAAAGCACCATCTGGATGCAGAATGTACCTCGCGTTGTCGAGACGGTTGCTCCAAAGATCCACAAGAGCAGATGAAGGGGGAGGGCGGGTCCACACATCGCACATTAAACCAGGATTACCAACTCACACGTTGACCCAGTCTCACATCCAGTCTGCAGCTGCAAACACAAACAGTCAGAGCACTACAACCACAGCCAAAATCCTGCTGGCAGACCTCAGCATTAAGCATTTTTTACAGCTTGTGGCCACAAAAACTCTGAAAAAATAATGTTGAATTTGCAAAGATTAAATAAAAGCAACTGTTAAGCAGATGTACCCCTGTAAGTCGTCCAGTGTTGTGACTTGTTGAGCTGCTGCTGGTCAGCACAATCGTAGCTGCATCTTACTGGCACGTTGTCTGTTGAGCGGGAAGCCAGAGGATGACATTAGCAATGACAACATCACCTCAGCAGCATGACAGATTACACTCCTTGTAGCTAAGGGAGAAATACAAAGATGTCAACACTTTTTGGGGGTTTATTTGTTCACGTGATGTTGTGGTTAGCAGTCACCATGGCGATATCCAAGCATCAACAACAGCTGCTGATTAAAGAAACATCACCTGGGGTCTTATGGAGGTTTTAAACGTTAATCCACAGCATGATCCGTGCCGGTAAGCTCAATTATCTAAGAGCAAAACAAGCTGCCACCTAAATGTCTAGACAGCAGCGAGGGCTGAGTTTCAAAATCAATAGGCCTACCTCAAGGAAATTACAGAGGCCGGATCATGATGAGAAGACATTACTCATTCAGGTGATCACAATAATGGGTATCTTTGTAAAGGAGAGGGTGTGTGTGTGGTCAGGGTGCAGGCGAGCCCAGAGGTTTGTTGTAAACACCACGTTATGGCAAATCAAAGCACTCACTGTTTAGGAGACTACAGAAAAATGCCACTTTCAATCTGCTTCAAAACTGGCTTCAGATCAGCTTTAAAGATCCTGAAAAACGTGCAATCAGGTTTCAATCAGAAGTAAAATGGATTTAATGGGAAGGTTTATCACCCCCCCCCCGCAGCCTCAACCACTAGACAGACCAGGTCCAGACCTTGGAGCTTTATGAGCAATATTAGCTCTTTTACAGCGCCCACCATCTGGCTTCAAACATGCAGCCTGCTCCTGTTGGGCAACAGTTAAACCACTTTTCCACTACAAAAACCACTGCTGCAGACAGCTCTAATGGCTAAATCTACCCCAATCAAATCGGCTGTTTCAATGCTTTTAAAGCAGATGCCTTGAAATTGTGCAGCATGTAGGGCAGAGAAATTTCTTCTAACATTTGAGGGATTTTTCAGCTTCTTTGGAAGTGCAAAGTTAGACTAAAATAAATAATATGCAGACAATAGAAAGTGCCACACGTCTGTGGGAATGAAACCACATAAATCCCTGCTCTACATCTACAGCTGGATCAGCTACAGAAAATGATAAGGGGTTTCTTTAGAAAAAAAACTTAAGTTTATAATTATTTCCACATTTTTAACATAACCCAGCCCATTCTGTTCGAGTAAATCTGCCTCTTGAAGGGCCTTCCATAAGAAAAACATTAAAAATGGATCAAACAGGTGCTACAATTAAACATTTCTGGCACAAATAAAGCAGTTTTAGTTTTTCTAAATCTATATATTGAAAGGAAATTCGTTAGAGAGAACAAACAGCAACTGATGGAAATATTAAGTTGTCACCATTAAGAGTTTTAGATATTCATCACAGGTGGATTCAATTAAATGTTCAGGCTGAAAACTGCGCAGTTTTCAGATTCTGGGTCGACGTTGTTGCGACTTTTTTACGACAAACACAAAAAACTTACTTTCTGACAGATATCTCCCTCAAAAAAAATGCTGACTCCCAGGCTTTGCGATGCTCCCAGTCCAACAAGTACAGTCAGTGTGAAGGTACACGCTCCAGAGCTCCTACATTTAACAGTGAATGACTTCCTGTCGCCTCGCGCTGTCCCAGGTCTTTAATAAAAGCCTCGGACACCTGAAGAAACAGAGACCCCTAGTGGCCAACATGTGCTACTGCAGCAGAGTCACTGAGTAACAACACAATAATATTATGAATAATGTGTTCCAATAAAATTAAAATATGTTGTAAGAATTTGGATTAAAATTGTGGAATGACGCAGAATGACAAGGTACAATATGGACTTTTACAGTTTTACATCCCAAAAATAAATATAAAGTGAAGCCATATAAACACAGTCAAGCTTAATTTGACCTTTAATTCCAAGTAAAATGTGTGAGAACCAATTCTCATTATAAGTCTTATGAACTGGGACATCGAATAATCAGGTCTTCATAAAACCACAATGTAAGACCTTAAAAATAACGCCTTAGCTAAAAAAAAAAAAAAATTAAAATGAAATAGAATAACTTAAAGCAATATTTTATGTATGATTCTATCAGTATTTCATTGCGTTGGACAGGAATTTAGGACAACTTTTCCTCACATTCCTTCAGTTCATTGAGGTTTGTAGTGTTTGTTTCTGCGTAGGTCTCTCACGGTCCAACCCACAATTCAATTAGGTTGTTGTTTGGAGCTATTTCCCAGCATCCCTTCCAAATGATCCATACTTGCTTAGTCTATTATTAATCATCAACTTTTACATTAAACATGCCAAATGAGGCTTTGCACTTTATCTGAATATTGATCTGACACTGGGTTGAACTTAGAGTGATGTCGACTACTTAGAAAAATTGCAAATGACTTTTCTCTCTGTAGTTTTATAAAATGATTTTTATCCTTGGTATTAACACACCTGAATGCTAGAAACCAAGAAATAGCCTCTTTTATTTACATAGATTTACTCACACATGGTTATGATAAATTAATGTTATCTAACCTTTTATTTACTATGAAAGCCATAAAGATAAACAAAGTTTTTTTCAAACACTGTTCTTTTCACAAGAATGTAAACACGTTTAACCATCTGATATATATTTTTTTCTTATTCAGTTGTTGCCATATTTAGATTTACTGTGATTCAAACAATGGTGCAGAAAGAAACATGAAATATGCAGCTGGCTAATAATAAACATGCAACAATTTTTTTATTACATCCACACAAATGAAAGAGAAAGAAAAGCAAAAACTAAATAAAAAATCATTTTAAGCAAATGCAAAAGATTGATTTATAAAATGCTAAATCAGTGCAACAGTTAACAAGTTAAATACATCATTTGTCATTACATTAAAGTTATTATTGTAAACTTGTATTATTATCATTAAAAGAGAAAAATAAACACAAACATGCTTTCTGATCCATCTCATCACATTAAACTTATTATGAATTCTGCAGTTTCCATGTAATAAATGAGGTTTCACACAATCTTGAATTTGATTTTATCTGATATCCTGACTTCTAATAAAAAATAGATCATATCACACAGGGACGTTAGTGAGGTTTGACTATAAAAACACATTCACACAATAGGCGGGAAACAAATGACAAACCATTTATCATATGTGCTTCGATTTGAATGATTTCAGTCATGATTTATCTTGTCCATCTCTGAGCCTTTGAACAAACAAAATCATTGCAATCGGTCCCTATGTGAAATTAAAGATTAAGACATTGTTATCATCAACATCATTTAAAAGACCTACCTCATGTAGTTTTTTTCTTTTTACTTTAACAACATACAACACAACAATAATGACCACAACACCTGCACAGTCACGACATAATAATTCAAGTGAAGCCTAACACAGACAGAGAAATAATGTAATGTAATAAAAATCTATGCAACGGTGACAAATAAACAAAAGCAACATCAGAATCACCAAAGAAGCATAAATCTTTAAATCTGAGGCTTTAAAAAGAGCTTCTCACTATCTTTCTGTCTGAACTCAGAAATCATAAACACTTCCAACTGCGGACCTGATGTGTGTACCCGCCATAGTAATAGCAGTGGAAGTATGCACAAGTATGTAGTAATATTAGAATTTAAATCCATCCATCCATCCATCCATTTTCTGCCGCTTATCCGGAGTCGGGTCGCGGGGGCAGCTGCCTAAGCAGGGAAAC
>JBAMHW010000027.1:9975048-9990584 GCA_037177495.1 Rhadinocentrus ornatus
GTTTCTTGTCTCTCTGAGCTGACAGCTGAGATGAGCCTCTCCTCCCACTGCTGCCATCACAGTCTGCTGTGTTAGTATCATCTCTGTTAGAGCTGCAGGGAATAGAAGTTCAGAGATAGAGATCTCAAATTTATTTGTATGTGCACTTAAGATATTTTAGTATTTTATAGTATGTACTGGATTTCTTTCTTTTGCAGTATTTTTAAAACTCACAACTTGAAACATCATAATTACAGGACTACAAAGAGCAAGTCTGAATGAAAAGGCCAAACACACACGACTGCAGTGTTTTATCTCACCTCTCTGAAAGAATCCAAAAGCCAGGAGACAGAATGAAAGAACTCCGTCAGCCATTGTTCCTTCTTTAGTTCATGCTGGTGTGTTAAAGTGCAGGGCCGTGCAGAGAGCTTTGGGGGCACATGGAGCACAGATTTGAAACACCAAACAGAAACTGACCTTACAATTTAACTAACTGAATTGCAGCAAACTCTATTCATCAAGATTGTAACATGGAATGACAACATGCCAAATCACCATCCACACCTTATATCTTTGTTAGGGGGCAGTGCAAAGCAAGCGTAGTCTAAAGCTCCTTTCCGACTGGAGGAACCTTTAGCAGTTCCTCTAACTTTTTCATGAACCAGACCGTTTTTTCGCACATTCCAACATGTAGGAACTAGGACTAAAGACCCTCCGTTCCTATAACCATTTTAGCTCCTGATCCGAGGCGGGGTCTTTTCGTGGTTCTATCAGAACCCTCATGACGTAGGTGTTGGATCATCCATTGCTACGCCCCTTACTTCTGCTTATTAACTTCTGCTTCTTGTGACCCGGCATTTTTAAAATTCACTGATGCCGCTGCGGTTTCAGCTACAGACAACAACACGACAATGGACGAAGCCAGCGACAAATGGACCAACGAGGAGGTCAAATCTCTTTTGGCCATCTACGCCACCCAGGACATCCAGAGAGCTTTTGAAGAGGCAAAGCATGAACACGGCGATCTCTTCGTAATCCATATTAGCTTGTTGGTGTGCTCTTGTTATTTTTCGCAGGTTTTGTTTTGCTGTTGTGTTGCTCAAAGGTCACACGTCACTGTCGCAGAGGGTTGCGTCACATCGGTCTCGCTACCGCCCCCAAGTCATGTGCCAATGCAACATGAAACAGTTCCCCTGGGGAAGGGCCGTTCGTAGAACCAGGGCCGTTCTTAGAACTTCTCTGTCGGAATGCGCCTTATGTTTTACATGATGGGTACTTTGAACACCTTCTGTGGAGGTGGTTGGTGGAGAGGCTGTGGTGGGTTCTACTGATCTGAGTAGACACTAAAAAGAGCATAAGAGACTTAAAAACAGGTTGGAGTGAAAAAGAACTTATAGCTGAATTGATAGACTGGTGGCTGTTTACACGTAGTACAGGTGTTATGTTATACGAATATCTGTTGACTTGAAAATCTGATTTTAAAAAACACAAATAATGTCAAGTGTAGAAAAGAAGTGTTTCACGAGTTCAGAGACAGATAGAAACACAAAGAAGCCTAACGCACTTTTTCTCCTCAGCACACTTTTGGGTTAAGTATTGGCTATATAAGAGGTATCACTTAGTCAAGAATACACAGTGCACAAGCAGATACTGCTGCAAAACCTACTCACTGGACCAGGAGGTCTTTGCTTCCACCCAGGGGTGTAGGTTTGATATGTAAGGACATAAAATTAGTCTGCAGATCCCCTGGATAATGAGTGTTTTATTGCACTTGATGGATTTTTCTTTGCAGAATTATGTAATTTAGGGGTGGTTGCGGTGCTAACCACCACCGCAGCCTCACAGCAAGAAGGTCGCTGGTTAGAGCCTCGGCTGGGGAAAGGTTTGAACCTGGGGGTGGTAGCCTGTCTTGGTTACTCTAAATTCTCCCTAGGAGTGAGTGAATGGTTGTTTGTCCCTATTTACCAGTCCCTATCCTGCGATGGACTGGTGACCCGTCCAGGGTGTACCCTGCCTCTCACCAGTTAAACTGCTGGGATAGGCTCCACACCGCCACGGTAAACATAGGTCACCTGTGCCATCCCAAACATAAACAAACACCACCACCACAATAAACCTGAACCAAACAATAAACAGAAATAATGGCTCCTACAAAATCTACTACTTATATTAATCAACTTAATGAAACCTTGAAGAAAAATGTGACCATTAACAGATAATCACAATACATAAAATATTTAATCATGATGAACCATTGTTACTCAGCAAATCATCCTTATAGCTGTAATGCTTTTAAATAATAAATTGTTTGTATGATAACTTTGATTAATTGAAGCTGCACATAGTTTGTGATGTTAGAGAAATTGTTCATTATTTTCATTTTTTTCTCATTTGAATTGAAACCCTTTTTAAATTATTATGGTCCTTTTTTCTCTTTTTTTGCGTGTATCTGTGTCAAACTTTTTTTGTTTGTTTGTCTGTTCAATATTATGTGAAGGTCAGATAAACACTGTATGTGGTATTTTGACTAATTAGATTTTAATCAAATTATGTAGGTCAAGTCACATCTCTAAAGCTCACCTTCCCCATCTCCTGTCTCTGAACTATCTCCAGCTTTGATTCTGTCACTTGACAAAATAATGCATTGATTCATGACAAGGAAATAAGTTTTAGGCTTAGTGGCTGCTATTATCACCATTATTAATGGCACAAACGCGGAGCCAGTCAAAATAGTAAGGATGTGCAGAGCTGCTAGTGCGTCAGCGCAGTCTCTTGTGTAGAAAATGATAGGGAGCACGAAGGACTTGCTGGATATTGGTAGGGACATGTCCCCATCGTCCCTACCAACCCTGCATTTAAAAAAGACAAACAAACAAATAAATAAATACTCAATGTTTGAGCTTTAAAGAGAGATGTCCGTTCATTAAGATGCAGCCACTTCCTGGTTTTACGTACAATTAAAAGAAGGGCTTTTAAATCTTAACCAAGCATTGTACAATGTGGTGTTGGGAAGGCTTTAGATTATGTTCATAGACTATTGTTTTGTGTGTTGTGTGGGTGTTGTCAAGTCTTTAAAATTAATATTGCTCCACTAAACTAAAAAAACAAACAAACAAACAAAAAAAAAAAAAGCTAAGTATGTCGCGCTAAAAGCCAAGAAAAGTTAGCAGAACCTCGCTGGCAGAACCCTTAAAGCAAAACTTGAGCAGCAAGCACACAGTTCATTTTAAGTTTACACGGTGAAATCCAGCACAATGGAGAAACTAACGCTAGACGCAACGAGTGCGCGCTTCCGCGTCAAGGGGTACAATTTCTGAACCAAAGGGTTCGGGTAAGCGTAAATCCGGTTGCACTATGCGTATGCTGATCTGACAGAACACCGGCATTTACCGTGACTATGAAAGCGACTAAAAACACGTAAAAATACACTTCTGTACAAACGATGGTGCATTTTAGCAAAAATGACTGTTATGCTGGCCACGGTAACGAGCAACACTGTCTAAGAAAACCGAATTTAAAAGGTTACTTTTAGGCTTATTTAGGCAGTACTGTTGACTTGCACGTGGAGAAAGCGGTCCACCCTCACCTGCACATAGTGTTAGCAAGATCGAATCGTTCCAGTCCGTAGTTAAACTTGATCTGAATCGAGACGCGGCGCGGGTGTCACGTGACTGTTCCACATCGCGTTTCATTACGTCACCAATAGTTGTGAAACCACACGGTTGCTTCCCCCTGCTCTAGACCTAAAATTCAGTGAAACACAGCTGAATGTGAAACGAGCTTTTTGCCTTGTGCTCAACATGGCAAATATTGACTACATTTTCACAAAGTAAAAATTCTCTAATTTATTGATTAATTATTGCTTGTGCCGTTGCTGGATTGATGTGCGTGAAACATTTTAAATGTTTATTTGCGAAGTCTTGACGAGTGTATTTGACCGAGCGTTTATGAGAATGTTTAAATTGTCTGGAGATGGTAGGACGCGTCCCAGGTCAGCTGTCTGGAATCGAGCTTGTTGACACTTTTTTTTCTTTTCTAAACTTTTGCGCAAACGTTGCAGCAGTCTCTCTGCGCCTCTGCTGCGTGACTCTCACCCCTCCCTCTCCTGTCGCTCCTTAAATCATGACGTGACTGTCGGTGATCAGCTGATCGGCTTTTCTGTCCCAGCATCTCTTGTAGTTTGTTGATCGTTCAGCTCATGTTGAGAAGGAAGAAAACTAGCAAGAAATTATAGCTCGTTTCAATTAGATAGCCTTTGGTTTGCATTTATTTTGCTGGTTTGCTGGTGACACAGCTGTAAAATCTGCTGGTCATAATACAATAATAATACAACGATATAAATAATATTATAAGTGCAACGATTAATTATAAATACGTGCAATAATCAATGATCCTGTCATTTTTTTTAATTAAAAAAACATACTGTTTAATGAATAATACCCATTTGAATGTTTTTGGCACATTCAGCATCCAGTACAGTGTACAGGACTTTTTTCCAGTTTGCATGTACCACATGGCAGATCGAACCATTCAAGGAGAATGTATTGCTCAAAATACTGGACACATACAGATAACAGCAACAACAAACAACTGACTTCAGGGAAGAAAAAGCTATTAAAGAGATAAAAATTAAATTAACTCACATACATTAATAAATTAAACATAAAACAAAGTAATAAGATTTTTATAACACAAATAAGTAAGTTACAGAATTATCAGGATGTTTGGGCCTTAGATACACTCAGTCTTCAAAAGCAGCCTATTTCCCTTTCATTAATGCCAGAGTTCTTAAATAATTGTCCATAAGGTCTTTTTTTTTAACACAGAGAAACAAGATTTCATTTGTTCTCTTTGGCTGAGTGGATGAAGAATTCGGCCAATAGTATCAGAACATTCAAGTCACATTTACTGTCATTCATATTAATACCAAATGTTATATTTGTTGAGAGGGACCTGAAATATAATATCGGGTGAGAAGCAGTTCTGTAAATCTTCCCAGAATATTTTTGAATGAATAAAATGGAAAAATACATAATAAGTCGTTTCCATCTCAGTATCACAGAAACTACAGTTGTTATGTTCAATGCTAAATCTCAGCAGCTCATTGGATGGATAGAAATTATTTAGAATTTTAAAATGAACTTTAGTCTTGGGACTAACCGGATAAATTATGTATTTGTTCCTCCATTTTCTTTTTCAGTTGGGAATAACTGGATGATGGAATTTTGATTAGGTCTTATGGGATGTAGCAGATCATTTAAGTGATGATGGACAGTTTGTCTGCAGTGCTGTCATGTTTCATAGTGTGAAATTATGTGTATACATAAGTTTCCAACTCAGGACTTGTTGTGAAAAGAAGATAGTTTGATTTCGCAATCTGAAAATCACATCTAAATAAAAGATTTATGCTGCCCGGTTTCTTAAATAGGCCCCTGGGGAGGCAGTACCACATGCTATACTTCCCACCAGAAAAGATTTGAACTACTTCATTTTTAGAACTGCAGTTAAACATGTAAAATTATCGCCTGAAAGCCTCCATCTTGAAATTCTTTTACAGTTTCTGATTTTTTTGATGTAGTGAAACCCAATCTTTTCCAGACAAAATCAAAGATTAAAGTTTACATGCAGACTGATGTTACCAACCTCTAACAGTTATGTTTCGTACGTTCACACACAACAGTTACCTATAAATTGTTATGAGCAAGAAAAGTTTAAATAAGTAGGCTAAAATTATAGTTAAGCTTTTACCTTAGACCTTAAGGCAAGTTGCAGCTCGGGGTAGGTGTTGAACATGCAAAAATAACAGCCTATATTCTCTTGTTTTGTTCCTGATAACTATGGAGGTTTATTAAATTCAAGATCATTAAACTCAACTTTATCTGTGAAGTCCGGATTGACTCTTTTGTCCAAAAAAATGGGTTAAACATCATAATATTTTTATTGCCTCTAGTTAAGATTTCTTGCCACGTGTGTTGAATGATGTCTTTTGTTTCTTTGAGCTGGCAGCTGAGATGAGTCTTTCCTCCCACTGCTGCCATCACATTTTCCTGTGTTAGTACCACCTTTATTAGACCTGCAGAAAACACAGGACCAGAGATAAAGAGCTCAGCTACATGTGTTTGAACACTTTACGTCTGTAATACATAAGTTACCTATGTACAGTAGCTTAGCTAGAAATTTAAGGTAAACAACTCCCTAATTAATCAAGGTGTTTAAACTCCTCATGTTAAAGTCCAACAGTTTGAAGAGCGCAATAAACAGCATGTTTGAAATATTAAGACAAAATAAATGTCTGTTTGAAAAGAGTTTTTTCTCACCTTTCTGAAAGAATCGAGAAGTAGAAAGACATAATATAAAATCTTTGTCATTGTTCTTGAATCATGTTCTTTTTTATGGAAATAGTCAAAGAAAATGTTTTAAATCCGCCCTCATTAAAGGAAATAGGATAGGTGGGGGCATACTCTGGTTATGTAACAGAAAACAACCTGAATCCATTTCTTATCTTAAAGCTTGGTGTCTTCTAACCGAACAGGAACCGTTAACAAGACCATTTACACTTAACTACATTTTGGTTTTAAAAAGCATCTGTACCTGATTAAACCATATCCTTTATATATAGGCAACTGATAAGAGTCAATATAAAACAAATAATAGCATAGTTGTAGCATGTTTTAGATTTTTTTTTTCACCAAACGTTGCAAACATGGAAAAATAACAAAACAACACAAACCAAAATAAAACAATGAAGTTTTATTTCTGAAAACTAAGATACATTCTATCTAATAAAAACATAAATAAAACGAGGATAAAGTATCAAAAATAAACAAATAGATCAATCATGCAGTTTTACTTTAAATAATACACAAACCCACAGGTTCACGAACAAGTATGTGAGATTAATTACCACACAAAAAAAGAAAAAAGAAAAAGAGAGCAATAATTACAATTGAATAAAACAGGAAAATGCATTGTTATAAATAAATGTCAGTGTGATAAATAAATAACATCTGAATCCTAAACAAAGTGCAAACTGCAAACAATATATTAAGCCTATATTATATATTCTCTAAAGTTCGTGTACTTTCGGTAAAACTTAAATTCTGACAGAAATTGATGTTCCCCATCATGACCAGTAGGTGGCACTGCTACAGTCTGCTACATTCAAGAGTCGTCGACAAAACGTCATGCTGGTGACCTGTTTAGACCAGCTCATTGTCACACTGTGCTGCTGTCACTGTGACAGAGTGAATCATTTTAAAGGCCCACATCTAATTTATTAAAAAGAAAAACATTTTCTCCTCAATGTTCTTAAGTCTCAGAACTTTCATAATACTAAAACTCTAAGAGTGGCTCTTGTTCGTAAACTGCTTCCTGGATTTTTACATTCAGCAAAGCCTCAGCAAGCTCCATGACAAAGTGCAAAGTGCAGTAGTTTAAAAGAAATATCAAGTGGACAAGTAGATGTTAAACATCTTAAAAAAATACCTCCATCTTGGATAGCAGATCCTAGCATTAGCTTATTCACTTTCTAGATGCACAAAGACTGAGGTTGATGTTATGTTTGTATGCTTGACTTTTTTTGCTGCAAAGCTCATCATGGAATCTCTCTGCTTGCTGCTTTCCTCTTTAACCTGTCAATAAAAGAAAATGGCTGTTTAATTTTGTACGTCTACTATGAAAAAAATGTCTTACATGAAGTAAAATAACTCACCGTTTTTGTATCACTATGGCTGCAGCAACAATGCAGAGGAGGACTATAACAGCTGTGATAGCCAACGGGACATGAGGCCGATGCTGTTCTTCCCCTAAACAGAAACACTGCACAGTCAGTCTTTACAGAAATAAACAACAAATAGGCTACTTCCAGTAAAGAGGAAGGGGGGAAACTCTCACGGTCACACCTTTATTTATAAAACACAAGAAGCAGCTTCTGACTGTTCAATGACTTCCCTAAAGAGGTTTTCTATCAGCACAGCTCAGTGTGACATGACACGGGGCTTCCTTGAACACGAAACTGGGTAAAAGTGAAACTAAAGCATGACTCAGCTCAGCTGACTTAAAGGAAACACAATTCAATGAGTTGAATCTGAGTCACAGTTATGATTGATTCCACCGTAACATATCATGCATCATCTCATTTTGAAACTGTTTTCAATTGAACTTTTGTTCTTGAGGAAATGAAGAAAAAAGGAATTAAATTTCAGGGAGTTCTTGGTAAATAGAACAATGGGATACATACTGAAAGACACGTGACACCTTTTCTCATAATGAAATCTCTGCAATTTAGAAACTAAGATTTAATTAAACTACATGAGTCAGACCTAATCCTGTAGGAATAGTGGCTTCTAGCCACAATGCCCCAGGTAAAGAAGTAAATAATGACCATAAAGAAAAAGGGCATGACTGCAAAACCCAGGAGTCATGTCAAGGTGAGGACTCCCTTTTGGTTCTGTTTATAAACTAATAAGTCTAACGTCCAAAGGGTCTAAATGATGCGTGATGCCACTATCATGTAATGAGCAGGAAGTGTCCTGCTCCACCCTACTGGGAATTTCTAACAAACTGACATTATCGGAGTTCCTTGAACAAGAGCTAACTGGAACTCCAGAAAACATTTCCCTGTCTTTGAAGGTGCAACACGAAAAAACTCTCTGGAAGCTGAACTTCTAAAGAAGAGACTGTTTATCTATGGGTTACTATGAAGTCAACCCAACCCTACCCATGCCCCGCATGATGACTGTCACATTGAAAAAAAATGACTGGCAAGCATACCTTTCTTCTTCTCCTCTCGCTCTCCAGAGAAATAGAGCTTCTCCCGCCTCTCGCTCTTTGTTCCACTGTTCACCACACAGTCCACATGCCCGATCCAGCCTGCAGTGTGCATGCTGCTGCTGCTGGTGAATGTGTTGTCAGCATTGCTGACTGTAGATGTCCGTGTTTGGTTGAAGTCGGTGGCACCAGAGAAGTCCCATGTAATGGTTGGAGCTGGTTTTCCTGTGGCTGAGCAGCTAAATACATGTCTGCCCTCCTCATCAAGTGTGCTGTCTATCGGAGTGTGGCTTGTGTTCACTTTTGATATTCCTTTATGGAAAAATGAAACCACTTTGAGAGCAGTTCTAATGATTGATGAATTAAATCCCAAAAAATATTAAAGGAAAGTACTTTTTCTAAGAATTACCTTGAACTGTGAGACATATCTGTTTCCTTTTGGACCCATCGGGATAAACATTAAAAGAACAGATGTAGCAGCTTTCATCTTTCCATGTTACATTTCTTAGAGTGATGGCTGTGGAGTTGAGGGACGCCTCTGTGAAGATCACCTTTCCTGTGTAAGGCTTATTAACCTCCGGTCCAAAGCGCTTGCTGTAGGTTGCCAAATTGTCCAGTGACTCATCTTTGAAAAGCCGTTGCCAAGTTACCTGCAGTACACCTGTAATAGCGTCAAATGGTTATCTAAGCGGTATTTACCACCCCAGATAAAACTGTTTTAAGCTGTTTAATCTTTAATTTGCTTAATGGATGACACGTGTTTGCATAAATTATGACCCGAGATAAATGTTTCAGGTTGTTAGAGAAGGAGGAAAACGGGATGATTTACCTGTCTGTGCAGCAAGTGTGCATCTGTAATATGCATCTCCACCGAATTGAGCTATTGAGCTTCCAGAGCCAATCACGCGAGAGGTGGAAGCTGAAAAACACAGCAGTGTCAGAGCAGGCTGCCAGTAAAACATCTGTTTTCTTTTAATGCAGTCATGCATAATAATAAGGAGGATATTTTATGTAAATGAAAGTAACACCTTATGTTAAAATGCAGCTGTTCTGTTTTCTAAAGTTAAACTTTGGATTATTACTGATGCATTGATTAGAAAGCAGCATTAGACTCTTGTAGTTAAATTAACCTTTTATTTATTTATTAGAAGGCTAAATTTACTGAAGAAAAATTCACTTTATTATAAAATAATAGCATCATCTATAATTGAATATGTCCAAATCTGCTATTAATCATTTCCCGTATAATCCACTAGAGTAAACACCTATCTAAAGTCTGCTTTCTATTATATGCATGGGTGAGGAGGATAGTATATTTGTAAATAACCCACTACAGTGGACATAAGTAAGTCATCCAATACACTGTCACACTGTAAGAAATTATAGAAAAGAAAAAAAAATACATATAAACATTGTAATGATCAAGTTTCTGTTAGTTTATTTATATATAATTGAAATATAATAGAATGCTATTTTATGAATAGTTTTATAAAATAAATAAAAATGAATCAAATTAAAAAGTTAAATAAGATTTTAAATAATGGAAAGCATAAGTATACATGTCTATAGCCACAACACACTGAAAAACATGTGACAGTTTATTAACTAGTCATGCGTCAGATGGTAGATTAACTAAACCAAAAAAAATTAACTAAATACCAAAAACATTCTCTTTGAAACAGGAGTAAAATTTACAGTCACTCAGTAAAATATAGAAATCAGATTTAATCCAAAGATAAAGCATCCTATAAAAAGGGGGTTGTATCTCACTTACCTTTAAATAAACAAACCAAAATCAGTATCAGCAACATTTTTCTCCACTGCTGTTCATGCAAGTCCTTTCAGTTTAGCTTCTGATGCCTTTTAAATGTAGCCTAAATGAAACTGATGAGCGGTAAAGAGGGAGGAGGGAGGAAGGGAGGGAGGGATTTCCCTTTGAATGATGAATCTGCTGGGAATTGTGGAAATTTTTGAGTCTCTAAGAAATCTTTTCACATACCACTGTGCTTGTTGACTTAAAAAAAATAATCTGAGCAGTAAACAAATGCATGATGGTGAAATATTAAATAAAGATGCTTTTAATATTTACTTACTGAATACTGAAATGTATTACGGCTTCCATTTTATTGCTGAGAATTAGGAGTATTATTACAAATACAATAATCTAAAACTCTACCTCAGACGTTTTTACTCCTCTGCTGTAAGGTCCAGTAAACGCTTACTGTACTTCCACTTGTAAACATGCAGTAATAGCTTTTTTTTGCCGAACCTCACGCCTGTGACGTCAAAGAGACAAGAAAAAAAGAAAAAAAAAAAAACATATACGGAGGTTTCTGTTCCTGCAGCACTTGGTGTTTCGGGGTTTTAAAATCTCCACTCACATACACCAAACATTTCCAATTAAAAAATCAAATAAAAACTACTTAAAAGAAATAAGCACAAAAAACTAAATAAAACACACAAAAATAAATTTAGAAGAAAAAACAGTACTAATAATGTTGGAGTGGTAAGAGTTATTAGCAGAAACATGGAGAATATCCCTTTCATTAAATTAGTTTCTGTTGGTTCTCTTCGCCTGAACTGTGTCCAGTCAACTACTTCCATTTTAGCAGAAATCAAACCTAATGCCTCATAATAAATCATGTCAGTTTGTGGTGAACTCTCACTTCATTTTAAAATAATGTCACAAACGTATTCCCTTTATTGTGTCAGGTCCTGTTTGGTAAACTTGGTCATGAACACATTTACTCAATTTACTCACAATGTCTTACTGTAAATATCAGGAAGTCAGCTGATATGACTATAAAGCAGTGCAGTGACTGTACACAGAAACTGATCTTATCTTCATTTCTCACTGTTGCATCAACCTGATGGAAGGAAAGATGGAGCAAAGAAGACAGATTTAAACTAGACATGCTAAGGTTGGTTTTAGCTTGGACTATGACAGATAGTATGATTATTAATCTTGTTTACTAAATAGTATAGATGGGGAAGTACATGTTGGATTCTTCTTAGATGTAGTCACGTAGAAGGAAAGAACCTAACATCTGTTGTTTTTCCACTACTGCATTTTTAGAGGATTAGTTGGGCTCAACATGGAAAATTATAATCATGTGTCGGTAAAAACAAACACAAATAATGAAAAAAAACACAAAAAAAACAAACCTCAAAATTTGTTTTGTTTTGAAAGCTTAGCGAGCTCTCGTTTCATTTTCAGTGTCAGTGATAATTTAGTATCTGTAAGGACTGTGATTACTCAGATAAGATGCCTATCTCGAGCCTCTCCTTATTTCTTAATATATTCTCAGGAAGCCAGAATTAAGATGTAGCGATTTACACTTTAACTCAATTCATTTACAAAAGATGAGACAAAAGCAGAGCTTGTTCAACTCCAACAAGTCTAAAAGGCAACGTTTGGACAAGACAAGCTTTTCAAGTAGTCTTGAGGAAGAAGTCTCCAGAATTCTTGAAGGATTTTCCTAAAGCTGTTCTGTTGATGTTTGCTGCCTTTTGTCCATTTTTACCCATCCAGCACTTTAATAATAATGTGGGTCTGTGTTCGGAGGAGGACCCGTTGCCCCTGATCTTCAGTCCAGTTTCATGAGGCATTTCTGCAGAACACAATTTTCTCATATGAATGCTTTTCTTTGGCTGCTTGGAAGCAAAAAATAAATCATGTGTGGATCAAGAGTTTTGAACAATATTATATAATAACAAATACAATAAAAAAGAAACTGAAAAACTGCATTATGCAACACATTTAATTACATTTCAAACTATAAATTGCGCAACGTTATCAGTTTTATTGTTTTTAAAGGATCCATTTTTATTGTAGGAAAGTACCTGCACTACCTTTCAATCAACAACTACTCTCTACAAACCAGCAGCTGGTGGTGTAACATTATTACCATGTAGTGGAGTTTAAGTCCTGGCTTCACACTGTAATCTAGACTTAATTTTGGCCCCAGGCATCATTTCTCTCATTTGTAAATTTATCTCAGTGCACCAGTTAAAGAGAGTCACAGCCTAAAGTCAGTCGCAAAACAACTTCATCTTTCTTGCCTTTAGGGTTTAATTTAGTAACATTTAGAGGTGAGCTGCATCTAGAAAAAGGAACTGAGGTTTTCTGCAGACGGAGGTTTAAATGTTAGTTTTGTTTAGGACAGCACATACAAATTTCTTTTTTTTTTGGGAAAAGCAAAAATGCACACACACACACACAAAAAAACTGTAAGGAAAACGCAAATTGAAGATGTATGCATATTCACACATACATTCACAGCCTCACTGTCTTTATCTGGTTGGTAATAAAGGGAAATATGTGCAGTGTCAACGAACTGTGGTTAAGTTGTTTACAAGGTTCAAACATGTCACATGCATCAGATGCTCAACTTGCAACTCTGATCACAAGAGTTGACTCATTTCCCTGATTTATCCTTTAATTGTGCTAAAAGAATCAATTCTCTTGACCCATAATGACTAAATTGCAACTCTGCACATGGCCTGAAATCTTATCAGTGTAAGAAATCCAATGGAAATACAATATATTACATGTATGTGTTAATATAAAAGTAGGAAGCATACACTGCTCACCAGGGGATTTCTGATGCTTTGCTATTGAACTTGTGGTTCCTCTGCCGGTAAAATGGAATATCAGAGTTAGCCGGGGAACACCAAACAGTAAAAAAAAAAAAGAAATAAATTTTAGTTTATCCTGATTTTCCTCTATTTCCAGAAAGTCGGTGGCCTAATGCTTGTTTGTGCAGCTAAGGCAGGGATCATCCCTTGATGATCACCCGCCGGTGTCCAACAGATTATTAAATATTTCCCTACTGCAATACTTGATTCAAATAAAATAGATCTCCAATAGCTCGTTGTCAAGTTTTGCACAAGACTGGTAATGACCCCATCATTTGAATTACTGCAGGGACATATCCAATACCTGCAGGATACCAGCCCTCGTAATACCTAATCTAAGGCAATGGTTTTGCAAGTACAAGGCAGATTATAGAGCACCACCGGAACTAATTGTGGTTAGCCTTGTATTTATAAGGGACACACACATATAATGACATATTTTTCTCTTTAAACACATTGGTTTGTAGTGATCTAGCGTTTTAAACTTACAAAATGTTTAAATAGAAATATTAATTTTAATAATTGGTATAAAATATGCATTATTATCACTAATATTAGACAATATAATAAGATACGAATAATAATGTTTATTCCCCAAAAGGTGGGCACGGTAGAAAAAGTTTGAGAACCACTGCTGTATGCTAGTAGGAAGTTGTCGATTTTCTGCTGTAGTGGCTTTACCTCCGTCCCGCTGGCTTTTATTGATTGCTTAAAGGACTATATGAAATGTTCAGCTTGTCAATTTGTAGCAGGATGATGGAGAGCTGAAGGGATGTGTCGTACACTGTTGCTCTTGAGGAAACACTGAAACTCTTCTCCAGTAAACTGAAAGCCATTTTCACTCACTAGTTGTGGCAGACCCGTGCGTGCAAACAGTGTCCGAAGAGTGTTTACTGTGATGGCAGCTGTTGCTTGTCTAATAGGAAAGATTTCTGGCCACTTTGAGTGAGCATCGACTACAATGAGGAACATTTGGTCCATGAATGGCCCAGCATAGTCTACATGAATGCGTTGCCATGGAGTGGATGGCCACTCCCAAGTGTGGACAGGTGCTGTCTGAGGCTGGCGCAGTTTTGCTGGCAGCCACTGCAGGATTTGGCCAAGTTCTCTATGTCACAGTCCAGGGGCATTTCCGGAACCTGGGAACATACTGCAATATGTGCTTCAATACGTATTTATTTTCAAACTTATGGGCATGACACACAGGAGGCGACGTCATTCATTTCCTATGGAAATGTCATTTATTGGGGGAAAATTGGCTCAGTTATATAGTTTTAATTATGAAATATGCTACTCAAGGTTAAAATGTACTCAATTTCTCCTATCTGGATAGTTGGAAATTATGCCTGTGTGCAAATATTTGTGTATATGATAAATTTAGAATGCAAACATAATAAAAACATTTTATTTTCCTCAGTAAATCCATGGAAATTATATGGTAGCTAAGCATTCAAAGTAAATCAAATTATTAAATCAAATGTGTCAAAATTTATATCAGGTAGCCTCATCTAAATCAGTAAACAAAACATAAATCCTCCCACTGCAAGGCGGCACTTGTGTCCAACTGGACTCACAGCAGACTGAGCAGCACTTATCCATGATGTACCCTCCTGTTCTCTCATATTTAAGTTGCTTTGGAAAAAAGCGTCTGCTAAATAACAGTAGTAGTAATAATCACACTGAAAAATCTCTACATGAATGACTGCAAACATGAAACACAGCGGTCTTTGAATTCAGAACAAAAGTAAAAACCAGATGAACTGTAGGTTGGATGTCCTCCCCTGCCTGATGGCGGAAGAGAAACGCAGCCCAACACCCGACTCCCAGAGTCAGGGAAAAGGCAGCCTGGCCTGATGCCAAGGCACTGTAGCAGCTGAGAGAGGAAGGGAGAGTCACACTGCCAGACTGCAAACAAAGTTAGGCAGCTGTCACGGCAATAACAAAAACCCCATTGCTAACCACAGGTAACACCAATCACACTCACGGTAGACACGTGCTAAAGATCTCCTGGCTAGACCAGCCACATCCACTGCCTACCCGGCAAAGGGTGGAAGTCTTTCCCACCACATTTAGCATTAATTATCAGAGTTATGCAGATGATACACAACTTTATGTGTCTTTGTCACCAGATGACTGCAGCCCAATAGACT
>JBAMHW010000027.1:10005630-10017553 GCA_037177495.1 Rhadinocentrus ornatus
GCAAGAATATGGACTATACATAATTTGTAAAAAGGCCAACAGACGTTTTTGTTGTCAGACAGAATTGGTTCTTGAAGATGTAGACCAGTACTGCCTTTCCTGTTGTCTGTGTGGCAGCTCTCATTGCTGGATGATTGAAGTGGTCACAGTGGTAAGTTTAAAGTTGTGGTTCAACTGCAGACTGTTCATGTTTTTAAAAGAGGCTCAAGACCCACATTTCTAGCTTTGCGTGTAGCTGAACTTTATTTTATTTTTTATGTAGTCCTTTATATCTATTGTTATATATTATATAATAAATAGTATATTATATATATTTTTTATTTTATGTTTTATGGTTCTAGTTGTTTTTAGGTTTATTTCTTATCTTGTTTTTACTTTTTCACTTCAGTGTTTTTTCCTCATGGGGGTCCTCCTCATCGGGGGCAATGCCTACTCTGTCTACGGGTTGTTGTTGTAAAGATGGCCCTGGTCAGGGTGGTTGGTGGACTATACTCAAGATATGGTTTCCTCTCCTCAGTGTAAGGCCAGATTTTTATTTTCAGATGCTTATCTCTAGTTATATTTTTATATTGATTTTTCAGCCAAAGAAACAGAAACTCGAAGTCAGAATTTATATTTGTGCAAAGAGGGGCTGGGAGAGGGGTGGGGGTTGTATATGTGTGCTGGGTGGGTCTGAGTATGATGATGTGTGTGAGAGTATGATATGGTGTGTGTGTTATTAAACTTTGTTTTATACTTTTCATACAAAAGCAGCACAAAGTGTTTTACATTATAAAAACTAATTTCAAAAAGAATATTAATTTTTTTCTCAAAATTTGTTTTTATTATGTAATGCACTTTGCACTGCTTTGTATGAAAAGTACTTAATTATTAATTTATAAATCTCTTTCCTTCACTGTGAGAAGGTTGCAAAATAAATAAAATCACCACTCTCTCATGAGCAACAGTATTTATTATATAATTTAATTTCTTAACATGTAAATTTATTGGACAGGAGATAATTTATACATTTAAGGAAATTCTGGTTATTCAAAAGTTTAGATAGTGTTATATATTAACATATATTTCAACATTAAAAAAATGGTGGAAATATGTTTTTAAAAGACACTTCATTTTGAATTCCTTCTGAAAGTTTCAAACCAAGGCATGACTAGTAAAGAGTCAAACATGCCTCACAGTTCTAACTGTGCACACATATTCTGGTTCACACACACTCCTTAAAAATAAAATAAATAAATAAATGAAAATAAATTGTATATGGATATCTCCTTACTTACGCCATGCACCTAAAATGTTTTCTCTACATAAAATCAGATTAAATCCTGACCTTTTCACCCCTTTCATGTAACTACTGAAATTAGTTTTACACACAATATGAATCCATGTTACATGACTTTAGTAGTGCATGTTCTTTGATAATTAATATCCATTATGTGAACACAGGCAGGAGTAAAACAGACTGGTGAAGCATGCAAAATCATAATATAGCAAATAAGGAGAGACCCCATTAGCTACCCCCTGCTGTAAGCTGCTGTTGGAAACCAAATGCTGTTTTTATCAGTTCCAGTTTGAATATTAAAAAACGACTCACTAGCTTCAAGCTGGGCAGTTAGGAAAAAGCCAAAGGAAACTTGCAACAATCCGAATACTATAGTCATGTTTAAAATACCAGCTAAACCCTTTATGATGAGACCAACGTTCAAAGTCTGTAAAAGATTTACCCAGTTTGTAAAAATGCTAAAAGAAAACAAACCAAAAAAATGACTCCATTTTATTCTTATCATAACGTCTCCAAATTTAAAAAAATGTAGTAGTAATATTAAATAATAACAATAATAATAATATGTAAACTCAACACCTGACTTAAATGACTAGCTCATTAACAAGCTTGCAGAGAATTTGATGAGGCGGTGGAAGACTTGGATTGAGAAACACTGGTCTAAACTACCTCAGAGAAGCTTAGAAATACATCTTTAAAAAAACAACAAACTGTAAATAGATTATATCTTTAAAAGAAATTTGAATTTGAGCAGATGTGGACAAATGGAAGAGGAGTTAAAGTTTGAGAGTAAAGATTTCACAAATAGTGGCCATTTTATTTGTGTGAGTTAACAGGTGGACAGCCGTTTGAATATTATGCATGTCTGCACAGTAGCCACCAGGGGGCGCCACGTAGCCAGCGGTCACTTCGGCACCCTCTGTAGCTCAAAGGCTGCTGGGAAATTTTCACCGAGGAAGAATCATGAGCTAAAGTGCTAAACGAGCACAGAAGAGGTAAATGACATGTAGTACGAAGCATTTACCTGTGAAAGTAAATATAAATGACATAAGTGTGAGTGTAGCTCATCTCAGGCTTATACGCTGGCTTTGTTGAAGACTGACTACCGGTTTTAATTTTAAGATGTCTGTCCGTGCCTCTAAAAACAAAACAATGTCTTATTAAAGCACGCTGTGTTGAACTTACTCTTGATACGCCAGGTGCTCACATCGCTTTGTCTTTGTCCACAGAGAGCAGCTTTCCAGATGAAATAAGGTTATAGAAGCTTCTCCAGGCGACAGACATCCAGTCATGGTAAGAAAATTTGTGTTTGTAGCAGTCCTTGACCAGCTGTTGGATCTTAAACCAGGCTTGTTGGAGGTGGGGAAGTATCTAACCTGTAGGGAAGTGGCCTTCACAAGAGGAAGAGCCTTGTTCTAGTATATTAGGATGGATTTGGTTTTTGTCATTATCTGTACCGCTTGTTCCTATAAGGGGTCGCGGGGTGAGCTGGAGCCTATCCCAGCAGTGTTTCAGGTGAAAGGCAGGGTTTATAAGAATCAATATTTTTGTTTATGCAAAAGTTGCATAATTATGCAGTTCTTATTGTTAGAGGTGACAATACATTATTCAAAATTTATTTTTAGAGCACGTTTATGAACAACAATGGTTGACCAAAGCTCGGTACATGATGACTATAAGACAGAAATAGAACATTGGTATAACTCCCAGTAGCACAGTTGGTTCTCAACTAGGAACCAACTTGCTTTTTGATCCAAACTGAATTAACTAAATGAGGTTAGGGGGGGGAAAGTAGCTTTTTCAGGTTTTTAAATTTGATTTATTTATGTTTATCTTCAACAAAATTTAAAGTTTCCTGTTTCAAAGTTTAATTTGAATGTTAGGATTGTTTTTCCTTGGGTCGGTAAATCTCATTTAAGAATTTAAGTTGAGAGGAGATTGAAAATTAAAATATAACTAATTTCCTCAATTTCTTGGCTTTTGAAATCCTTTAAGATGTCAAAAATAAAGTTTGTGTTTGTTTGTTGTTTGTCCTCTGTTACTACACTGGACGTTTGTAGCTAAGACCCAACACCTAAACTTAAAAAAGAGAGAGGAAAAAAAGGTGAAAATGAATTAATAACAGTGTTGCACAAAATAGGCCAGAAAACACTTTTTTAATGAGAAAAAGTTCAAATGGTTCATTTCACACTAAACAGAATCGCTGTAATGTTAAATGTGATGGAAGATGCCACCAGGTGGCAGCAATTCTTAGGTCAGACCATGCTGGAAGTTTTCTTTCTATTATTTTTACTTTTAGGATATTAGGCAAAATATTAATTCCACACAGTCAAACAAGAAAATTACTCTTTGTTTAAAACCTGGAAGTAATTTGTGCTGCTCCAGTGATTTCTCTTTGTAGAACGGACTAAATGAATGAGCAAAATAAATTGCCAATTCCCACACAAGTTGAAGATGAAATGAAGAGGATGCAGGGCAGAAGCAAGGCAGAGAGAAGTGGAGGGAATTTAAACTATTTCTTCCAACCTTTCTGAAGGGAAATGTGAGGTTGCTGACTAACACAAGCTTGAGGTAATAACAAGGGAAATGAGACATGGCTGCAGTTCGTGTTTTAAGACAGTACAAACCACCTTGTTAACATTAGCTGGAGTCAGGAGAAAGTTTCTGTGCTGTGGAAGACATCATAGTTCTTTTGAACCACTTCCACTTCCTTAACTGGGTTTATGACTACCTATCAAACAGACCACAGTATAGAGACTGAAGGGTTGTGTGTCTGAGAAGATGGTCAGCTGCACGGGAGCACCACAAGGGACTCTACTCTCACCATTTTTTTTAACCAGCATCTTGTGATAGAAAATAAATTATATGATCTTTCTCATTTGCAGGAGGACATCAACTCTGTTATGTCCTGGTTTTCCAGCCCCGTCTACAGCCGCTACTGGCAGCACTACCACCAGGCCATGGCCTGGCACCAAAGACACAGGCGTGCTTACCAAAAAGCCTGGGAGGCTGCTTATGGCCCCACCTACTGGCAGGAGGAGCGTCCCAGCAGACATCAGCGCTATGCCGACTGGCAAGCTGAAGAGAGCAACAGCATAAAAGGAGAGGATGATGACGAGGAAAGCAGCTCGGATAGCGAAATCGAGTGCGACGTCAGCAACATGGAGATCAGTGAGGAGCTTCGGCAGTACTTTGCCCAAACAGAGAGACACAGAGAGGAGCTGAGTAAGTAAACTGCTCCCATATCCATTTGTCTAAGTAATGAACAGTTCTGCTCAGGGATGCATGATGTCGGCCACATGATGTTTCCAGAGAAGCAGCAGCAGATGGAGGCAGAGCAACACGATGGCTACGTGCCGGCCGACCAGGACCTGCACAGCACCTCCTGGCGAAGCAGTGTCGCTCCTCCCTCCGAACGGCCTGGTGAGAGACGTGTGGCTGAGATGAAGAAGCTGTACGGCAAGGACGCGGCCAAGATCCTGGCCATGGAGGCGGCAATGCAGCTGACTTTTGACCGGAACTGTGACCTCAAGCAGCCAAAATACTGGCCAGTCATCCCTCTGAAACTATAACAGCTACAGAGCTGATTTGGTGGGGATCCCTGTTCTGATCTTTATTTCTACAAAGCCAGATGAAAAGGTTCTGACCCATCAGCTGTTGCTTGTACTTGTTCTGAAGCTGCTAGCACATAGCAACACCTGGAATTGCTTTTCTCCATTTAGAAAACAAGCACCTAAAAGTGAAACTGTTGGCTAAGGATCAGAGGTACAGTAGACCTGCCCCTGCAAGTGATCTAAATGTAGTCAATTTGCTTGTTTAGCCTCTGGCGCTTCCTGCCGCTGGAGCTCCTCTTATGTCTGTCAACTTTGTTCAACCACTAAAACAGAAACATTCCTGCATGGCTGCTTCTGATGTTCCAGTGTTCAACATACACTGAGGGTAGTTTTGTTATTTCTTAACCACAGTGCTCTGATTCTGCCATTTTCTTGGGTTCATTTACTTTCTCAGAGAGGATGTTGAATGATTTCTTTGTTTTAATGTTTACACAATGTTTTTAAAAATGATGTTTCAGTTGTAGTTTTATTCATAATAAAATGTTATAAGCCTAAATAAAAGTTGCTTTTTAGTAGTGAGCTTGTTGAGTTTTGGTAAATAAAGGGTTTGGCTTCCCTGCTAAAAGGTTTTAAGATACAAATGTGCTGGGGATTTATTTATGTGTTTAATATTTTGTCCATAGTTCTATGCAGGCTATGAGCACCTGGAGTGCGGACACTCACACTGCATTTGGCTGAATCAGCAGTTATCCCAGAGGACTTGAGCAGCTGCTCCCAGTTTTCACCAAAAAAAAAGTCTAATCTGGGCTCTATTCTAGAGACTGGTGAATGCTTTCCCTTTGAGGGGAACTCTCTCTGAGAAGTCTCCTAATAGTATTGGATAACGCTACATCCTCGCTGAAGAGTGTTCCTTAGGGGGTTTCTATGCCATGAAAGAGTACTGAACTATCCAGCAGTGGTGTCTTCCATGAACACTCGGGTATTTTTGTGCTGTAAAGCTCTGTGTCGATTAGACCACTCCTAATATTCCCGTCATGTTATGGGGGGTTTGTAGCCATTTTGTTTTAACTGGCCTGAGAATTTGCTGCAGGTTACAGCTGAGAACTTAAAATTATTGATTTATAATTTATTGAATGAGTAAAAATCTTAAAAGAAGAATAAAAACACGTCTTTTGCGGTGTATCACGCTCTGGATGTGAAATTGCACCGATCAGATGAAGACGCATGCACGTTTGGATTAAATAATCTGATCCAGCTTTGACGCCACCTCCTCCCCTCTAGGACGGCAGCGGGACGTCCAGCTGCCGCCGAGCCGCGCGACAACCTGTGGAAAGACAGGCAGCTTCTCCGTGTTTGTTTTTCTCTCAGGGAAAGTTCCTACAGGAGCAGAAAAAATGGGTAGGCAAGCTTTATTGTATGCTTCCTGTTGTTGGCGTTTCTGGTGCATAAACTGTATAAAATCTGGTGTAATCTCTCTGCATTGATCCCAGTTTTCTTTATATTTAATGGTGGCAGATTTTTTTCTCCACTGCGTGTAAAGTTAAAGACCCACACATATAGATGTTTAATCTGCAGCCTGCTGTTACTGAGCCAGCAGCAGCTCTCATGCTTTGCAATGAAAATGCACCCAGCGCCCACGTGAGTGCGCGTGCATGTCGGACAGGGCAGGTTTGACTCTAACAAAGGCGTAAACATGAATAACAAAGCCGATTTTGACTCCGAACGATGCCTAAAGTTTCAGGATTTAACACAATTCAATTACTATTTTGTACAATTTCATTAAAAAATAATTTAATTCAGTTATTAATAAATCTGTTTAGTTAAATTTCAAATATTAAATATCTGCTTCATTTTCTAATGAAATCAAGAAAGTGCAGACTATAAGAGGTCAAGCTGAGCTATGGAAATTTCTGCTTGAGTTACTTATTTGCCATTTGACTGTAAAGACCTTAAGGAACATGGATCAGACTGTTCTATGGTGCAGGAACAGCTGTAGAAGTCGGATCTCCAAGCTTTTCTGCAGACTGTTGCACATGGGCATCATGAGTACTGTTGGCAACTTTTTTATGTCATTGAGCAACTGTGTCTTATTAAAGAAAGGGGATAGTCATCTATTCTATTGTATTCTGTTCTATTCTACAGTCATTCGGCAGACGCTCTTATCCAAAGCAACTTCCATCTGAGAGTGAGAACAAAACAAGCAAGAATTCAAACAGGGTGCGACATCATAATTAAGTAGTCGTCAGACTGCTGTGACAAAACAGACAACATCTAGTTGTGAAGCATGGGGGTGGTTTGATCATACTTTGTGCTTGTGTTGCAGCCACTTGCAAAAAGGACATTTCTGTGTTAACATATGGACTATCACATCCTGAAAGTAAACGTGTAAAAGAAGAGCTGGCAATTGAAACGAAAGCACGTCTTCATCAGGATAATAAACACTTCAAAAGTTACCACAGATGTTTTCTTGGGGTAAAAATTGTGAGATTTGAGTATGTATTGTAGTATTAAAAACAAAAACAAAACTGCAGTATTACACAAAAAAACAAGATCCATTTAAACAGCAACAGGGGGGGTTGAAAAGGTAATGCTGTAATCTAATTAATTATATTTAACTCACCTCTTTTGGATTCCACAATGATCCATGCAGCCAACAATATTATTTTTTCCACAAAGCTTTCGTAAAGTTCCCCTTTTTGTAAAGCGAGTTTAATATTTACAAAAATTGCTGAGTAATTTGGGATATTTCTCTGACTGAGGTAGAATTTGAGATTACCTGGCTGAAGTTCAGTGTAGATTCACCTCATCATCCCTGCGTCAGATCCTCATGTGATAGCTGATGGCAATTGGATTAAGTGGGTGTGATCCGGTCTATCGTTGTGGATTACACAGGCCCGATGAGCTTGAAACAAGGAAAATGGTGTATAGATTTGCAGTAGATGTTCATGCATGTTGCAAGAACTAAAGAGCTTTATGGATTTCTTCTTTTATAAACGGTTCATCTAAATCAGGTAATCTGACTGAGGTCAAGATGTGCTTTTTTAAGAAGAAACGGAGTACAGAAGGAATACGTATGTTTAAAGTAAAACAGATTTGAAAACTCTTAAACCCCTTCAAGTAATAGAAGGTAGTAAAAATGTGATGTCAGTATTTTTTTCCTTTATAAAAGTTGCATTGTGTACTTTGCTGCTTCTCTTCTTTTAACTACACTAAAAAGGTGTTTTTGGAACCAAGTGTTGTTTTAAAAGTGAAATCATTTCCCCTTTGAAATTAAACTTGAGGTGGATGGTGGATTAAGATCATGTGTAAAAATCAAAATAGATGTTTTTACTACATTCAAGACTGACTGAAAATAATTTATCCCACATCTCCCCAAACTTGTCTTCTATGGAAAATAACCTTTTGTTTAAATGGCGATTAGAATAAAATTGACATTTGAAGGGTTAAAATAAATGGAAAAATAACATTTTAACACATTTTTTATAGAAAGTTAAGCTGATTGAGCAATCTTTGCCAAAAAAAAGAAAAATCTAAAAAATAATCTATAATACTTTTATAGCAATTTTTGGGAAATGACTTTTTAGGGACTTTTTGTATCATTTTTTTAGGTGGTAAATTGAAGCTACCTACCAGGGTTAAAGATGTCTATATTTCATAGTCACTGTACACTGTATTATTTTTATTATTTTATTATCAAACAAATAAAATGCATGGTATTCCATGGAGTTATTCTCTGTTGTAACTAGTTTCTCCTTTTCTTGTGCAGGACGGGAAGTGTAAATCATGTGCAACAGGCCAGTTTGAGTCCATTTGAGCAAATACATGCAGGACGGATCTGATTCCTAAATATATTCTTTGTGTGTGTTAGTACGTAGTACGACTGAAAAATCTAGTCAAGGACAATTTTAGTGGAAATTATGAGTTTACATGTATTTTAAAGGTCCAGTTTTAGTCACATTGACTCATTTTCCTAATTTCCTTTCTATGGTCAGGTAAATGTACTGAATGAATCACAAAAAAGCTGAGACAGGGGTGTTTATTTTGAGTTTTCACCCCTTCGTGCATTTATGTATTGGATGCAAAATTTATTCCAGGTAGTGACGCAATAGTTTTTGACACTTGTAACATTTAATGTTCATGCATGAATAAAATAGAGGACAAACTGTACCATCATAATCAGGTCTTTTTTTCTGGGTTGTCATAAACGTAGCTGCCAAAAAATGTCTTTTTCCAATTATTTTTATACCACTTTTAGTTTATCATTTGTAGTATTAGTACCATTTAACTTCAATAGTTAAATCCAATAAATTTATCCCTCACACACACAGCTTAATGCCTGAAAGTAATTAGGTATAGTTAATAGTGGTGATCTATATATCGAGGGGACTTTTGCATCCTCTGAAAAGCTTCAGGAAAAATATGACCTACCCTGGGCTTACAGTTTTAGATGCTTTCAAATTAGGGACTATGTGAGGGAGCATCTTCCTGGATTTTAAAACGCATTCCCAGATGAATTGGATAGGTGTCTGAAACTGTTCACTGGTTCGGACCAAGTCGATGCAAAGTCTCTGTCACCCTAATGCGACGAGAGATTTAAAACTACTAGTTCCTGATCACACTTGGAATTCCATCTTAGCATATGTCCATACCTGCGCTTTAAATGCTAGACATCGTTTATCTAATCTAATTAATTCAAAGTCTTACATAAAATCTCTTATTCAAAATTCAAGTTACACATCTTTTCTGAAATTTCGCCCATATGTGATAAATATGAGAAAAGCTGATCTACTGCATACTTCATGTGAGCTAAATTACAAGGCTTCGGGTTGACATTTTCACTTTATTCTAAAAGATATTTAAAGTACAGATACATCCTGAACCAGTCTAATAATCTTGGGTATATCAGATGTGTTGAGACTACTGAACTGTACACAACCATTGCTATTGTCATACGGTCTGATCACAGCTAAGAAGCTAGTTCTAATGGGTTGGAAAGGGACAAGGTGCCCACGCTGAAAATATGGTTGACAGAGTTCATCTGGAAAGGATCAGATACCTTATCAAGGACAGAAAAGATCTGCCGACCAAAGCTTTTCTTCTCTCTTGTCTTTTTCTCTTCTATTTTCTTTCTCTTTAAAGGAATCTGGTTTCTAAATTTTGAACTGTGCGTTAAAAAAACCTTAATAATAAAAATATTAAAAATGAGTTTGTTTAATTTTTCATACAAAACTGTAATTGAGTTATAAGGATATTAATGGGAGACTTTTTAAGAATGTTCTTTTTTAAAAGTAACTAAAAAGTTATGCATTGCTTTTTTGGTGTAAGTAATTAATAAAGTAACCGAGTTACTTTTTTGAATGAAGTAACTAGCACAGCTAGCACAACACTGTTCATTGCAATGAAAGTTATAGATGAAATCATGGCATGTGGTTTCTGATTTGTTTAAGTAAAAAAAAACATGTTAAAATAAAAATTGATGGGAGGTCATGAAGCTTTTTCCAGGCTTGCCGTTGCAGGGCTTGCTCCAGAGCTTTCCTGTGACAGCTTTTCTATAATAATTAACACCATCTGTAGGCAAATTGTGGAACTGATTACTCCATTTGCTTCCAATTTGTCTCAGGAATAAAACATTGAGGCTGGAGTTCAAATGTATCCCTGTCTCTAGCTGTCTCTAAGCTAACATGACAGCAGTTGCATCCAGTTTGATCTAATTAGGCCAATGATCTAACTTCTTTAAACATTTCTACATCTCAGCCTACTACTTCTCTCTTGACCCTCCTCCTCTGCATCTCCTTTTTTTCGTTGTCTTGCCTCTAACATCCATGACATCTGCTTCCAATAAGCAGCAGGCCTGTTTATTGCCTTCCGGCTGGTGAGAAGTTGAGAACAGACAGGATGTAGTCAAGTGACATGATTTACTGTGATGGAGAACCGGAGCCATTTTTCTGTAGGAAGCTGTTGTAAACTTCTCTTCATTCACCTCCCCAGTTACGCCTGCTATCAACCACAACTTCAGCTTTTTCTTTCATCACCCCATTGTTTATTGACTTGCCTCATCATCTCCTGCTTATTGTGTTCATCATTACTTTTTCAACCACCCCCTCCTCTTCCTCCTTCTTCTGCTCTCCTCCCCCTGTGCATCCTCCTACGTGAATCCACTCTTTGTGCTATTTTTTTTATTTTGTTGCTGCAGTTTGTCTCTACGCGGCTCTATGTGAAACCTTATATCCACTTGCATCCTCTCCTGTGGATTTGCTATGTGCTGATCCACAGAATGCTGCTGAATGTAACAGCCGTCAAGCAGAGATACTTCAAAGGCCTCTGATTTTAACGGGATGTTTTATACTGAGAGAATAAATGATCACTCGGCTGGAGAAAAGGAGAAAGTGGAACAGTCTACTGATCTGATTAAAATAACAGTATACCAACTTTGGTTACAGCAGCATAGCCTGGCATCAGTGCAAAATGGGTCAAGAATTCCTTTGCATTTTTATATCTGCTGGGTTTGCGACCAGGGCTTTAAATACAGGCAACACTTCAAAGTTCAAATTTATTTTTGTTGATGTCAATAAAAACTGATCTGTTTGACAGGTGATGAATGAAGAAAATCATGTTTGTTATTTGTTCTGGCAGAGCTACCAATTATATTTCCCATGAACTCGATTCCATATCATACATCCATTTTCTACATTCTGTCTTTAGCATGTGTGGTGCCGTTTACATGCTAATGCCTGCCTGAATAAAGTGCAGCTGGATGAGGAGAGAAATTTGGTGTGCATTCACCCTGACACTGTTTAATTGAACCCTGGTCCACTTCCACAGACTGGTTTGTCTGGAGGAGTGTGAATGCTGTGGTGTGGACCGAGCTAGTGAACTTTGGTCCACTTGAAAACAAGTTTCACTTCACATGCAAGGGAACCCTGGTCCAGTTTACTAATAGTGTGACTGTAAATGGACTATCCAGCGAACCAAAGAGGACATGATGCCAAAAGTGCAAATCCCTAAAAGCCGTAGTAAAATAAATAAATAAATAAATAAATAAATAAATAAATAAATAAATAAATAAATAAATAAATAAATAAATAAATAA
>JBAMHW010000027.1:10028328-10058663 GCA_037177495.1 Rhadinocentrus ornatus
ATCTATCTATCTATCTATCTATCTATCTATCTATCTATCTATCTATCTATCTATCTATCTATCTATCTATCTAATCTTTTATCGGGGGACAAAGTTTTCTAAAATATTATTTAAAAAAAATTATTTGTTTGGTATTAACCGAACCACGTCCAGTTGTTGTCAATTTGAATGATAAATTGATGAAAAATTAATATAAGATCTTCATCCATGAAAATAATTGCAGTTTTGTTATTTCACATGAATTCATGAATGAAAATGCTAAAATTGAATCTTAGTTTTTTATTATTTTTTAAATGATTATTTTGCTTTCCCTGATATTAATCAGAAATTTTTCTTTATCAGCAGCACTAATATGCATGTCCTAGCAAATGTCTGACGTCTTTAAACAAAAATATTTTTTCAAATATTTCATGTAGAAGGTGTTTGCTTTATGCAGGTGATCGGAATTCCTTCTGGCTTTGAAAGCCATTCGGATGTCACAAAGTCAGTGTGATGGTAGACTTTAATACGCCAGCATATGGTTGCAGAGTGGGTGTTAATTTCAACCCTCAGGGTAAATGGATCCACTAAATGTCATTTATATGTTACTTTAGCTGTTCTTGTGTCTGATGTTTCGTTGCATGAAAACATCACAGGCTGGTTTGGTCACCTCTGTCTGCATTATGTGGTGTAGAGGTGGGGGTGCATGTTTGTAGGGGGGATTTCCTTAACTGATTGGTGGGCTGAGCTTTGTCTGAAACAGGGCCACGTGGGCACGTATTAAACCCTCATTTAAGAGGATTCAGGACAGATGGTGAGCCTTTGTTTGACGATGTGTTTATTATTAGAAAATGGGGTGAGTGATGGAGACTGCACCCCTCCTTTCCCCTCCTTTCTCTGAACAAACACACCACACCCACTTTTAACCACTTCAAGAATTCATTTACTCACCTTGCTTGATTTCTTATGGGATTGTAACATCAACCAATCAGCTGGCAAACTCTGAGACAAAGAAAGGGACCCCTCTTAAGTAAAGCAGACACATGGTTGTTTAGCTTTTAAGGAGCTCTGATTGGTGAAAAGTAATCCATTCAGAGCTCAAATCAATTTAGGCGTAGGTGATGTTTCCAGAATGGTAGAGAAAATCAATTTCAGTGAGGGTGATAACATTAATTAAATACACATCTATTATAGACAAATTATTGTCACCAAGCATCATTGGTGTGTGTGTGTGTTTGTGTCTTAAAATCCTCACACATGTCTACATTTGTCAGGTCAGGTAATCAAAGTTGATTGACGTTAATTGAATGCCTTAAATGGATTTAGAAAAGTTTGCTGTGACAGAAAGCTAATAAACTCTCAGGCTTTACCATTTTTCGCACTCTTTCATTTTATTTTCCCTCCTTCGCTCTCAGCTCACCAGATGGAGAGGGGGCGGTGAGTGTGTGGCCGTGTATGTGTGTAATCATGCATGCATGGTTACCCATGAGTTTGCATATTTACATATCCTGCACATTTTGTCCTGCGCAGCTATAGGGATTAACAATTTAAAAGAAAAGTAAAAACACCTTCAGAGAGAGGCAGATTAAAATGAAACACATAGAGAGGACACGCCATATGACTGCAATCAGATTTTGGATACACACAATCACTACAATATTCGGTGCGTTTAGGGACCAGAGGGCATTATCTATCATCATCTTGGGGGCACAAATCCGTTGAGGTGATATAAATCCGGTCTGTCAGCGCCTTTGCATTTTGGATTGTTAATGTACAGGGAGACGGGTGCTAAGCTTCACCAGGGAAGAGAGACAGAGGAGAGAGGGAGGGAGTGTGCATGTGAGGGAGGGAGGGAGAGGGAGAAAGAGCGCATCAAGTCACCAGACAGGCTCCAGCGTCCACACACTGTAAGGTACTAGTGCAAGCACAAGGAGACTTTATTCCGCTAAAATAATGGATGGGACAAAGCCGGTCATGGAGTCCAACGCGGAGGAGACCCAGGATGAAGGACAGGAGAGCAAAGGTACGCTCCATCAACCGCTTAATATTTTCACTTTTTTCCCGTTGAAGACATTTGCGTCTGCGCCAGCCTGAGCGGTTTAACCTACTTGCAATGGCTTTTTGCTTGCGCGCGACACAATAGCGATGCTGTTTGGCCTCTCATCCATGTCAGGGCGATTTAAGTAGCTAGAATAGTTTGTTTGCAGCAGGTGTTAACAGATAATTCCCACTGTTATTAGCGCTATTTGACGTTGGTTGCATTATTTTGTGGTTGATTAGGCATTTGGAGGTTGGTGAAGGAGGGGAAAAGGGGTGGGTGGATGGGTAGATAGAGAAAAGTGCTCGGTCTAGATTTACGGAGCATGCATTAATGTCAATTTGCTTTTGCGTTGTTGCACTATCATGAGCTTATTTCTGCCTAATGAGGCTGACTGCGCTGCGCTCCCTGCACGGCTCCATTGTTCTCCGCCAGGTGGAACCTCCTGCTGCAGCCGCTTCGATTATTATCGGGGGTACGCACGGAGCCTTGTTGTGGATCTGTCAGCGGCGTGATTGAGGGAAGGCGCCGCAACAGACTGGAGATTTTTTGTTTTTTGCAAGACTGCAGTGATCAGTCCCAGTCGCGGACCTGGGGGCTGAAAAAAAAGCGGCGATCAGCGGCGTTCCTGACGCAAAGGGATGGCTGTGACCATCAGTTACAACCCCAACACGCAGACATGTTAACGCATCCTCTGTATGGTGCATATCCGGTCTTAGATTAATAAAGGATTCTCCTTTTGATACCACTTTACAAAACACATCACTTTAATGCACAAAATGCTATTCGTCAAGAGTTTTCTTTAATCAGCGTGGAAAAAATAAAGATCGAAATATATGTGCATATTTGTCTGAATTATTTTTCCCTCTAAATAATACCCAGACTGTGATGCTCATTTTACATCAATGTGGGGTATAGGCGTGTCTTGGCGTCGGTGGTTCAGCGCCCATACAAGAGTGAGTGGATGTGACTGATTTGTTTGCATTGTAACTCAACAGGCCGTTCATCGTGGGCATCCAGTGTAGATTCAGCTTTGCAAGAATAAACACGATGCGCAGTTTTGCTTCGATTTCACGTGGATGTTATTGTATGCATTAATCATGACACAATGATAGCTTTTTACTTACAGCTGCATTAGTCAGGGATGGTGTTACAGCTGACCTGCCATGATGCCTGTTTGCCCTGTTGGCTATTGGAGAGCAGGATACCGAATCGGTGCACATTGGCCTGATGGGCTTAACACCTCAAGTCCTCACATGTGGGCACCATCCAAAGTTTTGATTTGTTTCCTATACAATTCTGCTCAACAGAAGGGTTTAACACTATTTAACTCCATCGTTTAGAAAATGGAGTGACATCTTTCTAATTTACTTC
This sequence comes from Rhadinocentrus ornatus, assembly GCA_037177495.1. Classification (NCBI taxonomy): domain Eukaryota; kingdom Metazoa; phylum Chordata; class Actinopteri; order Atheriniformes; family Melanotaeniidae; genus Rhadinocentrus; species Rhadinocentrus ornatus. The sequence goes on from JBAMHW010000027.1 coordinate 10,031,720, forward strand.
ATATCGTTGCAGAATATCTAATGTTAAAATTATTTGGCCAGAAACAACAAAAGCAGGTCCACTATTGTCAAAGTTTACAGTGGTAAACCAAACTAGATCTGTATTTTACATTTACACCACCAGTTGAAGTTTTGACACGTTTACCCACTGAATTTAAAATACAAGTGTGCAGTACATGGATCCATTTATACTTTTAACCAAAGCAACTTGAAAATGAGGAACATTATTCAAGCTTCAGTACGATAGGAAGCCCTGGTGCTCACATAAAGCACATTTTTATCAATTCAAATGGAAAATTTGAAGTAAATACAGATGTTAAAACATCCATAACAAATCAGGTCTGTCACATGGCAGAATGCAGCTAGCTGTGCCAGTTCTCACCCATGCTGGCCCAAATCCGCAAACCAAAAAGCTAACCCAAACTGGCAGCCATGGCACTAAACCACAGCTGGCTTAAAGAGATCTAACTCCAGATCACAGCCAAGTGGTCTAAAACTTATAGCCTTAACCCCTCAGCTGAGTATAGAAAAATCATTTTTAGCCTCGACGCTATGTGATTTTAACTTAGCTTTGGGTATTTTATCCTTTTGTCTTGAGTTATGACTTCATTATCCAGCACCCAAAAAATTTGAAACATCGTTTAAAGTTGATGCTGCACAACTTGGTACCCACCCCCAGTCATATTGCTGGGTCATATTTTGTGTGACGTCAGGTGCAGAAGAGTTGGGTGTCCCTCAGCAGTGATGTTTTCAAAAAGACATTGCATCATCCTCTGTTGAGGGACGCTGCTTCACACAGGCCAGTGTCCAGTCAGAGGCTTTATCGTTTGTAGCCCCCAGAGATACTTGAGCAGCTCAGGGCATATTTCCTCTGAATCCTTAATCATCTCATTTTATTTTATGCAGAAGGCTTTGAAATTTTATAGATGCTTTCACCCAGTTCAACCTCTGCATGCCTGGAATGCTGCGCCCCAGGTGGGAAGTTGTGTACGTACACAGACAACCCAAAATAGACTGGAGGATGGCCTGTTAGTCAGTGTAATCATTTGACATCTGGAATGTGACCATAAGCTTGTAGCATCCATTAAGAAGCTGGAGATTTAAAGTGGGGGACGAGAAGGCGAGAGCTGTCATATAAGGAGCTTGTGGGTATGTGTGTCTGCCGAAGTTTCTGATTCAGAGTGTGTGGATAAAGTTTGGGGAAAATTTATTTTGCAGGAAAATAAACAGCATTGGTTTGTATTTTCTGAAATATCTTAAAGTTCTAGGATCAGTTTTAGAAATAGACTGGAGAAAACTGCATAACCAGATGTATTTGAAGCGTATCTGACAAGTTACATAATACGCTGTGTTCATGTCTGGCTGGCATTCAAAATGTGTTACTTGCTGATCTCATTTGTTCTCAGTTATCAGGTGTTGATGGTAATCAGTAAGTTGTTTATTGCTTTCTAAAGCTGGTCTAATAACGGTTAAGGCCGGTTTATCTGCGGATGATCAACGTGGGGAAGGTTTATCAAGTTTTCAATTAACAGGAAATTGCAACAAGAAATAAAAGTAATTTTTCAAGCCCTGAAGACAAACTTGAAATAACAAACCAATATAAGTCTACAAATCAAGGGTTAGGACCATTCTCAACCTGGCCTGAAAAGTAGTGTTTCACTAAGCTTATTTATTTTCATTTCATGCACATGCATCAGCTGCATGTTACTTAGCTCCGCAGATATTCTAATTATGATGAATAAAGCCCATTTTCCTAATTGCACGGCTATTTCAAACCATAAAATGTACACAGGCACTGGTTATAATCCCACATGTAATGTTGTTGAATGTGCATCGATATTTTTGCATGATTGCATACTAAAATCTAAAATCTGTTTGTGCGCAGAGCTACTCTGTGCTTAGGAGTCAGATAAAAAGACCGTAGCTTTGCTCTCAAAGGAAAAATTATATCAGATTTTATTAGTATGAGACAAAACAATACAGATATCTGGTTTGATATAGTTATTTATGTTGTTTCCTCGGCAACTTTGAGTGCTTCAAAGTGGCCTTGAGTATATTTCATCTGCCCCCTCTCCCTGTGTTTCAGATGGATGGCCTGTTCACACACACCTCCCTTCATTCTGCTCGTTTGTGCCTTACTCTTACATAAGGCAGCGTTGGCTTGCCATCGTCGGTTATAATGTTAGGATCAGAACAGTAACAGATTACATCATCATCTGGAAAGGTGCAGGTTTTGTTGAATTTAAGGCTGAAGGGCAGAGCTGCTGCACCAACTAAGAGTTGCTCCAAAAAAGACCTTCAAGTGTTTTTTCCCGCCCCAGTATAATTTGTGATGTTTGACCTGAGTAAATTTAAGGGACCCTTTTAGACTGATCGCTGGCAGATGGAGGGGAGGTGGGGCAGCTGTGGAGTTTGCTTGCTTCTAAATTGGGGTTAAGTTGTTTTTATTTTACCATTTGACACCAAATATTAATGTTAGACTGTTGTTTGCACTGAAACAGATCAGAAATCCAACCTGTTTGCACGTGTTGGTATCTTAATAACAACGCAGCTCTGCAGCATCAAAAAGTACCAATAGTCATTTTATTTATTCATGTTATTTCACGTGTTAGCTTATTTGTTGTACATTTGTAGTGTTCAATCCGATTTGGACAAGCTCTGCTTGACAAAATAGCTGAAATAGGATCCTGAAACCATCATCATGGATTCTTGTCGGTTACAAAACTATAAGGTTATCAGGATATCTGCTGGCCACTTAAAAAAACATCAACAGCTACCAGTGGGCAAACCAATAACTTATGGTGTTGTGCTGGAAGTGATATATAAGCCAAGCTAACATTTGTACTATCCATCTTCAAAAGTCCACCTTTCAAAGTGGTTTAGATTCAATCTACAACAGGGTGCTCAGAGTTCCCTTTCCATAGAGGCCGATACTGTTTTGTAGTTTTCACAGAAATTATTCAAGCCTGCACCAAAAGTTGATGCATACTTCATTTGCATGAAACTCCATCTCTCCACTATTTCACTGGTTTTAGATCACATTTTCTAAAATAAGTCTGGATTTTTGCAGTCTGAAGAAGGCCAAAAATGTTTTTGCTCAACCTCAGCTAAAGCTAAAATGATAAATCATTTGGGGTTTGTTTTGGTTTTTTTAGCTGACCACATACATGTCAGTCATGTTACACAAAAGGGTCACAACACAGTCGTTGAGCACAGACTGAGCCCTTGAATCTAAAGGCCGCCCCCCTGTTTGATGATCATCAGGAAGAACTAGGCTGCTCTCCCTTTTGGTTCTGAAATTTGTTTTGTCATGCATTAATTTTTTCTCTTTCATCACCTCACTGTAGACAAAAATATAGGATAATGCATTAAGAATTAAACATTTTAACCCGTGAATGGACAGCAGATCTAGCTGAACTGAATTCCTAAGTCTTTTTTTTCCATCTACATGAATGTATCATTACAGTATTTGAAAATATGTTAATAGCAAACGGTGCAGAAAATATACTTGTACTCCACTTCTGACTAAGATTATTTGTTGTTACTGTATGTTGTAATCCAATTTACAGACCAAAGCAAAGCCCTGCTGCTCCCCACACACACATATTCACATGCACACACACATGTAAATCCCCATCTTCTTCACACCCACAAAGGATTGAGAGTTTACAGAAAACCACTCATTATTCCTCCTTTATGTGTGTCATAACCTCAAGGCCGAAACCTAGTAAATTCATCACCCAGTCTTTACACATTCATCTGCGATCGCTTTGCTTGCTAGCACGTGATAGCACGGGTTTGCACGGGCAACAGATGTTTGCAATTATTAACATATAGATTTTGCTACACATACAGGTATTATGTAGTGAAACATAAGCCATCGCAGTGTTTAGCTGATCATTACCTGTTGTAGCTGACTCCCACATCAACTCTAATACCACTGGACTTGGTTTCTTACTTGGTTCTATTGCAAATCACCTCTCTGTACTTAAACAACTAAATGAGACAGAATAAAGCTTCAGCTTTGGGTCAGTCCTGATTAGTTTACTTTCTGTTAATTGCCTTAGTACAGCTAGTGACACATCTCTCCAAGATGCATTGCAAACTGCTACTCAATCAGTCTTGATGCTAAGTTTTCCCTCATCTTTGGTCCTTTTGTCTTTTCTGTACAGCTCTTACCCATCTTCTTTCTGTATCTCTCTTTCCCCCCCACACACACTCACCCTTGCACACACCCTTTGCCCATGCTCCTCTCGCCCCGGAGGTGTGTGAGGTTGTGGGAACATGTGAAAGCCGTCACACAGAGAAAGGCTCATGTGTTCTTCATTTGAAGCCATTTGCCCAAAGCATGCTTTCAGCCTCCATCTGGATATATGTGTGTGTGTGTGTTTTTGTTAGATAGTGTTGCCATGTGTGCTTGCATTTGTTTACGTGTCAATGACCAGGAGTGGTTGAGGGGAATGTCTGTAAGAGTGCTTTGCTTGCACAAAAGGAAAATCTCTATTTTTGTGCACATAAGTGTGGGTGAGACCATGTGGTTCACAGTTGTGCTCATATTCATCCTTCTCCATCTCTACACCGTGGTCACATTTATATTTTAATGTGCTTTCTGCTATGCTCACATGCACAATACAAGCTGTAATTAGTACCATTCTTTGTTTAAATCACAGAAAAACCCCTAAGAAGTTTTGTTTGTCTCTTGCTTTGAAAGGAAACACAGACTTTAAGCTATTATGTGCTCTAGCTGCTCTTTTCATTTAAACAGCATGGAAAAGAACCTGTAGCTTACACCGGCCTTTGCAACATCCCCTCAGTTCATCTTTGGTGTGAAACTACAAGTTTTAGTTCTCGTTTTGTTAGCTTCATTGAGACTTACACTTCTTTCCATTCCTTCCACAGCAAATAAACATGTTGGTTTCATAAATGAACATCCTGCCAGCTACTGTGGTAGACGTAATTCGGGTATGTACTATTTTCAAAATGGAAGTCTGTATACAGATATACACGCACCAAATGAAGGACTAACATGTAATGATAAGTCAAGATAAATTTGTATTCCTTGTCCTAAGATTCAAACATGGGAGCGTAATCAGTGTATTAATGGAGGTATGTCCAACTCTATGGGGTGCCAAGTGTAAAAATTCAGTATAAAAGTTGTAGCTGACACATTTTCAATATTTATCTAACTTTTCTCACATTTAGCACATTTTTCCTACATTTAATATAACTGTTAACCACATATATAAGGGTCAAACATCTAAATCTAAATTTTAAATCTAAATCTAAATGTTATATGTTAAATCTAAATGTTGAATCTGATATTTAAATCTTAAATATATATCTAAATCTTGAATCTTAAACCTAAAAGTTAAATCTTATATCTAAATCTAAATGTTTTGCCTAAATATTTGGAATATATGCTTATTGACCCCGCCCCTTTTAACCTCAACCAATACGCTAGTAGGGTGTGTGTGTGCGCACGCGCGAGTGTTTCCTTACTATCATATTGGTTGAGGTTAAAAGAGGCGGGGTCAATTAGCATATATCCTAAACATTTAGGTAAAACCTTTAGATTTAAAATTTAGATGTCCTAGTTGACCCTTATATATGTGGTTAACAGTTGTATTAAATGTAGGAAAATGTAGGAAAAATGTGCTAAATGTGAGAAAAGTGAGATAAATATTGAAAATGTGTCAGCTACAACTTTTATACTAAATTTTTACACTTGGCACCCTATACAACTCAGCAACCGTAGGTGGTAAAATGAACAACTGACTTATAATTTAGATGGCAAATCAAATCAAAGTAGTGAGTTGGACATCTTTAGCTTTGTGTATTGTGCACCTGATTTATTCCTTTTTGTAAACAATATGCCACTAGCTTGTCCTTCATGTTCATCTGTTTCTTCTGTTACCTGGGAAACTACAGGATGTGCTGAACACCTAAGCCATTCATAATCAGACTTTGAAAAATCTAAAAGAATTTAAAAGTCTGCCTTTAATCCAACACAAACATACTAGTTAGTGCTCTCTGGTATAAGTGCAACATAATCCTTCACATTATACACCATATGTTCAATACGTTTAAAAGCAGTATATTTAAAATATCATACACCATCAGTATGTTTTACACAACCAATGTGTACTTCTATGCTAACACGGTCTGCACAGTGGCTGTCCTCTGTCGCTTTCACAGACAGGTTTGTCTGAATGAAACCATGGGGATCATTAGCATAAACATGGCAGACGACAGAATGATATCACATACAGTAATTGATGGAGGTATAAAAAGTTCCAGCGTAGGATATTTTAAAGTTGACAGCAGCAAACAACCATTCCCTTGCCTTATATTGGCACGAATCTCCATTGGAGCAATGAGAGTTATAGATACACCCGACTTAAGAGAAAGAAGCTCAGATGATAAAAGTTGCATTTCCCATCTAAAAGAAATCTCAATTTACATTTCAATTGTTGTAAATTGTAAAATTTTATATAAGAATGTATCCGCTACCATTCTGTGATTTACTTATAGATATGGACATTCTTAAGTTGCTGCTTTTCTATCACTATTACACACTTTTTAGCTGTATGATGACAGAAAAACATGTAAACATGAGAAGCTACTTCATCTAAACGCATCTGTCCTATCATAACAAACTTTCTTTTAAACATCTGATGAGTAAAATGGACAAAGATGAAGCCAAAGTTTGAGCTCATGTTTAAAAGTGACATAAATTTTACTTTTCCAAGGATTTAAAAGAAAATTCTGACTTTAGGTGGGACTGTGTGCAATATTTATAAGCAGTTCGTATCTTAAATGCAGTAGACCTAAATAATTTTAGATTTTAAATATTGAATGGACTTTGTCCATGGAAACAGTCTTGGTTGGACCAGCCCAGATGTTCTGATTGAGAAAAGGAAATAACAGTAAATAACCACTATGAAATTTTTGTGGTTTGACTTGTTTTAGATACCAAAATGCTTCATCTTCTCATCCCATCTTAAAAGAAATCAGTCTCTCTTTTATACTTATATATGTAGTATTAAGTAACATAAGCAGAAAAGTGCTGGTTTAAGGCTCTAATATCTAACAATTTACTTTATTTTAATTTAAATTACTTTTTGTTATTCTCTGACTAAACAAGATGTGAAGAGTTTGTATTCTGTTCATTCTCACTTCTAAGTGATCAGTTACAGTCTGAGTGATTCACAGTTAAAAAAAAAGAGAGAGAATGAATTGATTAATATAATCTTGCAGGCCTAGAAAGATGTGACAGATTATTTTTATTTTTATTACTTCCACAAAATCTGAAATCACTCTCCAATACTTCATCTGTGTTTGCACCCATGTCTGCACTGGGTATATGAATAGCAGCAAGTGGCAGGTTGGCGCAGCAGGCCTTGTTCCTGAGTGATGCCAGCCTAATCTGGCCCTCTTCCATCACCCACTGGTGCCCAATCTGCTCCTCTTATCCATAGCCCATAAAATGCCTGATGCCAATTAGCTCTTGTCATCATTAGCCATGGCTGACATCGATAAGTGACTCGTCTAATTTATGTGTGGGTCATTGTGCCTCTCAGTTTCAGCCCAGGGTGTGCTTGGGTCCTTGTTGTTAGTTGAAGTAAACACACGGATCTCTTTCAAAGAAACTGATCTTTTGTTGCTCATTTCTTCATTCCTTTAGTTTTGTATCTAGTATTCTATTTTCTTGATTTTTGATGAACATAAGAGATGTATACATGCTAACAGGCTTCCCAGATGGCGCCTTTATGCTACAGTCAATGAGACTCTGCAGTTACTCATATGTGAGCGTTAATGCTCATACACACTAAGTGTTCATCTGCCCTTGAGCTGCAAGAAAAGTGAATCTCCATAATCACAGGGAGGGGGTTGGGGACAAAAACGAAGCGGCCAGGAGAGGGACACTTGCTTCTTTGACATCTCGAGGGAAGTGACATTAGCCAAGTTGGTTGCGTAACCACTAAGGCAAAGCACTTCTGGCCAGAGGGGCCATTTTACATTTTGGTGGAACAAGGCTCGAGCTAATAGCATTGCCTCTGCTCTGCTGGGCTGGCAAACGGCAGCTTGGGACAGGTAATTCTGCAGCTGGACAACAGGGGATGAGAGAGTTTTCCCACCGTGTGGGCAGCTAGTAGACTATCTGTCATCAGGGTTTAGATCTTATCACTCAACCCTACAGCCAGCCGCTTCTAAATTAACTCTTACTGCTCGGCTGTTAACTACTTGCCTAAATATACCTAATAGCCCTCAAGGATTACAACGCTCATTATGTGATGATACACTTCAGTTGATGGCTGTGTCCAAAGAGGCTCCTAAACTTCGGACGATTTACTTGATTTATCTGATTTATTCATTTTAAGTTTGCACAGGATGGACGCTTCAAATGTGATAGGAAAGTTACAAATTTCCTGTGTAAAAGTTGTTTCTCTGCATCGATGTGCAGTTTGTGCAAAAGCATCCACCTCATCGTGTGCAGCATACGTTCATGCACTTCCCTATTCTCACCTTTTGTTCTTTTTTCTAAATGTTTTTGTTACATTCAACATGGAAAAGTGTTGTATGTTCCTTTTGACGCAAGTTCCCCCTCAGCTTGGAGCATTTAGCTCAGATTGGATGCAGATGAAAATAGTCGAGTCTTTTTTGGGCTAAATTTCTGTCTGTTCATGTGGAAGCTATTGGCTCAGAGCATGGGGACCCAAGGAGTGAGGTTGCACGAGAGGCCTGAGAGGTGAGCTCTTTAGTTGCAGCTACTACTAATACATCTACGTTCCAGTTCCAGTCACCAGGAAACACGAAACATAGACATATACATGTCGTTTTGCACCTTATCCAAAGCAGCCTTGGTAAATGGGTTTTCTTAGCCATTTATTTCACATATCTCAATGCCATATTGTTAAATAAATAAAAAAAAAATTGTAATATTACAGCTTTTCTGCATTATTTCACTTTTGTCCTTGTATTTTTTTAAATATGGGGGAATATAAATAAGATTACAGTAATAGACTGCAGATAAATAACATAAAACACATGTTACTGTAAAATTACATAAAATTTAGATTTAAAAGAAAGGAATTTAATTTAATTTCAGATAAAAAAGACTAATAAGTTTTCAAATTTGTCATAATTTCACTAAAAAGTAATTAAAAAATACTTAAGCAGCTAAATTCAAGTCATATAATGTTAATACCCTGTTATGTAACAGGGAATTTATTTCTACTCTAATGTAGAGCCGTGGATCCCAAACTTTATCAGCACGGTCCCCTTTTCATCGACAACTATGTCACTGTATTTTTGTCACAGCTACCGGAATATTATTGTTTATGTTTTTTTCTTGTTTTGTTTGGTTCTTACAGTGTGGCCGTGTTTATACATCGTATGGTCGGTGATGAGCTCTAACAGACTGATGTAAAAAAAAAAAAAAAGTGTTTTTTTTACTATTAAAGAAAAAACTTCAAATAGAAGTGGAAAAAGTATTAGAGAAAACAAACATCCCACAAATCAGTGGGATAAACATATCGATCACCCAACACTGTTCCTAGAATAAGATTTAAGAGCTGTGCAGTCCATCAGGCTCAGTTACGCCATATGCTGAACTTGTGGCCTTCATAATGCCACACTACCAGGGCGGGGTTTCTCATAAACAGAAGATTAGGGTCAGTTATGTACGTGGGAAAAAATTCTAATAATAATAAATATAACTGTTAACCCTGATGATTGTTGGCTTGCCTAGCTCATATCCTTTTAATCAGCAATGATTCCTAGTAACATTTGCCTAAATGTGCGGTTTGAGATCGGAGCCCATGTTGAAACAGGAAAGGAAATAATTTAGGTAAAATGAGCTGGAAATGTGCCTCATCTGTTCTTTGCAAAGGTATCTCTGAGGTATGCAAAAGTATTGCCTTTGCACATACAGTATTTCTCATATCTCATGCATGAATGTTTGAGATATGAATCTTCGTGTCTGTTTGATTTATAGCTCTAATTAATTTTTGAAGCGGGCTGCTTAACAGCAACCCAGAGCATTTGCAAGTCCACATTTTTAGTTGTAGATGCACTACAGAGACTGACTTCTGTACTTTTCTAAAATGTATAAGATCTGGTGTCTGAATCCATCCAAGATAGAAAATGACTGGACCCTCTGCAGCTGCAGGTCATTTTATTTTATTTATTTATTTTAAAAATGTGTATCAAATAGCAGGTTATGGTGCAGCTGGATCTGAGTCAGCTTTGACAGTTTTGTGCCGTGAGACAAATAATCTGACTGAACCTTTAGCTTGTTTACAGTTGAGCTGATGAATCCATATTTCATGTTTCTTGTTCTTGTAATGATGATGATGATGATGATGTGGTGTTTCCAGATATTAGAAATGACTTTGCCGTCAGAATTCCAGTAAACATTAAACAAAAACGATGAACAGAATGATCTTTCAAAGACAAAAGAGACTTTTTGTGTCATAATTATGTGGTTTTCATGGCACGTATCATAAAGACTCAAACGAGCCTTTCATCACTACGCTCAAGTGAAGAGATGGAAATCTCCCGAGCTGAAGCTGCAAGGTTATGAGTTTGTGTGTTGTGGCTGCAGTTTGCTTCCAACAAACAGACGGTGCTTCTTTTTCGTCTCAACCAAAGGTGACGCCATCCATCTTCCCTCCACCTCTCTTTTCCCTTTACCTTTTGTTTCTCTGTTTTTTTCTCACCTAATTTTCGGGGGAATATACTCATAATACTCCATGTTAAAATTTCCCCATAATGAATACAGGACTTCTACATTAAAAAACAGCCGCAGGCAGGGACCAGATCGGCCACTGAAACATTCACAAAGCTTTATTAACGCTTTTATTCCCAGCAGATGTGCTACGCATATAAACAGTTGGATCATGCTGTGCCACTGGGTTGCACTGTTTATGGTAAATCATTAACTATTAGGACAGTGGATGTAATCTCCATCTCCTCTTCTCAGCTTATATTTATGTTTTTTAGGCATGTAACCAAGGAAACCAATGCAGCCAGATAAATGCAGCACACTAATTCAAGCATTATTACGTGTTGCCATCGAATGAGTACATGGTGATATATTTCATTTATTCTTGCATTGCATCTACTTAGACGTCTGTTTTCAGTGCAGACGCTACAAACTAAAACCAAGTGACAGTTAAGTTTGAATGGCCACATGCGTTTGAGGGATTGTTTCATGTGGTGTTTGTCAGGCGATTGACAGAAAGAGGAGCGTAATCACAAAAGATGTCAGCAACCGGTGACAGGTTCTTTTTTCGAACTACATCTCCTGCATGTCAGGCCTCATTTATCCAGTAAAATTGCCTGAATCTGCTCTCTTGTCCAATAATAACGTTACGATTTGAATGTGAGGGGAGGAAATAAAAATGTAGATGGTGGTTTTATCTGTAAACCATGTTCTTTTCATTCTGGCTGCTGCAACGCGAGTGAAAGCTTAACAATCTGCACTCTTGTTAACTACCAAGGGGCATTTTTAAATGAATTTTTCTAAGATGAAAACTCAAGAAGCAAACAGAATGTAATGGGTGCTATAATTGTTAGTTTACAATGCATTCACTTACTGTAACATTAACACCACTAGCCTCCCTTGGTCCCATTAAACGTTGTCTTTCAGACCCATGTTTTGGTTTCCCAGCTCCTGATTTTACTTTTAAGATTCTGTGCCATTTCCAGCCAGGATCCATTCAAGTTATTAACCTTAAAGTTAAGCAATTGCTGCTGATCATCATGCATGTATGATGGCTAAGGAACCAGATACAGAGACCAAAACTAAACTTAAATGCTGTTATTTTATAAACTGTTCTTCAATACCACACTTATTTTAATGCATCTCAACAGTATAAACACCCATAGGTCCAACACATATAAATTCATTGACACAAAGACTAGGGAGGGTCTGGTGGGCGGATACCAACCCAGTGCAGGACACAGGTCACCCACTGGACCACTTTTTTTTTATCTTGTTTTTTGCTCTTACCATCACAATAAAAAAAAATGTAATAAACATCTTTTTGTTATCTGCTGCATGTGTTGAAGAGAAACATCGTGTATATAGCTTATTTCCTTTTAACCAAGTGTGAAAAGGAATAATGGTTTAAGCTTAAAGCATTCACTGTATGATTAATGTGATGCTTGTATACATAAATGTACAATAGATGTAATTGAATACCTTTAAACACAAGATGCTGGAGACTTTAAACATGGTCCATCTTTGCTTGTTCGTGCAGTTTTTTAAGTGAGAAAATTGAAAGAAACTTTATGATCATCGTCTGCTTGAATTTTTGTTGTATAATGAAAGAAGATGCATCTTGGAAAAAGAAAGAAACCCTCAGACAAAACCCTCCATATTTTTTGCATCTCTTCCTCTTTTATTTCAGCCACGCAGTTTCAGTTTGACCCACTTCTCTAAACCTCAGCGCAACAATATGAGTAGACATATTGTCCGTTTTTCTTGTCATCTCTCCAGCTGCTTTTATAACCTGCAGCTTGTTTTGTTATTTTTGGTATTCAACCTCTGGGCAGCTGTCACTGTTTAACTCTGATCTTTGGGTTTTGATTAAGGTTACATCACTCTACGTGTGTGTGAAGGACTACGCTTCTTCTGAACTGGGTCGTGGGTAACACGTTGCTATGGCAACTGCCATTTGCCGGCCCCAGGGCCAAGAGCTGCTTTTCACTTACACGTTCTCATCCTTTTCTTTGCTCGCTCTGTCTCTTTCCTTACCTTCTTTCTTTCGACTCATCCATTGTTCCTTTGCTTCTCTCCATCTCCTTTCCTCTTCTCTTTGGCAACAACAAAAAAGCATGCATTCATTATTGTTCTTTTATTCAACTTTCCGCCACAAATTAAATTGTTATTCAGACAGGAATATTTCCTAATATTCAACAGATTTAATCCCTCATTACAGCCGTCTGTCAAATTATTTGCTTGACAAAAGGAGCAGAAAGGCCACATCTTTATTCTTCACCCTTGGTTTGAGATTATTAAGACGATATATCAGACAGAATAGTAACAGTAGCGTAACATATTGTCTTCGACGATTAATACCAGCTGGCTCACTGGAAGACTAGCGTGGGCATGCAGCTGTATTTCAAAAGCAGGAGCAGAGAAGACGGCAGGGCAGAGGCAGAGGTTGCGAGAGGCAGCGAGGTATAAAACGAGGGAGATAGTTCAGCCTCGGTGTGTCACCTAAATTCTACTCTAATGAATAGGCCATTGATTTCCATTAGGACCGACTCGAGCTGACCACTCCGGCCTGTCTGTTTCCCATTAACACACTTTTAAACTAAGTCTGATAAACAGTCATAGCCAGAGGCGGACTGGATAAGGGAGCTGCTTTAGTGTTCAAAAGAAACCCGTGAATTCATCCATGAAGTTGCATGGAGCCAGGGAGAAGAGAGAGTTAACAGCAGAAATAATATCAGCCCTAAATAGCTCTGATGGAGTCTTGGGATTTGTCTTAAGAAGGTCCCTTTCCAGTCACATCAGTCACATCCATGAATGAAGATAAAAGTGGTATCACCTAGAAATTCTTGATTTGCATTTAAAAAAGAAGGATTACCTCATCTATTTTATTCTCTCCACTGAATAAATCTGACTGGGAACTACTTAATTACCTATGAAGAGTGACATTTAAAAGCAGGATAGAGTATCAGTACATCAGCTTTTTAAAAGCCATCACCATATTGACCACAGTCACATCGCAGCCCCCTTAACCCGCAAAAGGCCTGGCCTGCTTCTCAACTCAGGATTTTGGTGCCATCCAGCCTTATCAGCTGAACTTCTCCATCGGCCCGTTTCCTTCATTAACATTAATAGGATTTAGATCTATTATGCAATGAGCCTCTGCTGGGTTACGCAACACAAAGTCTTCATCAACAGCAGCATGCTTTGGAAGGAAGCAGCGGCATTTAATGATGGGTCTTCATACTCATTTATTCAACTTGAACCACACTTCTTATCAGGATGAAACAAAATAAATAAATAATTAAAACCTTTTCAATGATTTCACGGAAACTGCACCTCATGCAGATGATCTAATATTGTTTTTAGGTCAGCTAGTTTAATAGTCTAACTTAACTTGATTACAAAAAATTAATTAATAAATAATGCTTTTGCTAATAAGAAAGCAAATCAGAACACGTTTAAACACAGTTTAGTTCATTATATATAATTGGCTTCCATGTTATTTACTTCAGTCTACAGAGGAGCAACTAAATGTGAAAACAGAAAAAAAGTGTTTTCCCTCCCAGCGCAGTGATGTTATTGATGATTTTTACTTCCCTAAGGGAAGCTGAAATCAATTGGCTCTTTTAAACTCATCAATAACGATTATACGCAGGCTTACAATACTATGCATTGCTTAAACAGTCAACTTTTGGTTGTGTTTTATTGAGGATTTTTGATTTTGCAAGCCAAGCTTTAGGTAGCATTGTGTATGTTTGTGTGGTTTATTTGCCTCCTGTTACTAGATTTTATTGTATATTGATTAAGTTTCATGTTGCTAAAAACTGTCAGAGGGTCTGAGCTCATGCTTATGTGGCCATGTTTTCATAGGATCAACTGTCATGTACTGTACCAATCATAAAGCGCCCTGACTGGCACTGAGTGTGTTATTCACTCTGTTTGGGATCACTTTTATAGCAGAGGCTGCAGAGCAAATGACCCTGAGTTTGCAAATATGCATGTGCAGGTTTGAAAAGATTTCCACTGTGGTCAGTCATCTTGTCGGGGCGTTACAAATACGAACGTTTAGATTCAACAAACTTCTGAACATGAAATAGTGATGCTGCAGGGTTGCCAACTGGAGCAGGTTGTCATGGAAACAGCAAAGTGGCACACACAAGACAGTTAATTTAGTCTTTTTTCTCCTGGAGTAACTTCCTGCTTTAGCTGGAGGAGTTATTTTTAACAGGCGTTATATAAGACGTAGCTCTTGTGCTCAAGAGGATGTGTTACTTTTCTCCTTTTCATTCTTTTTCATCCTCTTTGCTGTGAAGCAGGATCCACCGCGTCTGCTACACCTGTATGCCCCAAGCCCAATAACCCATGCAGGAAGCTGCTTTGGTTAATGGAAAACAATTTTACTAATTCATCATCGCTCTGTTGACACAGTTCAAGCGCAACATATGATTCTTTATTCATGAACATTCTGAAAAGTTTAAAATTTGTGGGGAAATGTTAGTCCTCATCAGCCTCTAATGACGGATTTGGCCATTTTTAGTTAAAATGTGTCAATTTTACCTTAAAGTCTAAACAGTCTTTAGTATTATTACCTTAGATCTTTAGTTATTTTTGTCATGTGGTCAAAACAAAAATAAATCTGGACCCAAGAGGGACTTTTTTCCTGCTTAGGGTGAGAGGGTGTCGTGCAGTTTACATGTAATATTCAGCATTTCCAGCTGAACTCACTCTTGCAGTGAATGATGCTATGAATAGCTGCTCAACGTGCTTGAAAGAGAGGTGCATCTCTGAGAGGGCAGAGTAACACGTTTGATGCATGCACACTTAATGGCTTGAACATCCCTGCATGTTTCTGTTTAAGTTAAGAAAGAAAAAAAAAAAATGGAAGTGGCCAAAAAGGCCTTTAAATGTTTCATAGTGTCATCAGTAGAGCTGGCCAAGTCACTAAGAAATGCGACGTTTGTGTTGTCTGCTCTGCCTTGCTCATTAAAACATGTTTTTGACATTTCTGTACTTTCAGGTCTGATCTAAATTCTTTGTTCGAGATCCTCATCAGTCCTTCTTGCAGCTGAATGCAACAGGAAAGTGTAAATATTTCTGCTTTTTGTCTCCCTCTGTAGGATGCTTCGAGTGCTGCATCAAATGTCTGGGTGGGGTGCCCTACGCCTCGCTGGTGGCCACCATCCTTTGCTTCTCAGGCGTGGCTCTTTTCTGCGGCTGTGGCCATGTGGCACTGACTGGCACCCTGACCATGCTGGAGAACCACTTCTCGAGGGTTACCAGCGACCATGCCACCCTAACTCTGGTGTAAGGCCTCTTTATTCCCAGTCCAAGCATTAAAATCAAAAGTTGTTTTCTATCCTCATACCAGTGCTTTAGCATTTGCAAATACTTGGAAAAATCTGATTCTATGTTTCTTTTACCGCTACTTTTTGTATTAAAATGCCAGTGTAATCTATAAATACTGAGATTATCTCTTTCAATAAATCCGTCAAGGATAGCCACCCACATTGTCAGCTTTAATGCACAACACCCTAAAACCATAAAATAGCCTATCTCTTAACTGAGGGATTGAGCCTGTATGCCCACATAAAGGATGCAAATAAGAATAGAAAATAGCTGAATGTTTACTAAATTCAATCTGTCTGTAGTAGATATATTTCTACAACAATTTTAAATAAAATAAATCCTGTTGTTACAAAGGATGATTAGCTATATTTGATGATTAATGCTACTATATGCTACAAGCTCTACATCATCAAGCATAATTTAAGCTCACATTTCTCGAACATTAATCACCAATAACTACAGTAAAACAGCATATGACTCTGGCAATGTCCCGTTGAAGAAGTATTATCAGAAAACTACTCTAGGAAAACAGACACTAAAGAATTAACAAGGACACAGGAAGAAAGGAGTTAACATACAAGCTGCACCGGGCAAACAACCTGAGACTATTAGCTGTCAGCTAATAAAAGGAAGAGCAGGGCTGGGAATACATAAAAGTAAACAACAGAGGACAAACAAGGGAATAACACAAAACTGAAAGCTAAAAATCATCTCACTGTACAAAAGCCAATGATTGTTTTCTTATTTCGAAAAACTCAACCATAAGCTAATCCTCATATAGTTCTCCAAAATAGGCTAGCAATAGAGGCCACTAGCCATACCTCTCTAAAACATTAGACACCAAAGCTACTATTCACATCTCTTTTAAGTTAATTAGGCACTTTGGATTCTGGGCACACATCTCTGAATCTAAATATTTATTAAAAAAAAGCTATTGCTTACGTTTTTTTCTAAAATTAGCTCCCCTCGCATTTCTCTACATGCTAATTTTAACACCCTGGACAGGTCACCAGTATATCGCTAACTTTAACTACTTTAAGTTATTTCTTCTATCTTTCTATGGTTACAAATAGCTAATCACTATTAACTAAAAGCTATGGGCTTTCAGTCACGTTAAAATTAGGTACTTAATCATATCAATTCAAAGTTGGCTAATATTAGCCACCACAAGCAATGTTACCATTAGCCTTCATGAAAAACTGGTCATAAAGGATACATGAAATATGATCGATGTCTTTTATCTTATTTCCATAACTTTAAAACAGGGGTTTATTACAATAACATTGTTAATAAGTTGTGTCTAAGTTGTTTCTGTATACTATCTTTGTCCAGGATTCAAGTGTTTCAATACATCATCTACGGCATTGCCTCCTTCTTCATCGTCTATGCTATCATCTTGTTGGCTGAGGGGTTTTACACCACTAGCGCCATCAAGAAGGAGCTGCAGAGCGACTTCAAAACAACTGTCTGCGGACGCTGCATCACTGCCTTTGTATGCCAAAAAAACACCTAAAGCTCCATTATCACACCCACTGACAGACACATTGCAAATTAAAGCTACTCCATTAGATCTAATAACTTTGATCTGTTTTTTATTATATTCTTCCTTAAAATAGTTTTTTTTTTAATTCTCTGCAAGCCGGTACAAGGGTTATCATTAAGTTGTTGGAGAGGCCGCTATGAGCACAATCACATAAGATAGACCCACACAAATCACACACTTGATCCCTCGGGGTTACTCTGGCACAGTTTGTCCTTTCTAGCCTGATTACTTTAATTACTACAGATGTCCAGTTACATTAACATAAAACCAGACTGGGTTTGTGTGTGGGTGGTTAGGTCATTAAAAGAATGTATTTTCTGAATGCAATGCAAACAATGTTTATATCTAAAAGTTTCCTCTCTTCTCACCTCCCTACTCTCTCAGTTCATGTTCCTGACCTACATCTTTGCTCTGGCCTTCCTCGCCATCTTCTGCTTCACGGCGATACCAGTTTATCTCTTCTTCAACATGTGGATTACCTGTGCTGCCATGAAATCTCCTGACTCTAACATCACTTCTCCTGAGTCCATCTGTGTGGATATGAGGCAGTATGGTCAGTTAATCTGCCTTCGTTTATATTACTTGAGATTTTTATGCTAATTCTATTTAATACTGATCCTGCTTAATTAGTTGCATAAGTCAGTGACCTAAAGTTGGGTCATATTTGTCATCATAAAAGGTGTTTTTTTCTGTTTTATCTTGAGCTAAATTTGAGGCCATCTGACCAATGCTAAAACTTGGCTGAAATTGGGTCATGCAGCAGGACTACTTCAAAACAAAGCAGCACAATTTGAACAGAGTGACTGAAATTAAAACAAAACAAGGTGTTGTAAACTCATCTGAAGAGAGCCACGAATAAACGAATGCTTGCAATCTTCAATAAACTGATGCAAAATTGTAAAGAGTGGATCAAAATTCCTCAACACAGATATGAGACCGATTGCATCATACATAAAGTAAGAAATGATAATATTCTTAGAGTTATCGCTTATACTGTAATTTTGCTAAATTAGTTTTTGCTAAATAGGTGATGACTGTACAATATGCCATGCTGGTCAACTGAGGTACTTTTGACATAATTTGAAGATCCAGTGCAGAACAGATCTTTTTAAATCATGTTTTCTTTATAATTTTATCATAATTAAATAGTAAAATTCCTTTTAGTTATATGACCTAAACAGTTCCTATAATTCTCCTTCCCAGTGCAGTTTGTTGCACATACCTGCTGCACTTTGATTGTCAGCTGAAATAAAGAACAATGAGAATTTGACATGTGCAGAAGTTCCCCATGATCAAGGCAAATAAGATCAATCATGCAGGCCAGACTGAGTGGTGAAAGCTTTAAACTACACGTGAAAGAATATCCAGGCTGTACCTACAGGGTAGCAAAAATACACAAACGTGTTTCACTTTTCAAAAGGCTTTATTTTTCATCTTGAGCTGCTTTAAATGTAATTTTGTGAGGTAAAAAAAAATACATTTAGATTATTGAGTATCTGATTGGATCTTTCTAAAAATCCACATTCATGCAGATTTACAGAACAGCAACACTTTCCTGTGATTGCATATTTGGCTATTTCTTTTATGGCCCTAATGTGCAGTATTTGACCCACATTTAAAAGACAGCTGGCCCTCTTTCAAAGTAGGAGGAGGATCACATGTGCTTCATTGGCTGTAGCGCTGTAGTATTACGCTTTACGAAATATTAACCCCAATTACTGGCAGTCAATTTTGTGTTAGCATCTCAAAAGCTACAATAAATTAGTGATCAAAGAAAGGTTAATAATTTTCTTGTTTTGTCCAAAGCATCTTATTTTATTTTTTTTAATAATGAGAATATTAATTAATAAAAGAACAAAAGGAGAGTAGAAGTAGTTAGGAAGCATTTAAAATATGTATCTGAGACTAGAGAAAAGAAGACAGAGGAAAATTATGCTATAGTAATAAAGGATTCAAAATAATGACCCATATTTTCCAACAGCGGTGGCAGGCACAGCCCTGTTTCCTTTAATCTTTATCTGAGCCTGATTCATAATGCCTTCAATCACACGGTCCCTGGGGTGGGAAAAGCTTCTTGTCTCAGTCCTGTGACGTTTCATCTCTCTGATCCTGCAGGTATTATTCCCTTGAACGCCACACCAGGAAAAGCTTGTGGGGCCACACTGGGAGAAATTTGTACCACCAGCGAGGTGATGGGATATTCTTTATTTAATTGTTTTTTCTCTCTTTTTCTCCTTCACTCACTAATCTTTTTTTTTTTCATCAACAGTTCTACCTGTCCTACCACCTCTATATCGTGGCATTAGCTGGCGCCGGAGCCACTGTCATCGCGCTGGTAAGCTCCTCATGATCGCTCTGATAATGTGCTGCTCAAAATATGCATGTTGCCATGGCATGCTTATCTGTTGCCACAGCAACCCCGCCTCTCATTTATGTCATTCTGTCAGCTGAAACGCTGCCCTGTAGCCTGCCTTTGTGTTTGTGTGTGCGCACACTTACAGAGGGTCAGTGTTTTACTCTGCTGTGGAGGCGGACTGTTTTTGCTTTGCATCCAGGGAAAAAGAGATACTAAAAAAGCATTAAGCAGCCCTCCAGATGTTGCACTAGGTCACTTGGAAGCCCTATGTACTCCGATGTTTTACCACTAGCTGTTCTGGAGGCTGAAAGAGATGTAATGTTACATTTAAACATTGTTTTTGTGCCAAAAGTCAAGAATTCAGTGATTTACAAATCTCTTTAACATTTTATTCCCAAAACACATCTTTTGTGGCAACACAGCTCAAAAAAGTTGCTACCTGGGCAATGAAAAATTGGAAGAAAACAGCTGGAGGAACATGTGACAAATTAGATTAATTGGCAACGGGTTGGTAACATAATTCAGTATAAAAAAAGCACCTTAAAAAGGCAGAGTCTCAGAATTAAGATTAAGAGGAAACTATTTCAGAATGAGGCTCTTGAATGTAGGATACTATATTGCAATAATAAAACACACACAATATCTAATAAACCATCATGTGTTCCTAGAAGAGTCCAGGAGCTGGACTGGTCTTCTGTGGTCCGGATCTTTGACTGTCTGAAAACACTTGACATTAAATGTGATACAATATGAAAAGGAAAATCAAAGACTCTTAAGCAGCAATAAACCTGTTTCCGACAAGAATGGGACAATATTTCTCCCCTAAAGCTCAATTTACTGGTCTCCTTAGCACCCACATGTTCACAAACATGGACCCATCCCATACATATCTACATACATATGGCTGCCATCAAATGTTGGATGAGGGAGTATTTTTCAGGAAATGTTTTAATTTTCCAGAGTTTGCGAATAAAAATTAGGTCATGTGTTGTGCAAATCATTACTTTGTGTTTATATTTACTTGCCTTTTATACTTTGTTTCAGAATTGGGGTTGTATTAAAAAAAAAAAAAAAAAATAAAGCTGCATTTTTGTTGGGTCGAGCTGAAGACTGGCAGGTGGTTCCACTAATGCCTCATAGTTAGAATTACTCGGATTATTGCCTTTTTTTTTTCTGTTCTCACTGCCCTTGAACTTGAAATTAGAAGAATCCTAAACAAATGTTACACATACAAGGTAGTTGTGATTACTACTTTGCCATCTCTTGGTTTATATTCCACTTTAAAGCCTTAAGTTAAGCATTTTATTCACGATATTTTAGTTTTGGAAAATGGACGTCTTGAATTAATGCATTTTTATTGGCTCTGTAAGGGATTTGGATTTTTAAATTTTCTCTCAGTGAAAGTTTACTGCAGTCTAAAGCTTGTACTGAGTGAGCATAGTGGTGTTTGACAGCTACCTGCACAGCACAGGCAATAGCTAAATGGGAAACTTTGAACAAATTTTACTAACTGAACATCATGATGGATTGAAGTAAGACTAAAATATATAATTATTACATTAAACTATTTTGGAAAACACATAACATATCCAGTGAAAGGTAGATATTTTCTTGCAGCCCACATTCTGCTTTCTTTTTCAGTGTGCTGTGTGGGAGAGGGTGAATCAGAGCCAGCGTAGCGATACTGAACACTTGGCCTGGAAAACAAATTAACTCAAAAAATGTTTTAAAAAAGAAAATTTTACAGTGATTTGAATTTTGAAAGAGAGTTTGTTAGTCTGTATGTATTCAAGGGGCTGTATTATCCAGGTGTGAGCAGCTATACTGTAACATTTTATATTTGAAATAGTGTTTTCCTACTTATTCCTCATTTAGTACTTCCTTTCCTCTCCTCTCACATCCTGTCATATTAAACTTCTTCCTCTGTTGTCATTTTAAAACAATATCAATTAAACATGCTGTGTGGTCTTTTTTAGACAAAAAAATCCACAAAGCAAAGATTTACTTTTCATTCAATCCACATTTTATAATATTTATATGTCACATCTGCTGTAAAGGATTTTGCAAAGTATAGCGTTTCACAGCTCCTATAAGCCCCCCTCACTTGTCTGACTTCTCCAGATGTATTTCAGGAACTGAGGCAAAAATAAGTGTCACCTTTCTAGCACAACCACATAAAGCTTGTATTACACTTTTTGGGGGGTTATTCCCGTTCACTCAGTATATTTTGCTTTTAGTGCATATTTGGTGAATATTACATGTCTGCGAAGTTCTTTAAAATGTGTAGGACATACTTAAATTCAACGTTGTTATAGCCATAACCGCAGCCCATTTTGTTTGTTTATTTATTTTAAAGTAAATATTAGAATAGTTGTAGTAATGATATGGAGTTTATTTCCCTGCATATCATTTCCTGCTCTTTCTCCTCAGATCCACTACCTGATGATTTTGGCAGCCAACTGGGCTTACCTGAAGAGTGCTGCCTCCACGCACGACTACCAGGACATCAAAACCAAGGATGACCAAGACCTGGAGGCCGAGGCGCGCTCGAAGGACGGCCAGAACTCCTCATCTTACTCATAAGGACAAGCGATCCTCTTCCACCATTGTCCATCTCCTCTCCACACCTCAACCCCCATCCCACAAAACACACAGCACCCTCCCCCTCCCTCCGATAAAACAAACCACCTCGGTCATGTTTGATAGTCCCCCAACCTCCTGATTCTCCATCCTCTTCCCTCTGCGCAATGCTTGTTACTCTTGTGTGCGTGCTCACACCAGAGAGGAAGAGAATCGAGGGTCAGGAGAAGCGGCAGGCCCAGACGGAGGCCGTTGCTTCAGAACGTGAGAGCTCGCCCGCCAGGGTCGAGCTCAGGTACAGTACACCGGTTCAGAAGCAGCTCGTCCCCCTTGTGATTTTGGGCGACGGCTCGTGAACGTGGCCCGACGTGCCCTGAATCGGCACGGCGTTGCGACACACAGCTCCTAACAGCTCCTAACAGCCTAAAACAAAAAAAACAAAACAAAAAAAAAAACTTTGTTCACCGTCTGCTTCAGCCACTGAGAAGCCAGGCAGCGAGCAACTCCCTTTGTTTTTTGGTGTTTTATATGCATATATATATATATATATGAATATGAATATATTGTGCGAATGTGTCTGAATGTTGTTTTTGTTTTTTTAATACTCTGAAAAGTATGCCAGGTACTATTATGATCTTTCTTCTTTATGTTTTTGGGCTCATATTTTTTTTCTTCCTTTACTTTTCTTTCCATCTTGAACTTTTTATTACTTATGCTCAATACATTGTTGCACTATTTAAGAAATACAAAATTAGGGGGGAAAAAATCCCTTAAAAAACTACCCCAACCCTCTCTCTTTCAAAGAAATACCTTAAAGAATACCAAGTCACATGGTATCTCAAGGTTACGTGTCCATTTTGGATTCAACTGCCAAATTACTACAAAACCAGGGGGGCGTAGCAAACTTTCAGTAAAAGAACTAGTTTGGAAAAATATGCTTATATGCTTTCATGTCAAGGGTTGGATAGTTTAAAGCTTTCTGCATACAAAGCTAAACCAAGAGCTTTTGGTATTTAATGTAACTCACGAGAGCTCATCTAATTCTCCCCAAGGATGCAAATAACCCTGCCAAACTATTCCTCCCAAGACCCTTGTGGTTTTTGCTACACTCATCACCAGCGACAGCAGAAATAAAAAAAATAAACAAAATATCGACCAGGTCTTTAAAGAGACACACACCTCAGGTATGAAGCCAAATCTGATTTGTGTTCTTTTCCAAAGCTTCACCATCTAAAGTCTTACCCAACTATTACATAACTGTCCTGTGTAAATTACACACTAAAACCCTGCTTTATTGGTTCCTCCTTTTGAGAATGAAATTCACCTGTAAATAGTCGAATCACCCTAAAAAATAACGACCTACAGCTCTCCCCGAAAGAGGGAGAACACAATCAGTGTTTTGCCATGCTCTATGATTATTTTTATCCACAAATATATGTAAATGTACCCTTTGAGATATGTGTTTAGCACTCAAATACTAGTTCTGCATTTGATATAATAATTGTAATGTAACATCTTAAATGATATGTCGTGAGAAAGATTCAGTGCAGTCATGATATGATGGATTGAGGTGCTTGTGACGTATACATTTTAAAATGTGGGAAAAAAAAACATACGGGAATTGATTTCTTTCTTTTTTTTCGGCAGCTGGGTTATTGTGATTTATGAATTATTTTATGGAACATGTTTGTGCTTACGTTTCGACGGCCAAATGAGTGACTCAGTCACTTTTCTTTTTATTACTTTCTTTTTTCTTCTAATTCTCATATAAACAGAGACTGTTTTGGATGTTTACACAAACAAGTCAGGAATTTTCATACATTAATTTTATAACCAGATATTGTTTAATAATCATGAGCTATATTCTATAACAATTATCACTGGTTAGTCAACTAAAAAATAAAAATAAATTTAAAAAAACACTGAAGAAGAGACATTTTTGAGCTTTGATGAGATGAAGCATGTCAGTATTGTCCATGTGTGCAGCTGTCTATTCTGTATAAAAAAGGACTATATTGCCATGTGTGTTTTGTTTGATAAATATACGTGCTTTGCCGCCAGGTTGATGTAAAGGCAAACTTCAATTTCCTATAAGACGATGATGCGTGTCAGGGTATTGTTGTTTCCTCGTTATTTGCATGAAGGAGACATGACTGTCTTTGCAGTTTTTTCAGGTGATGTGTAGTCATTTGTACTGGCAACTATGGTAGGCGGTGTTTGCCCCGTTCCCCCACCCACCCACTCTTTTCTAAAGAAAACTCCATTGTACTTTGATGGCATTGTAGTCCCTGTAGGTGTTTCATTATGGTTTCATTTTTTAAGTTGGAAATAGTTCAATGACTCCTATATAGTGATGATTTTTGTAACCTTCTCTAGTAAAACCGATATTTTTTATTATCGTGACATTGTCGTCTCCTGCCTCTTTTATTGGGATAAGGGGAACAAAGGATGGGAAAGTTGTATAATGATAAAAAAATTTTTATTTCTGATAGAACTTAAATGACAATATGACTGGAGATAAAAGAGCTAACAACAATATAGAAATAATATTTTGGATATGTTATTGTTTTTATTTTTTTTATGTGGGGAACGAAGAATTTTGACCAAATATGTCATTTTATCTAGGTTTTTAAAAAATTGTAGGCCTCATTGAAATAGAAAATATCAAATCATGCTAATCAAATCTACTATAGATTTCCACCTGTTTAAACAGTTTTTCTAACAAAGAGCAAACATTAAAAAAATTATTAAACTTATAACAGATTTCTACAGTTCTGCTTAAGGAAACATTTAAAACATTAATTTAACATTAATCAGCTCTGGAATTTACCTCTGCGCATTTAACTTTTTATTCTTCTTCTTTTAGATGTCACATAATTTTAATTAGTAACCAAAGAAAATATGTTTTAAAGCTTAAATGTTTGTAAGTTTGGAGGCATTTGTCAGCTGTGATCAATAAGCCTCTGCAAAGCTCAGGTGATACCACTTCACTCAATGCTGCATCCCGTCACAACACAATAGTTTTTAATGTGCAAAAATATGTTGTTGTTTTTTAATGTTTCCAAAAATATAGCTAATTTGATGGAGACTTGTTTTGAAAAAAATGTTAGGAAGTAAAACTTTCTAATACTTACAGTTGCAGCGTCCAGCCTGTCCACACCAGTGGAAAACTGAGAGACAACAGTTGTGCCTAAGAGCTATCCTCTAATTTCCACTTAACTAATAAAAGAGACAAAAACATCTATGTCTGTGTGGAGCCTCTAATCGAACAAATAAAGCTGAAATTCAACACTTTTTCTATTTGTTTACGGCTGCCAAAAATCAGAGCGTTTATCTCTTCATCTCTTGCTGCATTAGCACCACCCTGTGGACAGAAGGAGTACTGCACAGCTGCTCAAAACCAAGAAAGCTCAGCGTTTTCTTTTCAGTGTAAAACATGTTGGAAATAATTAGCCTTCATAAAAACGGTAATTACAGTTATTAAAACTTCAAAATAACTGGTGAATAAATGCTTACATACAGGAAATGAATTTTTCCATCTTATGTGGTCGTAGTTATTTCTTTAGCAAAAAAATTTCACATTTGAAGATGGCTGATTTGGTACTTCTATACTGGAAAACCGGAAATGGGCAGTTTTTTAGTTAAAAGAAAAAGTCTATAACGCTATGAGTTATTCTTGCAAATGGAAAAGAATTTTTCTACATCTATTACAACTGAAAGTAATGACAAAAAAAAAAAATTTGGAGCTGAAAAATGTGCAAAGAAAATACAACATGAGCTTGTGTGTAGCCTATATTTAAGATTTTCTGTTATTCATGATGTTCAGGTCAATAATACTAAATCTAAATATTTTACCTCTAAATGTGACTGTATAGCTCATGGTCATCTTTCCTCAAGCACTTTAGTTTGAGTCCTGTCATAATTTTATAACTTGTTTAGTGGGTTGAACTTTGAGCAACAACTGTGATTAAATCCTGTGTTTAACGACCATTAAAGGTGCGGAGAGCAGTGTTTACACTCATGAAGACGCTTGTGGTGCTCAGGTTTTGACAATCACAATTTATAATTCCTTATGTGCCATTTCAGTCATTCCTTAAAACAATCATTACTTTATAAAAGCTCTAGAAGTTTGGAGCTTTATAATGGTGTAAAAATAATTAAAAATACCACAAACCATTAAATTTAATCTAAAAAACTACAAAGATCAAGATTGGTTTAAAAGCTGATCCTAGTTAAGAGAATAACTGAGGGCAAGTAGTATTCTAGAGCAGTGATTCCCAAC
The DNA here is from genome assembly GCA_037177495.1 of Rhadinocentrus ornatus. NCBI lineage: Eukaryota > Metazoa > Chordata > Actinopteri > Atheriniformes > Melanotaeniidae > Rhadinocentrus > Rhadinocentrus ornatus. The sequence continues at coordinate 10,058,552 of JBAMHW010000027.1, forward strand.
CCTGGTCCTCAAGGACCACTATCCTGCAGGTCTTAGTCTCCCTGCTACAACACACCTGATTCAAATTAAATGGTTCTCTGACAAGCTCTGCACAAGTCTGCTAATGAGCCAT
>JBAMHW010000027.1:10060500-10081104 GCA_037177495.1 Rhadinocentrus ornatus
TGATTCAAATTCATGGCTCATTAGCAGACTTGTGCAGAGCTTGTCAGAGAACCATTTAATTTGAATCAAGTGTGTTGTAGCAGGTAGACATCTAAGACCTGCAGGATAGTGGTCCTTGAGGACCAGGGTTGGGAATCACTGCTGTAGAATGATGGTTCCAAATAGTTTGGAAATGGTTTTCCAGAAGCATCAACAGCTTCTCTAAGATCACTGCTGATGTCTTTCCTCCTTGGCATAAGCCCCTTTCCGACTGTAGGAACCTTTTGCAGTTCCTCTAGCTTTTTCAGGAACCAGACCGCTTTTTCGCGCATTCCGACATGTAGGAACTAGGACTAAAGACCCTCCGTTCCTAGAACCATTTTAGCTCCTGCTCCGAGGCAGGGTCTCTTCATGGTTCCGTCGGAACCCTCATGACGTAGGTGTTGGATCATCCGTTGCTACGCCCCTTACCGGAGTTCTGCTTATTTACTTCCGCTTCTTGTGACCCCGGCATTTTTAAAATTCACTGTTGCCGCTGCGGTTTCAGCTACAGACAACAACACGACAATGGACAAAGCCAGCGACAAATGGACCGACGAGGAGGTCTAATCTCTTTTGGCCATCTACGCCACCCAGGACATCCAGACAGCTTTTGAAGAGGCAGAGCATGAACACGGCGTTCTCTTCGTAATCCATTTTAGCTTGTTGGTGTGCTCTTGTTGTTTTTCGCGGGTTTTGTTTTCTGGTTGTGTGGCTCAAAAGTCCCACATCACTGTTGCAGACGGTCACATCGGTCCCGCTAACGCCCCCAACTCACGTGCCAATGCAACATGAAACAGTTCCCCTGGGGAAGGGCCGTTTACAGAACTTCTCTGTCAAAATGCAGTATTGTGTAAACACACACCTGAATGTTTCAGACCAGCACACTGCCAAAACATCTGCTTTTATAGACGCGCTTACATGGACGGTGATCAATTAATGGGCTACACTTGATGCAGCCTGGCTGCTACTTCACCTCTTAATTCATATGGAGACAGAGAGGGTGTACTTCGTTTTTCATATGCTGCTTCTATCTTTTGGTTTTGTTTTTGTTAAATACAGAATGATACCAGGTAATAAAACTATATAGATAAACCTCACATAAACAACACGACTTATTACATTGTAACTACCAGGTGATTTTTATTTCATCTTTTTTTAATGCCCGATATATAAAACCATAAAAACTGCTAAATTATATTTTTACTGAGACAGTCAACTATGGGTTGTGTGCCGCCCAGCCAGTTGGTCTGACTGAATTCAATCAAACCAAATATTAGATAAAAGAAATTTCGTTTAATTGCAAATATCATTTATCATGTGAAATTAAATTGGGCCTCTATATGCTTCTTCAGAAGAAAGGTGTCTGAGGAACTGCCTACATCCAGTGGTGCACTTGCAACCTTTTAGGCCAAACTGGTCTCTGCTTGAGAAAATTTAACTCAATACCAGTAACAAAAAGCATTTCCAGCTGGGTGTGCATAGAAGATTTAGACACACTGCTTCCTCTGGAGAGGCTGGTCTTATAACCAGCAGCAATGAATGGATACACACATGATCATGCAGTCACACACTCAGAAGTCATGTGCTTCATTCACCAGAGTAAAAATGTGCTTGAAGACCGCACTGCTCTTTGACTAAACTCTAAATATCTTACCTATTTAAAGCTGGAAAAGTACAATAGCCTAGCTCAGGTTATAGTTTGAAATTCAGGGCCAGAGGCAACAGGCTGAATCAGCGAGGTGATCATTTGCCAAGCAGCTGATTCAGAAAGAAAAGCAGGTAGCACGCCTCTTTTATCTTACCTGTTCAAAATACACTAAACACAAGGAACAACATGTGATGCTAGCTGGCTGTAAACTGCAATAAGCCTACAAATAAATGTGGAAGTATTCCCATTTTAGATGATACGTCATAAATGCAGCTTCACGTTTTTCTAACTGGAAGCTCCTGGGCACAGTTCTGTTTTCGGCTTAACTTTTTGTATAAAACATTAATATACCTAAATATAGGTGAATAAACTATTACGATTGCACGAATTTGTCTTCAGTGGAGATATTTACTATTCTAAAACTATCACGTGAAGTCATCGTCAATATTTTGATGACTATATAACAAGAAACTATGTAGAAATAAGTTTGTCCGATAATGGAAGCGTCACTATAGTCACTGGCTGTCCGATAATAGGCAACATGTTCGACGAAGGAAAGTGAGACGTTTAACAAATTTATTTTAATAAAAAAAGACTTTTATTAACCTTTCTGTAACGTTACCTGTGGACGTGATGTTCACTGCCGGGTTCCGGGGGTAAAATTCTTCCTGTTTATCCCGGCACGGAGCTATTTTCCGTCGGCGACATGGCGCTCCGCTGTCCCTGCGACTCTGAGGCCCTCTGGCAGCCGCTGATGACGCTCATATGACCCGGTGGTGCCTGTCACGCCTCCTCCCCTCAGGCTCCCTCGATACAGCCCATTCAAACTCAGTTGGGGTTTAAAAAAAAACATTAACATTTACACATAAATCAAAATAATAACGGTTTAAAAAGTGAGTGGTGCTATGGTTCGTATGCAGAGGCGTATCTAGTAAATTTTTAATGGGGTGGCCAATATACAACACAAATTAGCGTGAGGTGGCCAATCAGTTGATATTATTGCTAACTACAAAATCCAGCAGGATCATTGTTAACTTTGGTTTGAATCTGTGTGAAATACGGGGATTCATGGGTGTATGGAAGCTCTTAACAGCTTAAACCCTTTCCAATGTCAGAAACAGTTCTTTTTTTAAATGTATTTTCTTATAGCTTCAATCATTGCGTCGGTATTTTTTAAATATTGCACAATAAAAATTAAAATATAGTAGTTATTTATTTAAAATATAAGAAATATAATCTTTTAAAAAGAGCTCATTGGTGTTACAAATTCAAAGTTATTCACTATGCAGAGAAAAAATCATATCAAATCATACACATCATGCACATGTCCATAATCTGAGATATATTCTGACCCAGATTCATGCATCTCTGCTGCTTTACAAGTCCATTTAATTGTGTTTAAGGCTGGACTAATATTTTCCTTTATTAGTTTCCCATCTATTTTTTTTACAATGCACAGTTTTTTTTATTGAATTTTAGTTTAGACAAGACAAAATCATAAAATTACAATGTTGTGATATATATTACGTACAACAAACCCTCCATCTGCCACTCTTCAGTTATACACACATATATTTTTTATGTGACAGAGAGCCAACTGGTAAAGGAAGACCAAACACAATCAAATTGATGGAGTCTATCTAATAGTCCATAAGTCACGTTCTCATAAGAGGCCAAGTTAACCATCGCCGTTAACCACTCATCGTACCGGGGTGGATGCTTTTGCCGTCAGTGTCTTAACAGAATCCGTTTAGCAGTGGTAAGAGCCAAAATTATTCATCTCCTTTCATGGGAGGAAAAGCAAGAGTCTGGAAGTTCTGTGGTCGAGCTGAGCACCGACAGTTTGGGGGAAATAATAAATCTTCTGTTCAGAGTACTAAAAATGACCTCCATAATATTTTTCCACCAGTCCTGAAGTGCTGGACAGCTCCACAGAATATGTAGAATTGAGGCACCCTGATCATTTCATCTCCAACTAGTGTCCACTTGTGTAGTTGTTGCAGTGTTCGGTGCCTACTGTGGACTATCTTTAATTGAATAAACCTGCTGCCTATTTCTTTATACACGGTATGATTATTATAAAGACATGATTCCCAGTCATCTGAAGATATGTCCTCCGCCAGGTCTTCAGCCCAATGCCCTTTAGCTTTATAAAGAGGGTCAGCTAATTGCTCTTGCAGTAAGTGGCAAATCTTAGAGTTAATACCTTCACCAGATGATGATCTAGGAAGCAGTACTTCTATCGGACTACCCTTAGGACAGCTGAGAGGGCTTCCTAACCATTTAGTTAAAGAACTGCGCATTTGGGCATATCTCCAGAATTGATTACGTGGGAGCTCGTGTTTACAAACAATCTGATCAAAACTTAAAATTGTTTAGTCTCCCGATCAAATAGGTGACATACATAAAAAATGCCGGTTTTACGCCACTGTGCCCAAACAACTGGTGTCCCATCAATTAAGATTTTCCTATTATTCCACAATGGAGCTGCATGTGATTTTATAAAATCCCAGCGGCCTGCTCTATGTAATCTATGCCATATCGATTTTGCAGTTGCAATTATGGGAGGATTAAGTTTGTGGTTGGGACCGAATAACTTCAACTGAGGAGAGATTCCGTTGTTTACCTCTGTCTCTATCTGAAACCAAAAGGGTTTGTCTGAATCGCTAGGCAGCCACGGTCTCAGCGGCTTCACATTCATTGCCCAGTAATACCAGTTAGGCAGGGAGAACCCCCCTCTCTTTACACACGACTGAAGCTTCCTAAGGCTAAGGCAGTGTGGTGAACTTCCCCAAAGAAAATGTCGAATTAAAGCATCCAGTTCCTTAAAGTTAGAATCTTGAATGTGTAATGGGATATTAGATATCAAATAATAAATCACTGGTGCCGTCATCATCTTAACGGAGTTAATTTTATATGTATGGTATTCTGAACCATCTATAAAACTCCCTTTTTATTTTTTCAAGTATTGGTACTATGTTTGCTCTAACCCTTTTAGTATAATCAAAGGTAATTTGTACACCCAAAGTTTCCCATCTATTAACAGAAACCTTGTCTAAGCTTTGTTTGTTTGATGGCTTCAGAGTGTGAATTTAACAGGTCACTGTGACTGAAGACCTGAAATCCTTTAACCAAAATACCACCTAAAAAGATAAGCAGTGTTTGAAAGGAGACACAGGAGACACATTTAAGATTTCAAGGTAAAATACCAAAGAACCATACCATCAACCAGAGTGTGCAGCTCTGTATCTGACAGCACGCAGACTATTTGGTTTTTGTTTCAATCTTTGGACAAGAGCTTAAGAAAAGAAAACAGGCCGTGTTACAGACTTAAGATTGTAAAGTCATGACCCCTCCATGTGATGTCACAGTGATGTATGCATGAGTCATTGTGTCATGTCGACAGGCGCCCAATGGGATATCCAGCCCTGAAGCTGCTGAGGAGGGTAGATTACTGACTCACATGCTCACCGTTTCCTTAAGTCACATGCCTCATGCACTGGATTCTGTTTATCACAAATGAATTGGATATTGTAGTAAGCCAGGGCCATGTTCTCTTTCTTTCCATTTAAAAGAATTCACCTAGATTTCAAACCCAGAATTATTTACAATAAGTCCAACAAGAAACATTTGTCACACAGAAACACACTAGTGAGGCCTTTATGCCTTCTCTCTGTTATTAAGAAGAAAGTTTTAGACATAGAGGCCACTGAAAGCAGATCTGCTCAGTAGAAATTTACTTAACGGCTATTACAGAGGGGGAAGGAAATGATTAAATAGCAACAAGATTACATAATCTGCTTGACGCAAAAATAACTTTTCATTGGTAAACACATGAATAGTTATAGGCAATAACGGATTCAAAATGATGTAATTTATCCTGAAAAGAGCTCTGCCCTTTGCTTAATCTTTGCATAATCCCAAAATCCTTCTCCTATTTTATATTTGCAATACTAATTTCTAAACACATAGTGTTAAAATTAAAGAGTCTCGAGTATACATCTGGTTCTGCAAAATTAAACAGCCTAGGTGACAGTGAAAACCAGTTACTCGTATTTTCTAATCATCAACCACATTATCAAAATGCCTGTAAACTGCACAAAAAATCATTTCGACCAATCAGCCCAGAGAGAGTAGTCTTAAAGAGAGAAATACTTGTATTGTTAGAGAAATGTTTAAATACTTGAACCATGTAAACTTACTGCAATAGCTCATCAAAATGAAGTTATAAACTTGTAAACGGGCAGAATATGGGCTTTCTGAAGCAGGACTTGGGAACATTTAGAAGAAGATGAAAACTTGGATGAAAAACGTGAATGAATACAACTTCATTCCCCACCCCACCTCCCTCTCTGCTGTGCTTTAGCGCTGCTCCAAAGCCCAGATTAATGACACTATAGACTTGTGCTGTTCTTACAAAATCATGGCTTTTTTTAAGGTGAAGGCTCCTTCAGCTTAAATGCGGTTGCCTCCAGCTAGCTCATGTGCCAAGGAGTGAACCGAAAGACTTCTTTTTCTGACTAGTTGACTTTATTCAGGCACAGTGGATTCTTGCAACTAGGATTAAGAGAATTAGGATGAAGTAGAATAACCCTATTGTTATTCCTTTCTGTCTGTTCTATATATTAATGTCAAAGGCAGATGCAGCATTTATTTTTGTTCACATTACTAAATTCTGTTTTAAATCATTTAACAGAAAGCTAATTAGGAAGACCTACTAAAATCACAGCAAAACAATAGTAGGTTTAATAACAAAACAAACTGTTCCAGGTCATTAAAATGAAATATTTTCTTGCTTTTTGAGTGTTCCAAGATAGTAAACTTTATGGTTTAGACTGTTGGTTTAATATGTCAAGTAAAGGAATAAAAAATAAGGATGGGTGCTAAACTATTACCCAGTTAATCCAGAAAATAAAATCTGTGAATATCTACTGAAAGTCATAAACTATATGTGCATTCAAGGCAGGCCAACTGGTCCAAAGTTCATCATTTGTAACAAACTGAGCCTTATTTTGATAATTCTTGACAAGGAGAGTTAAAACAAAGAGAATAAAAAATAATTAGATAGTTTTGATCAATCTTGCTAAAATTTATTGGTTATCATTTCAATGTTTGTCCATGTTAATTAACCTTGCTTTTGGATTTAGAGGCAGACCCAGCCACTATGGTACCACTGCTGCCCACACCCATTACAAGTCACAAAAGTCATTGCATCTTCATCAGGGCCCCCTCGCCTGACCCATGCAGGCAAGAAAAGGGCCCCCCTAGACATCTGCTTCACTCTGCAGTCTGACCCTTCACACCTTTTGCAGCGAATCTTCTGCGTGTGCGTCCCCTCTACGCCTTGTGGAAGCTGTCTTTCACTCACACCCTGAGATGAGTACTCCTCTCGCAGCTGCCGGAGCTCTGCATTGGCCATTTCCTCTGCAGACATCCGGGCGAAGACTTCTGGGAGCAGTGAACCGCTCAGGAGACCATGACATAGGTGACTATTTTTGGGGTTTCTCAGGTTTGCCACCTTACTTCTTATGCATCTTTTGTATTTCACCTGATTGGCTCTGTGGAGCTCGTGGATATGATGCTCGATGTTTTCAGCCAGATCTACTGCGTTTTGATCAAAAGGTTTGGGGCAGAGGGCAGCAAAGAGAAGCTGAACACATTTTGTTCTCACAGAGTCAGAAGAAGCCGATATTCTTTCTGCAGTGGGAGTATGATTCTGGAGGCCAGGTTTTTCCCTTTCCTCCCCAGTGATGCATGCTTGTGCTGAGCCTGACTGGGAATTTCCCTGTTTAACAATTCCACCATCTCCAATCTCAGCAGCACTGGAGAGCTTAGTATCCTTACTCCCGTCTAAACATTTCACTCCTCTCCTGTCTTTGCTGTACTGTTTCTTCCACTTTGACAACAAGTTCTTGACCGTCTTTCTGAGGTCATTGTCTGCACAGCTTTTCAGGAGCCTGTAGAGAACCTTGACAATGTCTGTTGTTTCCAGTTGCTCTGCTGTAACATGAGACTTCTCAAGGTCACTAAGGAGGGTCATGATGTTCTCATAGCTTCTCTCTGTTGTAAACTTTTCTACTTGAAGCACACAGTGGACTATTTCTGTTGCATCCATTGCTGCTGCAGATAGAGGAAATACCATTAAACATAACGTGCAGGCCTTTGAGACAGATGGTATAAGGAAGTGCCAATTTCTGGAGGTAACATTTAACAATATGCATCGTTTAGCACATTAAAATACAGTTATTGAAATTTCAACATTGGTTTACCTGATATCCCTCATAGTTTGCAGCTTCTTCTTCCTAATGGTAATCTCAAAAACGTCTGCATGGGAGCAGCCATCTTGATTGTGTCCGCAAAATAGAGAATTACTTAAATCTACCTCTAGATGGAGCTATAGCCTCACAGAATCACACCATTAATCATGCTCATGAAGGTTTTTTCAGTTAGATTGCTGTAATGTGCTTCACTGACTACATAATGTTTCAAATAAATGAAATGTAATGCAATTTTTAAGTGCATCTAAATAACGCATGTCCTCCTGGATTATGTGATCCTACATAAAGGAGTTTTTAAATCTGTAAAAGTATCACAACAGAGCCTTGCAGCAGTGGTGTCATTCTGTAATTTGACTAAAATCTACTGTAAGATTAATGTGTGCGTGTTTTTAAGGTTTTACTTGTGTCCATTTCATATTTTGGGTTATTCCCACAGCAGGTACACAGGTTTCTGATAATTTTCATGACTCTCTCCTGATCTCTGACTATAAACAAAAAGCTGGATTATCTGCGGCAAGGGTGTAACCAAAGGTTAAATTATCAAAACAGTCATTTAAAAGAACATTTGAAATACACATTCATCTGTATGATTATTGCCATACCTCACTTTTATATGTATGAATGTTATAGCAGTGGAGGATTTGCTTAAGTTATGGAATTGAATGTTTGGATCCTGCATGCAGGAACATGCAGTTCTCTAACACAAACAGCTAAATGGCCTCCAGACAAGAATTCAAAAGGTATCTCATAACAAGATGAGGCAAGTCTTTCAGCTGTGTTGCAAGAATATTTTATGAAAGAGGAAGATTTATGAGTGTTTAGGATCATTTGCGGTGTCCGAGTCAAGACAAGAACTGTTTCTGTACATAAAACAGCTGCAGTGGATAGTTTGCAGGTAGTTATTCTGCCCTCAGAGTCAATATCTCTTGTGGCTGAGATACATATTTCTATTTGAACTTATCGCAATTTTATTTCTATTACAACTGTGTATCACACTTCCCTATGAGTACCACTGAGGAATCATAGGGATGTGACTGGTGAGAGGAGGGCATTTAAATCTTATGTCTTACTTTTTAAACTTGCAAAACTTTCCCGCCAAGTTTTCTAAGGCTGAGGCACACCAGCCATTTAATCTATTAATAATCCTTTTAACATTAATGACTAAAATAAGCTAAACAAAAAGACTTTCAATGGGACCTTTGTGTCCTTAAATCCAACACAAGCACTGTTGGATGCTTGTAATAAACATAGCCAAAGGATAAATCAATCGGATAAGCCTATGCAAAAATAAATCTCTGCCAGGCAAAAGCTTGGGCAGTCTGCTCTTAAAAGTATGGATTACCAACTGCTTTTCTGCTTTATCTCAAATTTAAGGCAAAATGTGCTATGACGAATTTCAACAGTACAGCTTAAAAGCACTAGATGCTGCCCTTTATGACCCTTTCAGACTGAATACTAGAAACACAGCACTCGCCACTAGGTTCAGCACAATGGCCTGGATAGTTGCAAAGAGTAAAATAGGTGGAGATTTGAAAACTTTGAGCTTGCCATTTTGGTATTGGCAAGAACGGTTTGTAGTATATTTTTGCTTGCTAGGGAAATCTATCTGGCTGATGCTAACATTACTTGCCAACGTGACAAAGAAACAGTGCCTTGAATATGCCAATCTGCACTACGAGCAGACTTGTGCTGCACTCTCAGATATGTAAAATCCTGAGACAACAGAAGTCCCACAAAATTGTCAGGGAATTCAGTTATAAATAACTTTCTCCTCCATTCTGCATCTGGCACTGAAGAGTATGTTACAGGTTCATTGAGCTACTCATAAGCTGCATGCTTTGGTACAGTAATCATTGCGCAGTGCTAGTCTTTAAAATTAATAGATTTCAGTGTGCAGCAATGTTGTGGTTACCTTTGGTCTGAAGAAAGCGCCATAAAAAAGAGGATTCAGCATGCAAGCTAGAAATTACCAAAAGTCCCTCCTATAGGATGGTCTACCCCACATTGCCAAAACATGGCAGTAGAATTTGTGCTTTCTTTGCTATTTTGAATTATAAACAATTGTAAATATCAGTTGTATATTCAGCTCTTGAAGTGTGTGACGTATGCACACAATAAACCATTCTTGCTGGCTAGCTAGCTGCTTTGTGTTGGATGACCAGGAATATGTTAATCACTTGGAATAACTTCTATAGCTTAATCTGATAGTATTTTTTTGCTAATTTATTCATTATCATTATATTCAGTTGTATGTTTTACTGACAAATAAGAAAAGCCGCGAGCTAACCAGCTTAGCTGCTTGCTAGTTGTCAGTTTGAGGTCTTGTCACATGATTGTGCACAGATTAGCACACTGCAAACATTCCTTTTTTATAGAGCAGTTTATTCTCTGGCAGATGAGTGAAATAGCAATAGTAAGCTAATATGGCTAATGAGCTAAATACTTCCTACATTTCAGTCGCTCTAGCATTGCACTCCATCAAGGTTCCTCACTGATCTGTCTGCAGATAAAAGCTGAACTTGATTCAAGTTCTGAACAGATTTACTCATTATTTCTACTGAATCCAAAAATTACAGCCATTAATTTTAGCTGATTTAGGGACTTTTTAGTACATGTGTGGGTAATGCAAAAGTTGTTATAACCAAAAGTAGCAACGTTCACAATCTACATGTTGACACCATTCAAACCGTTAGTGTTGCAATAAACTCAACTAGAAAGGAAGTTTTACACCAAAATTGCTTTTTATTTGGGTTAAGTAACAACACAACTGATTTTCAAAGCATGTCACATTTTTTGTGATTTTCCATGCATAAATACCTTAGTGACATATAAAAAGATAAGCAGGGTCTCATTACATAAGTGGTATGACATCACCCTCCTAATCTTATATTAAAATTTTTGCTTACAAGACTCATGCAGTTTGGTACAATACAGTGGAAACCCTGTGAGAAATGTGATACAGTGTCTCTTCCTATAAAAGCTACAGGCTCTCAAGTCTTCAGAAAGCAGCCTTTAAAAGTCCAAATGGAAATCTAAACCTCCAGGAAGCTTTTAGCAGCGTTAATGTGTAACTTTCCGAGTCAGAGAACAAGAGCCCTGGCCTGAAGACTTTCTTGCACTTGGGTCAAAAATGCGCAATGACAGATTTTCAAGTGATTGTAAAGTTGTTTGTGATTTTGAAACTGGATATTGTGGACCAAATCTGCAACCTTTAGGAACTATCTGCCACTTTAACTGTGTGTTTTCCCAGTGTGTGGATTGACAAGGGTGGGGTTACTGCTCCTTCCGAAAAGAAATGTAAGAGACAAAACAGAAAACGCAATAAAAGCTTAACCTCTCTCAGCTCCTAAACTCGACAAGCCCTTTGTATTTTGTTTTCCCAAACTTATTTCCTAAATTCCCAAAACAAAAGGTTTCTAAGAAATGCTTAAGAAATTTCACTGCGGCCTGTTTGCGCTTGTGCGTTCCTTATCTGTGGGAATGGAATTTTACCAGCATGATGCGGCTGTGACAAATGCGCACCAAGAGGTGGCGCTCTTTGCACTATGCTGGTTCCAACAAAGATGTATGAGGAAGTGGTGTACTGCTGTATCACATCCTGCTTTTGTTGTCTCCGCCTCTTGAGCAGACCACACCACTCTTGAAGGCATGAATGCATGAGCACACACACATGCACATTACCCCGCCCTGAGCTTGAGTAATCCAGGAGAGGAGGGAGGCTTTTAGTGATCAGTTTCTTCATACTCAGACATTCAACATGGTACAAAACTGCTAACACCCCCCCCCCCCCCCCTACACACACACGCAACATGAAAACCCCTAACACATCAAGTCTGTACACAAAACACCTGAGTTAAAAAAAGGAGTTGTTAAATCGAGATTACTTTTAGCTTGCGCAATGAAGGGACTCCGCAGAAGACCAGCACCTCAGATTAAAGAGATAGGTTAGTTTTTTTTTCTGCACTGCAAATAAAAAAAATAAAGAAAAAGGTTAAATCATTAATGTTTTTTACTGTTATCATTCAAGAAACAGCGTGTACAAGTAAAATGACATGTCCTTCGTCTGCTTTTATTCAGACTTGATATAAAATATGCTGTGGATGAAAAAGGTTTATGTTCATGTCATCAGTTTGAACTCAGGCATCAGAAAGGTGCAACTTCTGCAAAAACACACATGACAAAGAGTAGTTTTTATGCTGCAAATGCAAAATCAAGCCGTTTTTTCTTTACCTAATGCTTTTAACATGGCATGTGTGCGTGTGTGTTCGTCATTGAAAGAAGGGAGCTGCTTTGCTGTTCCTTTCCAGTCTTACCCACCAACACAGATGACTAGAGTTGACTTTTTCTCCCCTCGGCTTCTGCCACATGGTTCATCCTGTTTTGACTGAAGCATTGCAAGGTTTCAGTGCTTCTATTTTGGAGCTTATAAACTACACAAAGTGTCACAGACTTGAGTTTGTACTTATTAACCATCTCGCTTCACCTCAGGCAGGAAATGAAACTCCCCAAACATGAAATCACAGAAAGCAGTCGCTGTTATGTCTGCTGTGTCTGATCATAATATTTTTCCCTTACTGATAAACTTTTATTGAAGCCAGTAACAGCAAGGAAGTAATGCAGATATCAGATTGTCTGGATTTTTTCAGGCGGGGAGCGAGTCAAAAAGCTTAATCACCAGATGTATCAACTACTGTCTCCACCGCGGTTTGTGCTGCCTGTAAGAAACCGCCTTTCACAACACCTTCACTGATATAATGCAGGACTTTTCTTTACAGCAAATTTTTAAATGAGTTTTTTTTCAAATAATTACTTCTGTTAACCCGTTGTAACAAAAGCAGTGACCTGAAACATCAAGAGAAAGTATGTACTTTCAGACTTGACTTTGCTCTGAAACTCTTGTGCTTACCACCATATGTTCTCTCCATTGCACAAGGAGTTATCATTGATTCATCACATTGTTTTCCCATGAAATCCCCCCCTTTCACACACACAACAACTGGACAAACATTCAGTCTTGTGGGAAATCCACCACCGGTGGGCCTCGCATGGTTGCAACTAACCACATCCTCCCATTGCTCACAGTTGTGCAGCATCTACAAGACATTCTGTATATTGGTAATGCGATCACAGAGGAGACGTTAAAGGCAAATAGTGCACAGGTGCAAGGGATTGTTCTTCAGCTTTAGCTGTGAGAGAGAGCAGCCTAAAGCAGCTGCGTGTACGTGCCTCTACGAAAGAGTCACTGATAAAGATAAAGAGAAACCACAAGAGCCTGAATTTTAACCCGCATCGAAAGAGCAAAGATTAATAATCTTCCCTGTTCATGAAATCATTTTAAACCACATAGTGGAAAGCTTTCTTTTTTTTTTTTAATTTTCTTTCAATATTAACTTAATTTGATGTGGAATGCATTTTTCTCCAATTGAAGTCCTCTCAGTGGGGTACTTTGAGAACAGATGGCAGTAATCTGTGTCAAAATGCCCATTTTCGAAACCTGTCTAGTTCTGCTTCACTTTATCACAGTTGGCTTTGGTAGAAATGTTATTCACATATTCTACTATGATTTGACAGAGATTTAGAGCTACTGCTGAATCATTTCAAAGGCATGGTCATATTTAACCTTAAAATGTTTGTTTTTTTTGTTTGTTTTTTTAGGTGAACCCAAAAACCTTTGTCATTTGTGTTATATGTCATCTTCTTTAATTCTTCTCCAGAAGCATGTATGCTGATATTTACACCTCTTAATAGATCTAACAAGTATTCTATTTACTATGATTCCAAATGCATTTAAATAGACCTTGCGATTGCAGAAATATACTCATTTCAAGCTATTTTTGTACAAAGATATTGTACATAGGCACAGGGCTCAAAAAGCTCCTTTTACTTGTTTTAGTATTAATGTCTTTAATTTAATAAATTTCTCTTATTATTATTAAGTGTTTTTGTACTCGTTAGATCATTCTTTAGAACTTTTGCCTTTCCTCAAAACTTCAGAACAAATGGAAAATTATGTGCAAAACAAAGAAATCCTATCCTAAGTTAAATGCATCTCTCTGTTTTTGCTGCTGAAATAAATGAGATTACTTTTTTTTGTTTTCAATCCGGATGTCTAAGATGTTAAAGCTGTTTTTCTAGCCAAACAGAGCTTTTCCAGTCCTGTGTTTTTTGTGTCCCTGCCGCTGAAGGACCTCTGCAGTGCTGTCAGTGTTATGTAGGGGGTGAGAGCTGTTCTCCAACAAAGATGAAAGCTTAGCCGTTATCTTCCTCTCTCAACTAAGTCGTGGGGCCATCCCAGGACAGAGTTGATCTTCCCGATCAGTCTGTCATGTTTCTTTCTGTCCACAGCTGATATGCTGCTGACCCAACAGATAACAATGTAAAAATGGTCGATGCCGCTACTGAGTTATTAAAGCCCTCCAATTTTCGTAGATAAAGTTTTGCAAAGTAAACGTTTAGTGTTCAGTTTATGATTTAGGTGAACACATGTCACCATCTCAAGTCCATTCCCTGGATGATCACTGGTGTTGCGAAGGAGTTAGTTCCCCTGCAGAAATCCATCACCAGTATTACACTTTTGTATGTTCATTATGTTACATTTGGAAGTCTTCTAAAATAAGTAACCACAAGGTGCAATATGGAGGTGACCTTTAAAGGCAGCATGAGGACAATTTTAACTGGTATACACAGTTTTGATTTAAGGGCTTTAAATACCATCTGCAAGTGCACAGCCACACTTCTTTTCAGCAAAATGTTAACCTTCTTCATTGCTTCCATATTACTTATTATAACACTTATGTAGATAATCTGCACTGTTTATTCTTATTTTGTTTGATATTTTATATTCTTTATATCTCATTAACTGTTACACAACTCTTCAACCATAAATCATGGTGATTTATTGTTTTTTTAAATGTGTCCTATGAATAAATTTGCCCTTAAACTTTGACGTCAACATCCTACAGATCAAAGTGGAGGACCAACATGGTACCAGTGACTTTGCTAAGCCAGAGGCCTATGTGAGGGTGAGGTTTACAAGAAAGTGTGTTAAAGGGTCATATTTTTGCATGTCCAAGTTTTCTAAGCTGATAACTGAGCAGACAGGGAATGCATTGCAATGGCAATAAAGCTTTCATTAATAAGTTGCTTTTTATCGGGTATATTAATGCCTTTTGGTCATGGTTTCCCGTCCGAACAGTCCGAATCAAGATGTAATGAATAAAAAAAAGAAGTGTAAATATCAGCTTCAAGGCTGGTTTAAAAAACCAGGCCCCTGCTTGTGATTCAGGTGATGATCGCACCCTTTATTCTAGGTGCAGTCAGTGCATCAGTTATGACTGCAGGAGGATAAAAGAAAGCTAAATGTCATTTTCTTGCACGTCTACATCAACACGATCAGTGTGCACACGTTGTTAAACATCTACCAGGTTTTAACCAGTAAGACCAAGAACTTTGATAAGAGCTTAAAGTGCATTTATCTGGAAGGGCGACGTCCCTGTGTGTGTACCAGAAATGCAACAGAAGGCTTTTGCACACCAGGATCCATTTCTCTCATTCAGACATGATGCAAGAGCAAGATATCAAATTTTACATCAGCATCTAGGTTTGGTATCAGTTCCTCTGAAGCTGTATTTTATGGTCAAATTCATTGCATTAGACAAGGATTCACCTCTTTTGAATAGTAGATTTTGGCACAAAGTTTCAGGCACTTTTGCATAGTTAGAGAGTTAAAACTGTCTGAAATGCTTTTTCCCAAATCAGAAAGGACAAAGTCAAGATGTACTGCTCTTACATTTTGAGCTTATAACTCCTCGACCCCACTCCCACCCTTCTCTGGTAATTTCCGTTGGGTGATTGGGTCTGAATTCCAGATATCCCACAGTTAAGATTCATGGCCCTGTGCTCTGTGTGCACAAAAATCTTCTAACCCTTTAACTCTTATCCACCTTTCCTATTTCTCTTCCTCTTCATTCCATTCTTTCTTTCTCCTTCATTCCATACTCTTGTTCTCCTCTCTTTCTCCTCCCCCACATCACCACTCCCCCCCTGCCGATTTACCAAACACATTCCTCCCCTCCCTTCCTACATCCTCCATTTCTCCTCCTGGCGCCTTTCCTAAACTTCAGCAGTCTGATGGAGCTGCGATCAGGGGCTCAAGAATCTGAACTGTTTCGCCACAGGCTGACATAGACTACTTTATAAGAAGATGAACTGAATGTAGGAAGGAGAGAGGAAAAAAGAATGAGATAAGTTGCACACATATTTTTACTTATTGCATGTGCTCATGTGCACGCTTACACATGCTCCTACAAATTCTTGATTGGTCATGTGGCAAAAGTATTAACAGTCAACAGAGAGCAGGAGAGACCACGTGTCTTATTCTGCCTTTGGTCTATCAATAAAGGACCGCACATAAACACACACAATCTTTTATTTAAACCATGAAATTAAAAAAAACATAAATAAGGTGCCCAAAATAGTGCAATTATGCAAAAGCTTTTTTACACTGAAAAATCTCATTTTCAAATCCACTTCCCTCTATTTGTAATATACTGTATAAGTAGATCAGCACTTTAGCAAATAAAATACAGTTTTCATCCTGGGATGTTAAATACTGCCATTTTGCCTGTCTGACAGATGCACAAGTTGTTCTATGGCACAACCAGTTCCCTGGCACGCTGGCCATGGTATTATTAAACATTGACAATATTAGATTGTGATGTGGAGAAACACAGAATCAGCACCTCCAAATCTGAGACCATGGTCCTCAGCCGGAAAAGGGTGGAGTGCTTTCTCCAGGTCAGGAATGAGGTCCTGCCCCAGGTGGAGGAGTTCACGTATCTCGGGGTCTTGTTCACGAATGAGGGAAGGTTTTCCGGGCACGGCATGGATGGATTGATGAATGGATTGATGTATGGATGGATGAATGGATGGATGGATGGATGGATGATGCATGGATGGATGGATGGATGGATGGATGGATGAATGGATGGATGGATGGATGGATGATGCATGGATGGATGGATAGATAGATGGATGGATGGATGAATGGATGCATGGATGCATGGATGGATGGATGGATGAATGTATGGATGGATGTATGGATGGATGAATGGATGGATGGATGGATGGATGCATGGATGGATGGATGCATGGATGGATGGATGGATGGATGGATGGATGGATGATGGATGGATGGATAGATGGATGGATGGATAGATGCATGGATGGATGGATGCATGAATGGATGCATGGATGGATGGATGGATGGATGCATGCATGGATGGATGGATGGATGGATGGATGGATGGATGGATAGATGAATGGATTGATGGATGGATGGATGGATGGATGGATGCATGGAGTGATGGATGGATGGATGGATGGATGGATAGATGGATGGATGGATGGATGCATGGATGCATGGATGGATGCATGCATGGATGCATGCATGGAGTGATGGATGGATGGATGGATGCTTTTCCAGACTTGTGGTGCTCCTGCTCCAATTTTTTTAAGATGTGTTGCCATCAAATTCAAAATGAGCTAATATTTACCATGAAATGACTGATATGTTGTTAATGTTGCAAACCATTGCATTTAGTTTTTATTTGCATTTTACACCCTATCCCTCTTTCTTCTTTTTTTAAATTGGGGTTGTAGTTGAAAACCTCTAAAAAGGGGAAAATGTAGTCAATGCTTATTCGTTTGCTGTTACCATCCCTACACAAACTGCCAGTGTCTGTCCATGATTCACTAACGGGACTATGCACAGCCTTACAGAGCGGCTAGCAAAACAAGCCAAGACAAATCCACCGCATTGCTCAGAGACATACCTCCATACCTTTGTTTGACCTCAAATGTCAAGTTCAGTGGCAGGAAAAAAAGTTCTTGTGACAAGTACTTTAGGAAATATTCTCATCAAATCATTTCATCAAACTAGTTAAAGCAGGCAGTTCAGGGGTCAAGCAAACCATTTGAAACATGCTTGGTATGAACACACACCCTAAAATGAGGAGAGCTCCAAACATCAGATACATTTGATGACTGTCTCTAAAAGCTGGTGTCTCCTACAGGCCTGTTATTTCTGCAAGTGTCTAACATCTGAACTGCAGAACATATGTGATATGTGGTGTTGTGCGTGACAGACAGGTGGTGATTATTCAACTTTATTCGAAGGATGAAAGCTGCTCTTACAATGCAGCTGGTATAATGAAACACATGCATACACTGAGTAGGGACATCTGAACACAGAGGTCATGCTCTTTTTTTATGCTCTTTGAACTGAGAGTTTTTTTTGGCTGAACTGAGGTAAACCACATCACTCTGTCTCACTTCCTTGCTTTGAGGCAACATATCTCATTTCAAAAAGAGGAAACTTAAAAGTTAGAAAAACACACACATTGTGCTGGTTCACAGTTGTGAGGAAGTAGCTGCCGTGTAGTTTTGCAGCCTGGCAGTGAGCCTTGTTTTACTCTAATCGAGCAGGAACAATCATCTGCATGGCTGGAATAATAAAATAGCTGTATTTGTAGATTTATATTGACTGTTACTGATTTATATTAAAATTAAGTGGTATTGTTCCATCAAATGCGCAGGAATGACTTGTCATGGGGATTTATGCACAATAGTCTTTTAAAAGCAACAAAATATGATTGTTTCTCTTTCTGGAAATGATTAATTTATTGCCCAACTACTCAAGCCAGCATTCACACAAGCTGTTGAGAATTAGTTAATACTCATTTTAGGCCTTCATTTAATTCTTGGGTTAACTGTGTGTATTCTCATACTGACAGTCTATAAAACAGAGCAGCTGTGGCCAGGAGTAGAAATGGGAAGTGTCCACTCCACGTGTTGTAAAGGTTCACAATCTCACCCTGGCTGCCTCAGAGTTACATAACCACAGGCATGTGAAAAGAAAAAAATAATGAAACAAGAAAAAAAAAATGGGACCAAAGAGGAGAGAGAAAAAGAGGGGGAAGGAGTGAAAGAAACACAATGATGTCATGCATTTGATAGTAACCGAAGGGGATAAAGTCTGCAGAGCAAACACAAAAAAAAAAATCACACTTTTTTCAGGATCAAGAGGGGCTGAACAGCAGCTGAAACCAGGGCCATGGATCTCAGCAGATGTGGCCTTATTTGGCATCCCAAGGAAGAAAAAAAAAAGAGGCAGCAAAGGCCAAAATTCCACATTGGGTTTTCATTAAACCAAGATGGATGTAGAGTCAGCAGCAGCCTCTCAAGCAGTGGAAGATAACAAATATGTAGAGGCTATCAGGTCAAAAGCCTAGAGTCTATTTTTAGAGTAAACGTTTGGTTGAATACTTCCCAACTGGTGAAATGATGAAAAGGAGTAAGGTTTTCATTACGTTATTCATTGGGGGTTTCTTTGTGTGTCACTGAGTTGATGTGTCGACCTCAGAGCACAAACAGCTCATTTTGACACATAAAGACACATTCAGCAGCTCACATCTGACAAAACAACCAACAGGAAACAGAACAGACACCTCCTTGTCTGCGCCGTGCTCGCCATTTGCAGAAATAGCCACCCCCGCTGTTATCAAGCCTGGGTCACGCTTCCTGCCTTTCTGCTACTTGATTTAAACAAGGGATTCTGGGTAAGGGTTGAAGGTACGATTAGTCCCACCCCTATACTCCTCCCTGCCCACCTGTTTTAGCAACAGGAAGTCAGCTTTCCCACTTCCTCTTCAGTAAGAGCAAATACAGAAGTGTAGAGGGTTTGACTGGGAGAAAGATCACTCTCAGTTCTCTATGTAATCATCTTCATTGTCCTCTTTCCCTCTGTTACCAGAGAAAAGATATCCATTATCATAGAATGTTTTTGCTCATTATATGCATAAACTCTGTTTCAAAGACAAATTTTTTATGTAGCATGTAGTGTAGAAAAGAAACAAGGACCACTGTCTTTTGAGCAAATTTGTAAAATACACCTTGAATCCTTGCAGTACTACAACATAAACCCATCTGTTTGGTCCTTCTTTGATTTCTGGCAATCTCTAAAACAATTGTTGAGTTCCACTGACACGTAAACTCAACAAGAACTCCAGAGCCACATGGTGCTACCAGGCAACATGTAGTAAGCAGCATATTTTTGTGTTGCGCAAATCATGAAGCAGGTGCTGGACTTGTTTATGCAGACAGAGATTGAGCAAAACTGAGGACCAATTTAACACCTTGAACTCTTCGGAAACTGTTTGGCTGGGATTATTTTACCATGAGGGAGTATCTTTGCCATCAAGGCAGGTGGTTTGTGTTGAAGTAGCATCGACATGAAGGCTAGAACTCAAAGTTTTTCAGCAAAGCATTGGCTACAGCACCAATGTCAAACTTTGGTACCAGAGGATCACTATTTTGCAGGTGTAACCTGCAGGATAGAGGCCACCGAGAACCAGAGTTTGATACCCTTGGGCTACAGCATCACACTGCTTCCAATGTCTTAGCCAACAGTGTGGACACACAACTTAGATGGAGTGAAAAAGGATATATTGGAATTTGTGCGGAACCAGACTGCAACTGAGCAGACAGGTGGAAGATTGACAAGGAGATCGAGAGCAGGTACAGATCAAATCAAATCAAATCAAATCAAGTTTATTTGTATAGCCCTATATCACAACAAAGTTGTCTCAGAGGACTTTA
>JBAMHW010000027.1:10081204-10106951 GCA_037177495.1 Rhadinocentrus ornatus
GCACCAGACTGGGCCAACAGTGTCTGAAACAGTAACCACTCCCCCGGGAGGAAGTGGGACAGAGAGAAACCATGTGATCACCAGATACACATACCACAACGCTTTTATCCAGAGTCCATCTTGCTCCTATGGCTTACCAAAAACTTTGCATGTACAGTTGTAAAAAGAAAGTTGACTGTTTGTTTCAAATCTGACACTCACATGCACATTGTAGGCCCCTCTTGGTAGTTGACAGGGGTCAACATGGGCACTGACAGACCCGGTGCCGGACATCCCAGTACATCAAAATTATTCTGCCATGAATAAGGGTTTTTACTCTTCCCACACACATCAGTTGCCCAATTCCTGCTTTATATGTTGCTTTATTAATGGATGTCAAAGAATATTTATGAAAAACTACCTACGTATATTAAAATAATTGAATGGTGCTGGTTGTCTTTTCAGACCCAATCCAATGTCCTGGTCTTATTAAACACAGCATACCTCCCTCAAGGTCTGAAATAATGACTGCAGTCTGCAAATACAGTATTTCTTCAGCTCAGAGAATGTGTGATGGGAAGAGAAGAAGTCCCTCTTCATGTGGTAACATATTGTCCTTGCAATGGGCAGGTTATCTGGCTGGTTTCTGTGTAACAGAGGAAGGGACGGCCCACATTCTTTGGCGCTGATCTCATGCTTGAAAACCTTTATGCCCACTCGAAAAACCAAAAAAGTGCAAATTTAAAAACCAGCTTAGACTGAGACGGATCAAGTGTTGCAACATGCTTGTTTTCCTTTCACCTTTCAAACATTCCTGTCACCCAAGATGAAAGTGTACAAATCCAGCTACAATTACACCTCAAATCTTGCATTAAAAGTGGCACCCTTGAGTAAAACATGCATACATTTCTTTGTCTGTGATTTTCATATTTTCCCCCTCATACTCTTTCCTAAAAGATACACCACAAGCAAATCTTATCACACCACTCATTACCAGAGATAAGAGGTCAGATTAAGAAATTCCTGTAAAGAAAACTGGAGCGTTTTCATTCGTGTCCAAATATGGTTGCACAAGGGCATTTGGTAAAAAACAAAAAGTGAAGTAAGAGTGACACACTTGAGCATGTGTGTATGCAAACAGCTCATTTTTCAGCACCCATGTGAAAACATGAGAACAGACCTCTGACCCCACGTGGAGTCTCAAAGCAGTGAAAACTCAAAGAGTGAAAAGTCTTCGGTGCACAAGCTGTGTAGCTTGTTTTTGCTCACAAAAGATGCCCTCACGTATATTTGCAGGCGTTCAGGGGAGGCTCATGCATATGCACTTTCACCGTCTTACATTACCTGCCACTGTCAATTCATCACACAGCTATGTGCACACATACATGGACACACACAGAAAGGTTGCTAATGAGCAGGAATGCCAACAGATCAGTGAAACAGCACGGCAGCTGTTGCAGCAGGGGTCCTCCTATTGGCCGGCTGTTGTCCTCAAGCCAACTGTACTGAATCAGACAAGGCACAACTGGCTTTTCCCGCCACTGGTGTTTTTATACCGTACGGAGAGAGATAGTGAGAAAGAGCAACCAGAAAAAAAGGAATGTTGAAGTAGGAGAAGAGGAGGTTGAGGGTTTAGAGAGCGTGGAGTCAATATTCAAAACTTTCCACTTGGAGCAGCTATGCAGTGCTGCTGAAAGCTGTAAATTGAGTATTAAGACATGGACGGGAATAACCCAACACTTCCTTTTACAAGATAAAATGTTACACATTTGATGGCAACTTCCTGTTGTGGTAACTGTTAAGGCTCAGAGAAATGCAAGAGGACAAATAAGACAGATGTAACCCACTTTCTATGACAGGTGGAACAGTCCAGTTGTCTGACACTATTTGTCATGCATGCAAAAGAAACAAAATGCCTACGAGCATATATATTTTAAAAAAAAATTATGCACTGTAATTGTGCAACCACAAAAACTGACCTCACAGAGCTTCATGAAAATGTAGGCAAATGGCTTTAAGAGGTAGGAAAATAAACCACAGAGTAACTGTCCTGCTGCTAACAGCACGTAAACACAGCAGCAGAAGAGGAGTGGGGAGTGAGAGCATGCTTGGAAGGGAGCTTTGCATTCACTGTGGCTAAAAGAATCCATTAAACTATTTTACTGCGATAATCCCCATGCTGTGTAATAGATGCTGCACACGCCCACTGCCTCGCAGCATCAACAAGACACACTCGTCATTCATATAACATCCCAAGGATCCAGAGACTTTACGACACATTTTAATTCACATACAATGTGTGTGATGACATAAGTGCATCGGCGGCAGTTACAGTAATTTCCATCTGCTGCAGCGGCCCAGACTAATGTCTGAGGAATGCAAAACAAAAGACGTTTGGCTTGAGAGGGAATGTTAGCAGTTACTGCTCGTCTGGTAGTGTGTGTTGGAGAAAGTATGCATGGGTGTAAAAGGACTGAGAGAAGAAGAGAAGAGAAAAATGTATCTCAGGGGACAATAGTTAAAAGAGTTGTTTTAGATCATAAATAGTGTGTGTATGTTGTCTGCCTTTAACTTTCCTCTACATGAATGCAGTGATTGCATAAGATGAGGTCTGATTGGCTGCCTCTGAGCACGATAACTGGACTGCTCTGCACAGATGAACCCTGGTGGATTATGAGTAATACTGGAAAGTTGCATTAAGGGCAGATGGCCTGTCGTTTGGATTGTTTTGTCTGTTGCTCTGGGCTGTATTGATATTAATATTTACAATGATAGAGTGGCAGAGCTGGGAAAGGGAAAGGAAGAGAGAGAAAAAAAGATTTATCTTTATTTGCACAGCAAAATCCCGCTGTGCCTGGAGGTAAAATTATTAACAGCAGAGAAAAGGAAATAAATAGAATTAGAGATGACAAGATTACATAAGGGCACGATTTAACCCATTTTCAAAAGAGCATTTATGTAGAAAATGGGGCATAAACACCTCATTCTTAAAGGTTAAAGTCAAATTTACTATTTAAACACTTTTTTGATGGTCAAACAGTTTGAATGCTTTCAGCCTTCAGAAGTCATTTTCCATCCAACAAAGTCACACCTTTACAGGGAATTTCTGACAAGTCTGAGCAAAAAGAAGACAGAAGACAACAAACCTTTGCACTGTGTGGTCGCAGCAGGCCTGTGCATGCTTCACCCTTACACTGCAAAGACACACATGCATGGCCCGTGAAACATAAACTGCAAACCCGTCCAAACACTCTTCCCCCCTGGGTCTGAAGCAAATCAGTGGATCAGCTAGTTTGAGTCGTAGCCATTGATTTTCTCAAGCCATCTGCTCAGTTTTGGCCCTGGTATACATTTCCATGACAACACAGCATTAATAAATAGAGTCTTATTTAAGTCGGCAGTCTGTTCATGTGGCAAATGTTTTATTCTTCTTCATTTGTATGTTTATTACATTATCTGCTGGTGAGCTGTAACCTTGCAATTACTGTTCTCTTTTCCAGGCCTTACAATGAAAACCTGCTGCTTAAAAAGTTTGCCAAAATACACACTGTTTTGTGACCAGTCCGATTTAATGCCAACCAGATCACAGTATTATTTAGATTTACAGGTTTACAGTTTTGAAAATGCAACCTGGCCGGCAAATAAAGCAGAACATCCTCTTCACTTCTCCAGTTCCCATGAAAACAAGGTTTTTGGCTTTTCTGTGTGAGCAGATCCGCTTTCTTCTGACCATATCTCTTGTGTTTTAACAATGAGTTTTTCAATTCCTCAGGGTTTCGGCCAGTCCCCCACTCACGTCTTACACACACACTTAAAATGTGGCCAGTTGTGAACGATAAGCTATCACAGTTGTTTAATAGTGTGAAACATGTGTTTAACCGTAAGATACACAGATAATAAACTGCAGGCTGGTGGTTGAGAACTAAAAATATCTTTCAGCAGTTTAACTGCTCTTAATTATAAATTGTGGTAACTTCAACAATCGTGCAAATAATATACTATCTAGTATGTATCTGATGATGAACTAGCGCATTAATTAATGCAGGATCTATGAGGAATTTCTGTTGCTCATTATGAACTAATGTTGATCTAAATGTAGATTCATGCGATTACTGCGGACTAAATAGATCCATCTTAATTCCATTCTATTCTTAATAGAAAATGATTTGTTTTACATCCAATGCTAACCCCTCTACTGTCGGCGTGTTTATTGTTTTGTTTACACCCTCTCTGAGTTCTCTGAAGCTCCCCCTAGTGGAATCCTTCAGTAACAAGCGTAGTACACAAGCAAGTGCTTGTTACATCCTCCATAAGAACAGAGAACTTTCTTCTTGTTCTTCTTGTTCTCGCAGCTTGTTCACAACACACCAGCCGAGCAGAACTTACTTCTCGTTGGGGCGTCCAGGAACAACTGTGTGACTGGTTGGAAATTTATAGCAGGTGTGGTTAATGTAGAAAAGTGTGAAGTAGAAAGCTGTCATGTCTGCTTTGAATAAATAGTTTAAACATAGACAATATTAGGCAGTGAGAAACATGTGACACAGACAACACTGCATGCACAATCCGCCCTGCCGGTACGTTTTTTGTAAAGTCTGCCATAGTATGAAACAGACCAAAATAAAAGTTGTTCTTGTTCTTGCCACTTCAAGAACAAGTTCAAAGGTTTCTGTTCCTATGGAGTACATAATAAGCTTTACACCCATGAAATACACTTCCATTCATAGCACAAACTACATAGGCAAGTTTGCAGATGACACAGCCGTAGTGTGGATAATAACCAACAATGATGAGGTAGCCTACAAAAAGGAGACCTCACATCCTGATGTCAGAACAATGACTTGCTCAACGGCAATAAGACAAAGGAGCTAGTCATTTATTTCAGGAACCACAAGAACACTTCACAGGTTTGGTGGCTAATGGAGAAGAAGTGGAGTGGATGGGGAGTTTTAAGTGCCTTGATATTAATCTCTCAGAGGAGTTGACATGGGGAGTGAAGAAGTCCCAGCAGAAACAATAAGTCCACTCAGAAAACTGGGCTCCCACAAAATCTCACATTTAGAAGGTTTCCTGAATGCATTTCATGGCTCTCCATCTGCACCTCAGGGGAGACAAAAGACCTGCAGCTAATTGTCAATTCGCCTGGAGCACATCTACCCTGCCTGGTTGAGAAATAGAGCTTAAAAGATCAGGTCTGACTGCACACACCCAGGATAAGGTATTTCTGACATCCTCTCCTCTGGCAGGCTCAGGGTCACGAGGTTTCCAGTTTTTTTTTAATTCCTTGTCTTATAATTTTTTTCCATAACATTTTATACCTTATGACTACAATACATTTTAGACTTTTTAGACTATTATCATTTATTACCTATGCCACTACTTACAGGATTGCTGTCACAAACAAGTTGTTGCATAGAAATGTACAATGATAATAAAGGTTCTATTCTATTTTTAATGCAGTGGAACAAAGCATCTCCTCATATTTGTAGCTGCAATTTAATCCAAACAATAGACGCTAAACATGCTAGCAGAAGATATGACGTCTTCTCACCTGACTGTTTTGGACATATAATGTAATTTAGTGGAATTTTGATATCAGGGACTCTATTTATTAGATCACATGTGCACTTAAAGTCTTTATCTAATTAGCTTCCTAGCAGAGATGAATATACATGAAGAAACTAAAAGATTTCATTACTTTAGTTTAACAGGCAGGCTAATTTCTTTCCCCCTTCGCAGTCTTCATGCTAAGATTTTTTAAGCACAACTTTATAGTAGTTTCAATATAAGTCTTGGCAATTATGAAAAAAAGGATTTTCCAAAATAGCAACTAAATGCAAAGTACAGCTGTTTCCTGACATCAGCATATGGCAGTAACCAGGAAAGCAGGTCCGGATATCATCTGTTGCAGACAGACAGCAGAAAATTGTTCTATGTGAGACGTAAAACACTCTTAGTTTTAGTATTATTTTTTTTTATTTGGTGTTCAGGCCGGATGTAACGTAAGCTAACATTGCAGCTACATTTAAATATGGATATGTCGACCATGTCACCTACTGGTTTCTAGTTGGTTATTTTAAGATTTTGAGTTCTACTACAAGATACCCTCAAAAAATGAAATATTACTTCTTAGAAAAACATCATAATGTATTGAAGAAAAATGGAAACCTGCAACTGTTACTCAGCATTTCAGAGACAAGACTGCAAATCTAAATAAAATGTATTTAATTTTAATTCAATAGAGGGATAATGCACCACTGACATACAACCAAATAAAAAATCTTGTGTTACACGGAACACTGAAAACCACAGCTGTCATTTCTGTATGTAAACTCTATATTTCAGTGGGTGAAACTGTCAGATAGATGCTCAATATATAGGCAAGCCATGTCAACCTCAGCACTGAAAGAGAAGGAAACAGGAAAGTTGGAATGTAAACCCCTGAGTAACATCAAACTCCATTTGTGTGACAGTCTTTCTGACTGTATGTCACCTTAGGCCCCACTCACACAGGCCCACTGCATGAGCCCGACAGGATTTTCTTGTCTATCCAAAGTATCTGGCCTCATTTTCCTCAGTGTGATCAGCATGCTGTCAGGGTGGATTATTGTGTCAGTGTGTTGGTGTGTTTCCTCTGACGGGTTGTTGAGTGTCTCTGGACTCAGATCCAGTCAAAACATGCTTGTTCTTTACTGGGTTCACTTTAAATGTGCTGCAACTTGCGTATGCATAAAATTTAAATATTGAGTGTATTCATCTTCTGGAATGCACCAAGATTTCATCTATTGAGTTAAGTTTAGCTACTGTTATCATGGTTTTCAGATACTTAAAATCTTCTTAACCATTATGGCTTCCTATTCTGTCAGTGCTGTCAGCAACATGAATCAGCATGTAGAGAGTCTGTTAAAATTTAAGCCCTCACTCCCAACATACCCTTACTAGAACTACTATTATTGTTGCCAGCTACTAACTAGCACAAGCCCTAAAATGACATAGATGTGCACATGTGAGATGTTATTTAGCAGTGATGTTCCCATCACAGTGCAAATTGATTAGGTTGTATTGACTACGAGTCGCCCATGGGACAACATGTCTAGTAGGTGCAGGAATGCAAGAAGCTGCCAGTCTCCCTATTGTCTCCCTATCAAGATGCTAAGGAGAATATAGACACAGCATTGTTTGAAAACTTGAGTTTTGGCTGGACCACTATCTAATCTGATCGACCTGTTAGCCTGAAGGAATGTTTAGAACTGCTAATGTATTTGTCTCCACTGACTGTCAGTGTCAGCAGACGTATTTAGGTGTCTTTCAGTGTTCCTTTAGCAAGAAACACTTGACTTCAAAAATACAATTAGCTTTTTTCTTGTGTACTTAAAAACCAAAACAACACTGCAACCCTTTAAACAGTATGAAAGAGGCCTGTTGCTGCAAGAACCAGTTAAAACAATCCATAAAATCCTGTTTAAGGGATACGTAGAAGCCGAATTGCAGCTGTTTGTAATATGCGGAAGGATTTTATGACTTGTTGATGTACGCAACCAACACACCAGGTGTTCTCAGGATAAACAGTGTAATTTTCATAGCTGCTGTGGCCATCACTAACTTGTTTCCTGGGTGTTAGCATAGCAATTAGCTCAGTAGTTGAAGTAATCCTTCAAGTTGTCACATTTTCACCAAGAGTGTTTCGTCACTCCGCAAGGTTTGTCTGCTCGTCTTGAAGAGGATTTAGACACAATCTTTTGGTCCAACTCTAAACAATGGGGAAATGGCTGCTTTAGTCATAGTTGGCTGAAAGGTAAATACCAGAGAATTGACAGTGATCACAATGATATTTCTATAAAATGACAAAAAGCATGACAGAGTTTCATACAGGGGAGGAAACCCTACAGACTTCAGATGAAGTATCACTCCTCACATGCGCTTTCAACATTCTGTAGCTGTGTGAAACTCTTGCAGCTCTATTGAGTGCAGACTTTTTAGCTCATGGGGATATAAGTGCTCTTGTGTTTGGTGAGATTTGTTATGGAAAGACACAGATCGAGGGTGGGCCAGTTTCTGGGAAATAACCCTGTTCTGACCTCTGGGAGGAGAAGCTGAGAGTGGGTGGATAAAGCCAAGGCAGAGGAGGGGAAGGATTCTTTGGGATTTTGTCCCTTTTCAGTACGCCCCCACCTCAACCAAATATCTCCCTGTGTTTCTTATGTTAATCCACCCTTGTTTTGTCAGAAATTTCCAATCTTAGCTAGGGGCCAAACAATGTTCATAACAAGCCACAGTATAGATAAATATTCCCGTTTAATCAAATCAAAACAAGGTCGATATTGAGTAGGATTCACTCGCTTGGCTCCCACTGTGGAATATTTTGCCTGCAGCATTATAGCTCATTTCATGTTACGTACCCAACGTCATACTTTGCATATTTTTAAACCCTCATTTATCTACTTTCGTTAAATG
Source organism: Rhadinocentrus ornatus (assembly GCA_037177495.1). Classification (NCBI taxonomy): domain Eukaryota; kingdom Metazoa; phylum Chordata; class Actinopteri; order Atheriniformes; family Melanotaeniidae; genus Rhadinocentrus; species Rhadinocentrus ornatus. The sequence continues at coordinate 10,089,635 of JBAMHW010000027.1, forward strand.
AAACACTTATCCAATAACACGTAAGAATTCTGTTTTCAAGTGACCTGAAGCAGCCTTTTGGAGAAAAAAAGATATAACCATCACCTCCAATCTTTATAGAATTATTTTTTAGGCATTTTGGGGGCGCTTAGCTCTCTTACATTGACATTGACTACCTACCCACAATAGGTTTTCCCACCGACATCCAGTGAAATCCAAACTACGCTGCAAAGTTCATCTTCTCTGTGACAGATTTGAGCGAAGCCTCTGCTTCTCTGTGGCAATCAAAATATTTATATTCAAATGAAGGCTGTTTCAGAGGATGAAGCTTCTCTATTTGTTTTACACACAGACACAACTTTTTTATTCAACCATGCTGCTGTTATTATTTCAGTTCTTCTCAGAAAGTGAAACAAAGCTAAATAAAAAATGACTTTGTTAAGTTGTTGTGCTGTTACAGACACTTGGCTGACGTTTAACCCCATAATGCTGCATGTATTATATTTGATACAGACAGTTTCTGAGACCTTTTGCATCATTTTATGGTAAAGACTGCTCAAAACCCTGTTGTACACAATCTGATACTTGTCTTCTGTCCCCTGGTTGATACAATAATAATACAATATTGCACTACAATATTTTTTACATATAACATGTAATAAACAGCAAATTAACAAAAAAGATCATTATTATTTTTGCTAAAGGGTCGAATAAAGACTTCAGATTTAAAAAATTAGACTTTTTTCCCAATTTTTCTTGGCTTTAAAGGGTTATGGCCTAATTATATTTCGTTGTTTATGGCAAAAGGTTGTTATTCCTGGGATCCCAGCTTTTGTTTTCATTATGTGGTTTTGGTTTTGATTATGTTGTGTCCTATTTAGTGAGTTGAAGTGTCAAACAGCGGTATTTAAAAATCTTGCTTCAGGAAAGAACAGCTGGTTTTCACCTAATTGCAGGTTTCTTTTAAACATGGATGAGATGCAGCACATTTGACATGTTTTAGCACTGATGCAGTTTAAATGTGGCTCTTGATGCCGTAAAGCTGTTGAGATAATGTCAAAGACAAATTTGTCTTAATTCTGCCAAGCTGGGATGGTCCAAACAACAACATAATGCTGTGCCAAATGAAGCCGTTACAGTGCAGCACTGACGGCATGATTGTTGTTGTGCCCGTCTTGGCAGCGTGCCTACGCTTGAATGCAGGGAGGTTTTTCAGGGGCAACACAGGGCATGGGGAACAATGGGGGCGTGGGTGGTGTTTGAAGCCCAACCCATAGCCCTGGCTGCTTAAGCTACTCATGTGCTAGATTTGCAGACAAAGAGGGTGAGTTGGTTCTCTTCTGGGCTAAAGTCCAGTAGAACTTGCGACGGTGAAGGATTGGTTGTGGGGGTGGCAATAAGGGAATGTAGGCACACTTCTGAACTAAGCTTTTATAGAAGAAAGGGGCCTCAACGGACAAAAAGACACAGGAACCGGCTGTTTCTCTGAAGAGGGCACTTTGGCATCTGGGTGTTAACCCAGCAACGGCTCAAATCTGTAAAGCAAGCTTTAAGAAAAGTGCAGCTTGCAGGAATGTACAAGCAAAACAATGTTAGCATTTCTGCTTCAAAAATGAGCACTCTGTGGGGAACTACATGGATCATTTATACTCCTCTTATTGTTCACTGTTTCTTTTTTAGTCAGGTGCAACTTTTTCACATTACTTCCCCTTTATAAGGCTTGTTTTTGTTGGAAATGTCCACCACAACAAACAAATCCTCTATCCACAAACCTTCATTATTCATTAATACAGAACTCGGAACAACGTTGTTTAACCTTTGATACTCAAAGAGAGGAAACTTGGCAGAAGGGAGTGCAGCTTTCACCCAAAAACAGGAAGAGCAATCAGTTCCTTCACTTCCTTGTGCACTCAAACCAGCAAAGGTCTTGCAAAGTCTTACTTACTTAATTTCAAACAGAAGACTTCACTGAACAGCACAGAAACTCCTTTTAATTAGGACTTTTGTTGCAATCACCAGAGCAAATCCAAAATAGTAGCATGTTACCTTGTTTCCATGCAAAGTTTTAATCTCCAGAGATTAATAGCCTTAACAATAGCCACTGGGTTGTAGTTTTGTAACTGAGATTATAGTGTACGCTGTAAGTAAATCAGGTCTGGTTATCTTTATTGATTGGGTGTTGGCCTATAGTGCAGACACGCTGTCAGTCAATCTGAGACTACACGCTTTATCAGGCAGTAAAGAGTGCTGATTGTGTCTGTGGTTTATAATTTTATGGTGACAAGTAAGTGAACAGTTAACATTTAACATGTCTGCTGAGGGATGTCTTGCACCTTCCTACAGATATTATGCTGCAGATTTTATATAGAAAGCAAACTGAAGGCTTTACCACATCAGTTTCCTCTCTGACATTCATTCTTACCACAGGGCCTAACGAGGAAGCATTAAAGCTCTCTTGGTGAACAGTTAAACTTATAGTTTAGCAGCAAACAGAGACATCATCTCAGGCCTGTTTCTGTTGAGAAGTTCTTGGTCTGTTGCCATGGAGACCACTTTGACTCGAGTCGCACGTGATGGGGACAGAATAAGCCACTGCTTGTATCAACTGACTGTTGAAGAATGTAAAATGTGTTAAGATAGCTCTTAGCAAGTCATTTTAAAGTTTCACCAAAACCTTTCAGACACCGTAAATAAGTTTGCAACTTCCCAAAAGTCCCACTTTACATGGTTCTTGTTGCTTAAAGTATCACTTAAACTAATTCTGACAAAGAAAGAGCAAGTGCAGTAATTACTGAGAGGAAGTAAAGTGCAGCCAGACTTCTCTTTTTGTACTGACTCAGCTAACAAAGGTCTTTTCATAAAAAAGACACATACAAAGTGCTGAAAGGCATGCTGGGGCATTCAGGAGGCCAAGGAAGCTGAGATCTTGGCTACAAAAAGGGTTCTGATCATTAAGTGCAGGACACAAGAAATTAGCTCAAAATTTATTTAGTAAATCGCATAAACATTTTGGTTTATGGCAGATTGGTAGATTTTATCTGTTTTTTCTCCCCTAACTGATCAAACCTACAGACTCATGACTGTCATGTAAGAGTTTTCCTGCAGAGAAGCAGTGGGTTATTTTCAGCAACATTTATAATGGTAATATTATTTTGTGTTTTGCCAAAAGCAAAGTACTGAATGAGAGCATTGACCTCCTTTAGACAAAACAACATGTGGTGCAGAATTCCTTAAATACCAGAGAGATTGGTAGTTTCAGGTTTAAATGTTGTGTATTTCCTGGCGACCTTGACTGTCCTGGATGCTTGACAACAAACCTCAAGTTCAATTTGTTCAACACTCGTTTCTCGGCTCATTTTTTCTACCTCCTCTTACAGCACGCCATGTTTTTAATCATGTAATGCTGATGTGGCTGAGAGAAAATTGGCCACAACATTATTGTATTTTAATGTACACACTGTTATCGTGATGTAAAAAGACTTTAATGAATCTCAGGGTGAGTCAAAATTTTCCGCTAACAAGGGCAAACCAGTCAAATTTTGCTGTAAAAATCTCTTGGCTCTCATGAGTGTGTGTTTCTGGGGATGTGAATGCAGGTGTGGGTGTTTGTGTGTTGCTGCATGAAGTATATTGCTTTCCTTTGTTGAATTCTCTTGTATTAATTGAATCCAGCAAAGCAACATTTCCATGATGGCAGTTTGTCCTAAAATAGAAGAGAAACATCACTTTTATAATTAAATTTTACTTATTTTTCCATGTTTTAGAAATTAGCTTGTTAGCATAGTTTAGCACAGAGAAATGAACAGATTATAGCTTGGTCTGGTTTTGTCCAACCCCTGCTTTCTTTAATGGGCTTGTGGCAAGAAAAAACAATGAAACAAGCAATAACAATAAAAAGTTGCCTAAAAAACAGCCAACATATTCAAACAAAGAGCTTACAAGGCAAAAACATTTCAGCTAATTTAAATGGGAAGTAAACAAATCAGAAGAAAAGCGAAGAATTAAGTTAGCTAGCATTGCAGAAAGCAATAAATGACCTGGTTTTGTCCAAAGGTGACAAAAAATGCTTTCTGTCATGGGCTTGTGGTAATGAAAAACAAACAGCCTAAAGAATAAGTCAACATATTAAAATGAAGAGCTTGCAAGGCAAGAAACACAGCTTATGTATAAAGAATTTGCTAGTTAGCATAGCTTAGCACAAAGACATCAATAGCCTACATGGCCTGGTTTTGTTCAGTGCTGACAAAACACACTTTCTTTCAAGGGTTTGTAGTAAGAAAAAAATAAGTCAACATATAAATTAATTAAATCTGAGGAAAACCTGGCATGATATAAACTGGGTAAGGTGAATTGCATTCACTTTTGTGTTTTGTTTGAAAAAGTCTTGTTTTGTTTTACAATGTTCTTTAAAAAATGTGTTTTCCTTTCTTGTGTTTTTTTGTGTGTTTTTTTTAAGGTCTTTGCTATTTTGTTGTATTTTAACAATGTTGATTTTTTGGGGGGGGGACTTTTTTTCATTTTTCATATAATATTCTTGTTTTTGTTTTATTTGATGTTGTCTTTGGTCCTCAGGGCCAATGTAAAAAAATGAATTAATATTGACTTTTGGGGACTATTTTGAGCTGTGAACTGATGTATGGTATTTCTGTCGCTTCAGTGAGTATTTATGCCAAAATTTGAAATATAAACTACCACTGCCATATTCATAACAATGAAGAAGAACTTAAGCTAGTTTGTGTTTATAATATTGTATAAACAACATATTAATTCTTTTTTTTTTACTAAACAAAAACATAACAGGGAATCAGGATTATATAAAAATTTTCAAGAGTGTATCCTAAAAAGTGAATGCTGACACATTGAGGATTAATGTTTTCTTTGTGTGCACTCTTTGGGAGGACTCCAGCTTCCTTGTTGCCTTACCTTGCACTAAAGGTATGCTTTGCTGTTGTTGACAGAGTTTCCAGCTGACCTTAGCCCGGTGTGACTCACCACCATGCCAGCAGACGGTATTGCCTCTGATCTGACCTTGTCTACAGTAAATAAAAACCCAATGGCATGACAAACAAATACAAAACATGGAGTTAAATGGGATGTGGGTGCGGTTTCACCTTCAAATCCTGAGATTCTTTAATTTAAATATATTTTGACACAACTATGCGTGTCTTGCACCATTCAGGAAGACTCATTAAAGTATATAGAGATAATATCCTGTGTGCATTTCAGACCCCAGGGAGGTGTTGTGCAATGACACCTTTGGTCAACAGTGTTGAAACAACGAAACGAGGAGGTTTTAACCCAGAGAACAATGAGATGAGGAGCAGACTCGGTCACTCGGTCTTATATGCTATCTGAAAGAGCGCGGTGTGAACACACTAGTACCCAAAAGTATTAAGCTGATAGCAAAAGGCTTTTGACATGCTTCCTTGTCATTCATGTGTGTAATAATAAACTCTCCTTTAGGCTATGTACAGACAAGAACAGTGAGACACTGTTTGGAAATTATAAAAAACACAACAAGTACAGGCATTAAATTATCAGCACAACTCCACCCTGATAACACAGACACAAACTGTAAAATGTTGGCAACTCTACTGACAAACACCATCCATTCCTGGTTTAATGTGTAACCAGCAGCATGGAGCAATAAGCCCAGCAAGTTCTTAATTACAGCAGGAGAATGCAGTTTTATTCAGGGACCCACAGCTCGAGTTAGGACAGAGTGAAAAGCTGCAGGCGCCTTTCCTAAAACTGAATCATCATTCAGAATTTGTGCAGCACGAACAATGCAGGCTAAAAACATGTCCCTAGGCATTTTACCAGCACAAGCAGAGCCTGTGTGCTGCAGGCTAAGGCATGTATGTGTGTACCTTTAATGATGGCATTTGTATTTTGTTACTCCAGTGTAGCCTCATGGAAATACCAAATATAACAGTTTTATTAGGCTTCATCTTTAGCTGTGATAACAACAAAAAGTGAAGACCCCAGAATGAAACATCCCCTTAAAGGAATATCTTTAAAATTGATGCTAAAATTACTGGCATGAAAGCAAACCCACCATCTCAGTTTTACAAAAAATGGACTGATGGTTGTTGAAATATGCAAGAAGACACAGATGGAGAAATGAGTTTAAGTTAATTTCTTTCAACTACTACAGATAACCACAAAATGATCTATAAATGAGATTATCATCCGCTCAGTTAGTCTCATTCAATTCAATTTGTTATTGCTCTTTTCAGAAAACTGAAGTTTTAACTTTTAGCTTGTCTTTGAATGCATCATTAATTACATTCACAACTCCAGTTCCTAAAAGGTGTAATGCTGCGTAAAATGTAAATTAAAGCAGATTGCAATGGTTTGTAAATCTCGTCAGCCCATATTTTATTACCAGTAGAACATAAACAACATATCAGATGTTTAAACTGAGACATTTTTGCCCTTTCGTAGAAAATATGAGCTCATTTTGAACTTGATGGCAGCAACGAATCTCAAAAAAGTTGGAACAGAGTGATATTTACTGTTGTGTATCATCATCTCCTCTTGTCTGTCTCCAACTGTCTGTAAATTTCTGGCAAGTGAGGAGACCAGTTGCTGGAGTTTTGGAGAGGAATGTTGTCCCATTCCGCTCTGATGCAGAATTCTAGCTGCTTAACAGTCCTGGAACTTGGTAGTGGGTGAAAGACTGGACTGCATGCAGGCCAGCTCAGCACTCTTCTCCTGCAAAGCCATGCAGCTGTGATGGATGCAGTATGTGGTTTAGCATTGTCTTGCTGAAGTCTGCAAGGCCTTCCCTGAAAGAGGTGTTGTGTTAAAACGTATGTTGTTTTTAAACCTCTGTGTACTTTTCAGCATTGATGGAACCTTCACAGGCGTGTGAGCTGCAAATGGCATAGGTACTAATGCAACCCTGTGAACTGTGCTCACAGGCAGTGATTTTTGGAAATGTTCCTGAGCCCATGCAGCAATTTCCCATAGATAATCATTCTCGTTTTTAATGCACTGCCACCTGAGCGCAGGAATATACCAAACATCCAGTTTTGACCTTTGGCCTTATACTTTGCATCCAGAGATTCACGAGGATTCTCTGAATCTTTTGATGATTGATGATATTATACATTGCAGGTGGTTGGATCTTTAGTCTGCTCCATTTTACATTAAGTACATTTTTTCTGAAATTGTTCCACAACTTTTAGATGCGATTGTCACAGTTTAATAAACCTCTGCCCATCTTTATTGCGGACAGACTCCGCTTCTTTGAAATGGTCCTTTTATACCAAATGATGTTACTGTCCTGTTGCTAATTAAATCTAATTAGTTGTCAAATGTTCCTCAAGCTGTTTTTGTGCAATTACTTTTGTGTCATTTTTTTAACCCTGTTCCAACTGTTTAAAGATGTGTTGAAGCCATCCAATTTATTTTTCTTTAACATTTTACATAGTTTCCCAGCTTTTTTGGAATTGTGGGTTGTTTATATTATATCCAGCTCCAGCAGTTCAATAACCAACTAATGACATCCTTATTTGTTCTTGTGTAAGACACTGAATCTTAAAAACAAACAAAAAACAAAACAGATGTGTCATATTTCCTGTTGAAGCTGTGCATCTGGAGAAGAAAATGGTTGTATAATTCTGCTAAAATGGGTAAATAAGTGGTGTAAATCTTGCAACAGATTTATAACTCATATCTTTAGCTACGCTTTGCCTGTTAATATCCTGATTTCAAATGCCTCTTAAAGAGTAAATGTAAAAGGAAATGTGCTTCTCCTGTGAGTTCATTCCAATTAACATACTTTACCTGTTAAAAAAATATCGAATATATATTAAAAATAATTTTTTTAATCATTTTTATTCTTGAAAAAAAGTACAAACACCAGTTGGGAGCATCTGTTTCAGCTTGTGTCTGAGGAGTAGTTTCCTCGACGTTCGGCTCCACACTGCTGCATGTTAGTCTGATTAAGAAAACCTAAATACGGGAATGCATGACAAAGCGTGCTATTAACAAGGGGTAGTAATTAAGTAGATCCCTCCCGGGACTACCCGTGTAATTAACACTAATAATCAACATTCTTCCAGCGAGGGATTTGGCCTCTCGCTGGCCTCAGGGTGCTCCACTCTTTGTTTGGCTTAAATATCATAAAGTAGAAATATTTTGACCACTTGAATGCCTTGTTAGTCTCTTTATGCAAAGGCTTCTTCTAAATTTTAAGCTACCTTGCTCTGAATAAAAATACTGAAGAACGTTTTAATTTTAAAGCAGCCTTCCTTTCAGCTTTTTACTGGAAAGATTTTCTTTTAGAAAAGGGAAGTCAGCTACAGAAAAGATAAAAATATATTTTGCAAATACTTAAAAAAAATTGTAGCTATAAAATGCACAGCAAGTATTTTTATGAAACAAGATCTCTGCAGAAAATATCATTTTGCTGTCTTTTTAAAAAAGAAACTAAAAGTGTCTGCAAAAGCAACATCGTCACCAGTGAGGACGAAGAGGACCTGCAGATCTGTGCCTACAGAGGACGCGTTGCGTCTGCAGCATGGCAGCCGCCCGCAGCCTCTGCTCAGAGGAAATGTCAGGGCTGCCGCTTTGTATGAACCCTGAGGACAGCAGTGAGAGCTTCTCTGTGTTTATACCTGACAGTTTCATCAAGGTGACACATCAGTCCCGTGATTTGAGCTGCAGGAGTCAAATGCATTCTTGTGGTTTGGTATTTTCAGGAGTTTCTCATCTAGTCAGTGAAGAGTGCTGCTGTCTATGCAGCTGCATTGATTCTGCGCCATGCTTTGGCTAATGCATTTACAAGCAACATGGACTGTCAACACTATTCGGGCAGCATCGATCGTGGACCCATCAGGGGCCAGACTAATAGAGCATGTCCAGGATAATCAACCCCAGCTAGAGACAAGCAGCTGAGCCTGCTGTAGTCTGCAATATGGGGCCACATTCCCCCTCTTTTAGTTCATAAATGTGACAGTGTAATTAACAGTTTAACCAATCCTTAGACTCAATTATCATTTATACAATCTCACTTCATAGTTGCAAAGGGTAATTTTTCCCCTTTTTTTCCATAGAGCAAGGAGTTGGCTCCTGTGAGTGTTTTGCTCACCTTTTTTGTGTCAGAGCACTTTGTGTCTTTGTTCAGACAAGTGCTATATAAAGTGAGTTCCTGCAATCCTGCTCACACGGACCCTGAACAGTACTTATCTGTAAACACAGCACAAAAGAGGACATGACTGGTAAAACATTTTGGAGCTGTTGTGATATGCAGTGGACATTTGTTTTATACGAGAGCAACTCTGTGATCAGCTTCAGTTAACATTAAGGGTTTAAGTCTTTGTCACTGTGTCATGTCAGGATGTAATGTTATAAAAAAGCAAAGGGATTTGCAGAAGTAGTGTGTAAAAAAAAACAGAAGTACCCTAGTTTCTAGAACTACCTCAAATAGTAGTTTATTTCTTCTATTGCTTTAATGTCCATCATATGACTGTTTGTCTCCTCAGGTCTACATTACTGATTTCCAGCATGGATATATCAACATTATGGAAAGTCTGTTTCCAAATACATTACGTTATCCTTCACTATTATATCTACAGACAGAAAATAAAATAGAAAAATAAACGTCTCGTGTTGTTTCTGGCCTTCTTCAAAGACCCCAGCCAGCTCAAGTTTCCTCCATATGAAGACATGGAAGTCCCCAGCTACTTTGGGAGCTGTATAACTATATTAATTCCTTTTCAGTCACATCCTTTAAACTGACCTCACATGCCCCAAAGCTGCCATATGTTGATAAAAAATTAAAAAAAAAAAACACCAGTGGGGAGCAGCTGCATCAGATGATCTCTGATGCAGCAGCAGGGAATTAAAGTACAAATGCTGCAAATTAGCTGCTTCGACCAACTTGTGATCCTTCTTTCTGTGTATGTGTGTATCACACAATAGGTGTGTTGACAGCAAATATGGCAGCATACAACTAAAAGATCTCAGACTGTCTAAAGAGATTTGCTTGAAACAGGAAGCTGTAATAATGACACAAACATGCTGCCCTAAACATGTACTTCCTGTTTGGCCTCCTGACTCTGTTTGCTTCTCTGCAGTTGCAGATATATTTTAAAAAATGGTCAAGTGTTAACATGTGGTTACTGCTAGGCGCATTCCCCCCTTTGAAAGAGACAGCAAATGTACCTCCTGGGTAGATAGTTGCCATGGAAATCCACAGCAGACCCAGTGTTTGTCTTTGCCAGTAAGGGAAAGATAATTGATTTAGAAGAAAACTAACCTGAATATAATAATATAATGATAACCTGTTTTAGGCTTAGCAGCAAATGATAACCAAAGAGGTTATGTTTTATCTTCTCAGAATTGTTGACATCATCATCAGATTTCATTAAAATCCATCCAATTCCTGTAAAATATTTCAGATTTTATTAAGCCGGCTAAAAAAGTTCCTTCCAAACCAATCACATCTGTGAACCTATGTCCATTAAATGCAGGGAGACAAAGATCTACAATCGTTTAGCACAGTTGCCTCTCAATAGTGCCACGTGTTTACTCTCTAACCGTTAATCAATCAGCCACTCTGTTAAGCATGCCAGCAACAAAGAAATGAGTCCAGTAGAGACACAATGCTGCAGGAGCCAGATGGTCAGATATGTTTAAATATAGACAACCCAGCAGAATGGGCTGCTTTCATAATCTCCAAACACGCCAGCAGGGCAGGTTTGATGCCGACCACTTGCCAGGGAAAAAAAATCTCTCCATCAGGACGAGCATCGTGCTGCCCAACCCCAGGCAGTGACTCAGCAGCAGCTGTTGCCATGGGTTACCAGACAGGACATCCATGGGGGACCAACTCAGTGCTGACACATCTGACTCCTTCCAACACCCCCCATAATGATTCCACCGCATCAGCTGCTCCACGATTAAATCCTCAACTTTCTCCGGAGGATCTCCAGTAGGGAGAGGCAAAGAAAGGGGAGGTGTTTAATCCCATCTGAGACCATGGACCTGACCTAGTCTTCCCACACTAGCCAACTAACCGGCACATCTCCAGCACAGCACCCTCCTCCCTGATGCAGATTAATACCTTATTAGGAGCAGCTGATTTAACAGCAAGCCACTTACACTAATGAACATGCAAGATTTGCAGACTGTTTTGTTGCCTAAGATCACATCTTCAGTCTGAGAGGGAAGAAACCGATGTTCTTTGATCATGTTTCCTCTTTGCTTTCAATAACTGGCATTTATCCACCTGATCAATACTGAAACAAAGACCCAATCGACTCAATGTTGGCTCACATCCCTCGTAATCACTTCTAGCTGTAAGCATACGATATGGATTGCTACCATCAGAATGACTGGAGGGATTTTCTCATCTAAAGCTCTCAAAAATAGTTTTCCATTACTTATACTCTTAATGCATGCTGCTTCCAGGTTATCACCGATGGCTGGCTAATGACATTAAGGCTTTAGAGGCAGTGGCTAATTTTAGGACAAAGGCCCAAGTACATTTCCTGCTAAGGCTACACCCTGTACTCTGGGTCAGGTCAGGATAGGATGTCCCATAAGCCACTGATCACAGCTAGTTAGTAGGTTGGTTGACAGACAACGCAAGATTACCCCCATTCTGATAGCCTTTAGCTTAGCTTTAAAGTGCATGAAACTTGAGCTTTTCAGTTGGTGAGATTTACTTCCTGAAATACAAAAGTTTGTGCTTCCTGCCATAATCACCAGCTTTAAAATGAGCCATAAGCTGGCAGTTGTCACCCCTTCAAGGTCCACCTCATATATTAAAGCACTTCAACAAAACAAGTGTCACGCCACAAGTAATGCTATTTAGCATCCAACAGCTAAGTGGTTCAAGCATGCTCTAAATTGCATCTGGTTGTGAAGATTGTGCAGCAGTGTTGAGTGCATAAGCATCTGAGGATTTGTGCGGCTTGGTTAAAAGGAAGCACTCTGCAGTACATTCTTTAGTAACAAATTTTTATTACAACATTTCACGGTTTTCCATTTCTGGTAATGGTTTGTGGCAGAGTAACATGACTGCTGGAAATTTACAAAACTCCAAAAGAATTTTGATTTACGGTTCAAAAGCAAAAAAAACACAGAACCAGTTACCGGAATAATTTCCCACCCATCCTTATTTGAGACAATTCAGAGATTGCAACACAAAAGCGACCCCAAAAATCACCCACCCACCTGCCCCCCCAAAAGAAAAAAAAAAAAAAAAAAAAAAAAGCCATAACGGCCAAAGTACATTACAATTTAACCGTAAATAAAGGTCCGTCTTCCAGATCAAGATGGAATCTGTTACACTTTAAATCCTTGTGAACACATATTTATATATTTAAAAATAAAAAAAGTGACAAACTATCAATTTTGGGGGGCATTTACATTTTGGCCAGCATACAAATAAAGTTGTGCATTTCCAAAAAATTAAAAAAATATGTGAGGGGAAAGGGAGGCCTTAGCTTTGGCGCAAAAGCAGCCACACAGGAAGTTGAGTGGTGCAGATGGTGTTTTTGGAGGACGCAGGCCACGCCCCATCCCACAGGCTGCACGTCAAACTTGGCAGTCAAGGTGACGGTGTAGAGACTATTTGTTTTGGAACCGTATTCTGGCGTTTATCCCCGCCCCTCCCTCGCTGCAGCAAACAATCATCTCCCGACAGAAAGACGAACACGAAAGGTGACATTTGCCGGGGGGGACAGGGCCCGACTGCCCCGACGAAGGCATCATCCGTCCGCGGGCTGTGCAGCTTGGTTACTGTCGTCGTTTCATAATTTCGGTTACAAAGTTATACAGCTATAAAGAAGTGACTGAAAACAAGGCAATGCAGGAGGACGAGGTGGGGGTGTACAGTGCATGACGGAGGGAGGGGCTTCACGATGCTGCCTTCTCCTGTTCGATGGCTGTGGAATAAAAAACAAAAACAAAAAAATCAGTCATTTCCAAGCAGTCTGGCAAAGGGTGCAAAAGTAGTGATGCAATGCAGCCTGAACTCACTCTCTTTTGTAGGCAGGGGATTCTTCTCCTGCGTCTCTGTCTTCTTCAGCTTGGACTTGTCGAAGCTGGTCACTTCTGAAATATCAGGCTTGTCACTCATTGTTGCAGTTAAGTCTGTAAAGGGGGAGAAAACTGAGTTGTTAACTTAAATCTGCAAAGAGGCTAAACAGCAGGAGATAAAAGCACGATTTGCTTTTTAAAAATGGCCACAGACAATTCTGATAATATTGACGCAGTTAATAAATAAGGTAAAAAACCAGTCACGCATGTGATCTACCCTGACGTTTTTAACATCAGTAGAAGGGCGTTGCCTAAAATCTCAGCCACCAAAAATCATTTGTTCAGTTGTGCTACATGCGCAACCGCAGACTCCATTAACGTGCGTGCGCCTCCTTTTGTTCCCCTGCGGGCTCAGCCAAGCCCGATTTGACCGTCATCCATCCCCGTTACCCGACACACAGCCTGGGATGTTGCACACGAGGGAAACGCCGCTCCAGACAATGACACTGAAGCCAGTTCAAGGCCGACATTTACATAACAAAAGGAGTTCCCATGCTCGCACACCGCGAGGATGTGGAGATACAAGACTGTTCGTCTGGACACGCATCTTAAAAATAAGCTGGAAAAATAAAGTGTTACAAGTGATCTTGGAGGTGAAATGTCGAGTTTTAATCGTCCACATGGAAGCCGTGCAACATCCGCAAATTCACTTGTCATTTACTTCTCCCCTTGGGACGCAGTCTGAAGGAACCACCGCCCAGATTTGCTCTCCTTTTCAATTCACATCAGAATTTTTAAAATCATGTTTCACTCCACTTCTCTGCGCGAGAAAAAGAAAGCCCACGCTGAAATACGCCCACTAACTCTTCAGATACATAAGAGCGTCGTGGACAGTTTAAAAAGCTGCGTTTTGATAACGGAACCAAGCGCACACAGAAACAAAGGGAACTGGTTAGCGCGTGAAACAAAAAGCACTCATGCTGGGCTTGTTGGCACTTTAAACACAAACAGGGATTAAAAAAACCCAAAACAAAACATTTTTTTAAACACTGCAGATAATTTAAACATCTTTTTATTCATTTATTTTTTATCTCACGTCACGGTCGCCACATCATTCCTCTGCTTCTTCATCACATTCCAACATTAATCCCACAGTTTAGTTCTGCCAGAGCTGCAGGCATCGGGGCGAAGCTCAGAAGGTGCTGGAAGTGTTGGAGGAAAAAGCGCTTACCGATGTGTTGTCTGGTGGCTGGATGGTCTCTGGTCAGTGCGGCGCAGCAGTAGAGGCGCGTCTTTGCGCAAGCATTAGATATAGTCAGAAATATGCTAATGACATCTGACATCACCACATCGCTCACATCCTCCAAATCCCCCTGCTGGCGGAGCACAAAACCTCCATCTTCTGGGACAAAAATAAGAAACATCAAAGCAGCTAAATTTTTCCCTGTTTATGTCCGTTTGTTGTCATTTTAAAATATAAATAGATAAACAAATGTGAATGCGGTCCTGAGGCGTTTTATTTCTTCTTTTGCATCATGACTCTTACACATTTCACCAGTTCTTAAAGCAAACAACTTCTCAAGCACTGGGACTGTAGCTGTGCTTTATCGGAAAATGATTTTCCTGTGACTTTGAACGTGCTCTTACTCATTATTTGTGTCTGGCATTCATGCATGCTGAGCGCCACCTGGTGGCAGCTTAACAGCATCCTCACTAAATCTCATTCATGTTTGACGAGGCCTGTGCGCCTTTATAGTTTAGTTTTTGAAAAGCCATTCAGTTACCAAAAAGTGAAAACCTTTTCTTTACATTAAATTTTTTCTGCTCATAATTAAAATGAGAATGAACAGACTGGACTGCGGTTTTTCAGAGCATTTCACCTGCCATTTGTGGCCAATCAGGGAGGCTGTTTGCAAATTAAAGCCAAACTCCCTTGTCTGTGGACATATGGTACGCCACCTGACTTTAATTAATCAATTCGACCTTTAAGGATGTGTAACCACATTGTACAAACCTCCCACACTAAACTGAATCAGTGACTTGCAATGGACCACTTGTTAAAAACCTAAGACTGTCAAGTAAGCTTATCGTTTAAAAAAAAAAAGAAATTTCAAAGGGTTGCTCAAAAAATCGCGTCTTTGAATGAACAAAGATGAGTAGAAAATCTTTCATTTGTCAACAAATTATTGAGACGATCAATAAGCTATTTAAAAGCAATGTTCCTTCAAGACACCTGTGTGAAATCAACTTCTCTGGGCTCAGATGGACCTTCAGATAGCAACATGAAGTGGTCATCTAATGCAAAAAGTCAAATAAACGAGAAAAAAAATAAATAGAAATCAAGGTAACTTGGGATGATACTGTATTATATGCATTAAATCGTCCAGACTTCATTGATAACGAAAAAAAACTTTGAGCCAAAAAAGCATTTATATCAGCTTTTTAATTTTGCACAGCACTCACATCTGGTGGCCTCGTGACTTTTACATCCTCTTCATCAAATGTAAACAGCTTGGACAGATTATCATGCATATAGCAGTGGGTAAGAAGCTGATACTGTATGAATGCTGTATGATAACACTTGAGTGTTTATGTAGAACCCGCTGTATATTAATACATTGCATGCTGCATTCACTTACACTTGGACATATCAGCTTTAGCCTAGTAGAGGTCAGTTTACACTAAATACTTGCTACAATTTGAGCACTGAAGTCAAGTAAATGTTTAAGGCAGTTATACAAAATTAGGTTGCAAATATCATCAAGCAGAGAAGAGTTTTGATTTGCTCAAAGATGATTACTCTGAATAAAGACTGTAAAGTTGCATTATGGGTAACGCAGGCTGCAGGAAACCTGAAAGCATTTCAGAGTAGCATCTGCTGATGAAGCAAAATGGAGACAACCAAGATGGCTTCTGTACTAGATTTTCATAGCTTTATTATCAAAGGAACAGCTTTTTGTTACATATACATATATTTAAAAAAAAAAACATTTATCTTGAATCAATGTTTAAGCCACTTTCTGGAGAACAGTGAAACCTGCTCCATTCTAACTGAAGCGAACAGTCACAGCTGTCACAATGACCACACATTACGACAAATCGTGGCTGGAATCTGAATACTAAAAGCTTTGGGTCTGATCACATTTCATCCACATTTTTAGAATGTGGGCGAAGCACCCACAAGACCTCGTATCTTATTCATTTTTAATACAATTAATAAAAATAAAAAAAATCAGAGGGTTGCCATAGCCTGGGACACCAGCTTTTTGGGAGAAATGATGAAGATGATGCATCAGAACATGTGGAAAAGTACAAATAAAAAGTTAAAAAAAAGTGTAAATGAAACTGTGGTCACATCAACACAATTATAATACGGCTGTGTACCATTTGAACTACTGTCAGGAGCCTGGTGACAGAATAAGCTTAAACTATTACAATCAAGCCAGACTATTAGTGAGTTAAAAGTTAGTAATATTGCAGGAGCCATCAAGACAAACATTTGGGGGAGTGGTGGTTTTCCAGCATTTTAATTTCAAATTACTTTAATGCAGAAAGAAGCCTCAATCTTATGCATGACATTCATCATTTAGAGTAAATCATTATGAGGTAAAAGCAAAAGAAGAAACGTGACATAATGGACCCTTTGGTCGAAGGCTCATGTTCAGGGCTGAAAATTAAACAGGAAAAAATAATGGATGATGCTCATAAATACAAACTTGGTTTTCCTCGGTCTGCTGGGTGAAAATGTCACTGACAATGCGTAGGTGTGACCTTTTAAAAAGTCACGTGTATTAGGCCCAAACAGGACCTTTTTGAACCTTTCTGCAGTATGCGAGGCCAAAGGTGCCAGACGAGTGACCTGATGGGAGGGGTGGTGGTGGGAGATCGTCTTCACAGAGGCACGTGGCTGAACAGATACGACACAGATTCACCGTTGTGGGTTCTCCTGATGGCCTCTGCCAGGATCATGGAGATGTCAATGACCTAGAGGAAATGACAAGGCTGAAGTGTAAGCAGTGGAAAGCCTACTTGAGCATTGCTAATTGTTTTGATGTTTGCATCTGCTGCTGGCGCTAAACACACTCCTCAAAAACATAAAGGGAACACTTAAAACAATGTAACGCCAAGTCAATCACACTTCTGTGAAATCTAACTGTCCACTTAGGAAGAAACACTGAATGACAATAAATTCCACCTGCTGTTGTGCAAATGGAAAAGACAACAGGTGTAAATTATAGGTAATTAACAAGACACCCCCAATAAAAGGAGTGGTTCTGCAGGTGGTGACCACAGACCACTTCTCAGTTCCTGCTTTCTGGCTGATGTTTTGGTCACTTTT
>JBAMHW010000027.1:10107051-10125214 GCA_037177495.1 Rhadinocentrus ornatus
CAGTTCCTGCAAGACGAAGGCATTGATGCTATGGACTGGCCCGCCCGTTCCCCAGACCTGAATCCAATTGAGCACATGTGGAACATCATGTCTCGCTCCATCCACCAACGTTGCACCACAGACTGTCCAGGAGTTGGCGGATGTTTTAGTCCAGGTCTGGGAGGAGATCCTTCAGGAAACCATCCGCCACCTCATCAGGAGCATGCCCAGGTGTTGTAGGGAGGTCATACAGGCACGTTTCCAGACCTCCATGGGTTAATAAATTTGATTTCCTTTGATAATTTTTGTGTTGTGTTTAATAAGAATAGTTCATTCATTTAGATCTAGGATATGTTATTTTAGTGTTCCCTTCATTTTTTTAAGCAGTGTAATAAGAACTCCAACGCAGTGTCTAAGTAACTTAAACTTCCAGCTTCAAGACACGGGTGGAAGTAAAACTTATTCGCCTGATAAATCGCCACAATAATATATTTTTGTTCACCACACTATTTTGTTATATGGATTTAATCATGGTGTGTTTAGTGTTAATCATTCAGTGTCCATGAAATCCATGATGAACAGCTTCCATCATGGTCATTAATCAGTCTGTACTTAAACATGGGTGCATGCTGCAGATTAGGATAAAAAAAACAAAAACATCTCTGCAAAAGTTCCTTTAACCTGTATTATTGTAATAGATGGCAAGGATTGCCTCTGGTTACACAGGAAAAAGGCCGATTTAGGAGTAAAAGACCCGACATCTTCTCTTGATGACTTTAGGCTCTTAACTTGTTTTCAAGTCTTTGAGTTGCTAACATATGCTAAACGGTACGTTAGCTAGGCCAGAGATCGCCAATGGATTCGACACACGGGAAGCGACGTCGCTCCTTCTACATTCATTTCCTGTGGAAGTTGCGTGATGAGGCGACAATCGCTGCTCTCCTCCCGCCAAGCGACATTCGTGCATGTGAAATGTTGCGCTCGTTCACATAGCCGTGCACACAGGCGTTTGTGACGCAACACAAGAAAATAGAAAAATGTTCCATTTTTGTAGCTGTCGCATGGCACTACAAGCAACCAGCGAGGAGCTTCATTGACTGACCAATGAGAGCAGGCTGGACAGCGCAGTCTGCAAACTCTTTCAACGTGAAGGAACAGATCATTTCATCCGTGTCTGACTTTCCCAGAGTTTACAAAACTTTACGCAAAAATTATAGAGACGTAAATAAAAGGCAGCCGCGTGGCGCCAGGGTGAATTTGTCCGAACACACGATCAGCCTTGAGGTCCGCCATCACACAACGATATTCACCATGCCGATTCCTTGTTTGTAAAATATTTTTACAGTAAAGTCAACAGCAAGATTCTCTCGATTTGAGCAAAATCTTGCAATCTCTCCAGTCTCATAACCAGATTATATAATCTGATATCAAATCAGATTTCTTGGAGAAAACGTATTTTCCTTTCCTCCCTTCTCTTACAAATGAGTGTAACTGTTTACTGTAATATACGTATACGTGTACGTGTGTGCACACGAATAACTTGCATGAGTGCCGACACCTGTATGCCTTAATATTTGTTTAATAAAGTTTACCTTTTCGAGCTACAACGTGTCTGTGATATATTCAAAAATACTGTTATTTCGATTGTTTATGTTTGGTTTTCTCTACCCAGTGTGGGTACATAATATTATTTTTCTATGTACGATATATTTATTTTACAATGTGCAACAAATTTACTTCTATGGTTTGAAATAAAGAAATCAAAACAAATTAAAAATAAATAAATAAATTCAAAGAGCGATGCACGTCGCTAGTTTGTCGCGTCCCGTGTGTCGAGCCCATAACTCTGGTTGACGGCCACCGCCCTGCAGGTTTTAGATGTTTACCTGCTTCAACACACCCAGAGGTGAGTAGAGTAGCCAAAAATTGCACTCAAGTAGAAGTAGAATTGTAATCTGTGTAGACTATAATCTGTGTAATCTATACGTTGCTACTCAACCAGTTGAACTTAAGAGCCATAAACATCCTTTTATTTTCTTTTTAAAAATGATAATTCTTTACATGCCAAGTAGTTTTTTTGACAGTGAAAAATATTTTTTTCCTCACAAGGATCTTCAGGACGGCAGCTCCAACACTTAAAATAAACGAGTCTGATAGAGGCTGCGCTCATTTTCTGGCAACCCTTCTCCATGTTTGTAATGCATCATCAAAAATGAAGGCAGCACTTTCATTCTTTCTAGAGCAACGTAGAGCAGCACTTCTTAGACAATTATATTGTTTCTGTGGGTCTCTTAGCTACCTAATGTCACACAGACAAGAGGCTGCAGCAGAATACTTTTCACTCGTCTTGCTTTTCTTGTTTGTGTGTGTGGTGTCATGTGACTGCATGGTCTCATAGCGGAAACAGGCAGCATTTCTCTGGCTAAATAGATGGGGAAAGAAACTAAAACAGTGTTTCCCAGCATAGAGTAAGAGTAAAAAGTACGGTGCACTAAAACTACTCTTCTACTAAAAAGGTTTTCTATCGTGTTTTTAATTTTTTATTAATCTTGGATTTATTTATATTATCTTTTTACTTATCTTTGCTGCTATATCGGTGGAACACACAAGTTTATGTTTTGTTTTAGTTGTGTGTTGTCACTCAGTCAAGTACCTGTCTGTCCACTTAAATCTGTGTGTTTTGTTAGGGAAGGCCAAATGCCATCATTGTTTTCCGCAAAACAAAACTACCCACAGGTATTAACCAAGTAACCTTGAACCTTTTTTTTGTCCTTTTTTTCCCCCCAAAAGTCACTGACTTGTATGCATGGAGTAAATGTAACTTGTTGCTACACACCTGAATCTACTTAAATAGATCAACAGCTTCTTGCCAAGCTTTGTGCAACAACCCATTAATACGTCAAGTGTGTTGAAGCAGGGAAACATCTAAAACCTGCAGGACAGTTTAAATTTATTTTGGGTTGAAGCAGGTAGAGATACCTGTATTTTTGGGCACGCCTTCATCTTCTCCTCCTGTGGGATGGTGTTGGTTACCACCACGGCCTCAAATGGGGCGTTGTTAATGCGTGAGATGGCCGGGCCTGAGAATATGCCATGTGTGAGGATGGCGTAGACCTTTGTAGCGCCGGCATCAATTAACCTAAAGAACAGAGTGAAGTTGTAAACTAGCTGTAAACACAGTTAGGTTGCAACACCTGAAGGGAAGAGAGCAGTTCAATATGATGGAGTCACCACATCCATGTTTCAAAGGATGACAATGTGTAACAGACTTCATGTAACAAAAAAGCTTTAAAGGATGCTGACTTGTCGGCAGCGTGGCATATGGTGCCGCAGGTGTCGGCCATGTCGTCCACCAGGATGGCCACGCGGTCCTTCACGTCCCCGACCAGCACCATTCGATCCACCTCATTGGCCTTCTTCCTTTCCTTGTGGATGAGGGCAAAGTCCACGTTCAGACGGTCGGCGATAGACGTCACGCTGAGGAGGAAACGGGAACGAGAAGGAACAAACCTTTAACTTTATTGTTTCGGAAGGAGCTTGTTTGTACAGAACATGACTTGTGCCTGGAAAAAAGCAGCAAACGAAGCGGATAGAAATCAGAAATTGTGCTGATGTCATGAAACAGGACTGAATGTACTATTAAACTATTAAACTTACATCACACTAAGATGTGTGTTGTTCTTTGACCCTTTTATCATGGTGACTTACCGTTTTGCCCCACCAGCATCAGGAGACACGATGATACAATTTTTCCACTCAGGAATATTCTCTTTGACCCACTGCAGTACAGCAGGCTCTGCATATAGGTTGTCCACTGCGATGTCAAAAAATCCCTTTCAGGAAAAAGAAAACAACTTTCTTTTAGCCATTCGAACACAAGCAACTATTTTACCTGTTCTAGCTGACACAGTCGACTGGGACAACAAGGGTTGTAAAGGCTGCAAACTGACCTGGATCTGTGAGGCGTGAAGGTCCATGGTGATGATGTGGTCTGCACCGGCCACAGACAGCATGTTTGCCACCAGCTTGGCTGATATAGGAGCTCGACTCTGGAACAAGCATCAACACTCAGCTTGAAGCAAGTGAAGGAGGAAGTTTAAAACTCACTTGCCAAGAACTTTGTTCTGTCTCTATGTGCAAAACTGGAGCTCCTGCATCGTTAGCAGCCTTAATGTTCCTAAGATGTTATTGTTTGCTTATAATTTTATTTTATTCTAACAAAGCCACTCTGGAGCGTCACCTGCTTGACTTGATGTGTTCAAGGCTTCAAGATTTGTTGACTAAACAAGCTGTGGACAAAGGCTGATCTTAGCGTGTGTGATTGCCTAGAGAAAAACAGTTTGGAAACTCATCGCAGCTGTGTGGCTCCTCTCCAAGGATCCGCTGTGACATGAAGTTTCAGAAAAGTAGAAATTGTTCAAATATATTTGCTAAAATATTGTCACATTTCTCATTTGTAAACAATAATGATTTGCTTCTCAATAATCTTTTTCATGAAAACGTATCAGGAAGATTTATTATTATTTTAATAAAAATGGCCCGAAGCAACGGTTTGTACATCTAACAGGAACAAATAAGGTAATTCTTCAAAACACCATATTTTTGTAATGTCTGATCCAAGGTTATAAGAATCTTTTTTTTCCAGACGCTCACCAAACGAGATGAAATTTGAATTCCGGATAAGAAGACTGGGATTAACAATTCCTGGTAGGAAACACTAACAGACACTGTTAGCAAAAATCTTGTTCCCATCCACTTCACTGCCCTCTGAGCCAAAGCGGTATTTATTGATAAGAGGTTGTAGCAATAAATCTTCATATTATGTTATCTAAAAAGCTAATTTAAGACAGTGAGGCATCAACATAGACTCCATTCTGGTTTAAAATTTGTTTATCCTGTCATTTCTTAACAATAAAAATGAAAAACATTATTAATAAAGTCTTTTAGACATTAGGAAATGATGAAAACATGCAAGGCCCAAAGTTTTAGCAACACATCTATCTGCCTTTATTCCCGTCTTTAAAGTGTACAAAATACTCTAATCGTACGTAATATGTTACAAGGACTGTTTTATATGTGCTTTCATGCATTCTCCAGACTGTAATAATTGGCGTAGCAAGTTATTTCCAGTTTCCATTTTAGAGAGAAATCTTTATCTGTGGATGAGGTCAAGTGTTTGCAGAGTTTCGACCCTCACATGTTGCACCATCATGTGAGTAAAACTAGCTTTTATTTTTAGTAACTGAAGCTCTGTGCAGCCAAGAGGGACGAGAAACAATTTCCAACTAATTCTTAGGAAGTGTGTGCCATCAAGCTGAAAAGAACCTTCTTATGGCTTCAAACAAGCCTGATGTGCTGTTGTAGTTATATTAACAGAGACAACACAAGATAATGATTTACAAGAGCTGCACCAGATTCAGAACGTAAACCAGCTCTCTGCTGTGACCTTTCAGCTCGTAAGCTCTAAGTTTTCTCATTAAAGCATCACTGTGAATGTGTTAATGTGCCCACCTTCACTACGGGAGTAACACGACGACCTTCAACATGCTTTTAGCTGTTGCAGCTATGCAGGTTACCTTGTCTTTCTTGTCTTGCCGAGCGTAGGGGAAGCAGGGGATGACGGCGGTGACGCGGGATGAGGAGGCAATCTTGCAGGCGTTAATCATAATTAGCAGCTCCATCAGGTTGTCGTTGATTTCCCCGCAGCCGCTCTGCACAATGTACACATCCTCTCCGCGCACACTTTCACCTATTTCCACACTGTTTAAAAGAAAAAACAGAGAAAATAATGCTTTTATTACAGATCACATTAACTTTAAATGAATCATAAAAATTCTTTAAGCATCATATCTGGACCAGGCACACCTTCACTGATGCCAGAATAGAGCTGGAACAAAACAACCCTGTAGGCACTGTAGACTGAACTACATAAGCAATTCTATTGTTACTACCTCAGTGTAACAGCACATCTAATCGATGGCCTCTGCACTCAGACAAAAAACAATAGTTACAAAGAGAAAGAAAACCACAAAAAGACACAGAAGACTTTCAGTTTGGTGGCCCTGTTTTCTTAAATGCCTGGCCCCAGATAACTGGGAGAAAACTGCTGTATGTGTGGCCAGCTAACAGCTTAAAATCAGCTTTCTCACTACAGTTTCCCAAGTGGATGCAAAAATACTCCAACAAGCCATTCTCTGCAGGTTTGAACTGAGATGGAAAGTAAACCGTAAGGCTTGTAAATTAAGAGGTGCTTTGGAAAAATGCATACAATGTGAAGCAGCATGAAGCATTCACTTTAAAAAAATGATCAGCATTTGTGTGAAACATTCCTGTGTGGGAGAGCATTTGGTCCTCCCGGCCTCATCATGTGATCTCTGCACATGGTCAGAGTGACAGCATGGTCTGTACTGAGTCACAAACCCCCAAAACATTTATTTAAAAGTTGACAAAGACCATCAGCTGTAATGATGATGCACTGTTGCACATAAACTACTCAGCGCACAAAATCAATAAAAATGCAGATTACCTCAAAGTAACATGTTTAGTTTACTGGAATCAAAGTTGTGACCGAACACAGGTTCAAATGGGGGCATTCATGTCGCATCTGTGAACAAAAGCTTATGGAAAACTACTAAAAAATTAAATAAAGACTAATTCCATTTAATAATATCTGCATTGCAGCATTAGGCTTTTACGTTATTACATATATGTTATATAACTCATTTACATTTTATTTAAATTAATCATAATTACACTTCAGGGATCAATTAAGCATTTTGTTCCACTTAAATTTGAAGCACAACCAGCCAATAAAAAATAAAAAACTTGAGATCCTGTATCGTTAGCAGTTTTAAAGTTAAGTAGTTTTAAAGTTAGGTAGGTTCAGATTTTTTTTATTAAACATTTCAGCTTCTAGTTAGTTGCATTGCTAACAATAAATCAAGTTGTTGTTTTTTTTATTGTGCGTATTTCATATTTATATAACACTACATATCTTTAACCAGTTGGTCCCGACATACTTTTTATTTTTTAAGTTATACAGTGCTTTATATTTGCATCAGTGTAGACGGTCACTTTGTTTTGCTACACATCCATAAGTCTGTGAAATCAGCCAGCTAATAGCTTCAAATCCTTGCTTTGTCACCCTCTGAATCTCTCCCCTGGTGGGCTTCGTTTGAGCTGAATTTCATTTCAACAAATATTAAGAATACAGTTACTCAGGGTTGAACGCCGGCATTGCTTAAAAACATTTCCCAACACAAACTGAGTAGCAGTCATGTGGCACAAAGGAAGACACAAAGTTTTACCAAACACTGAAAAGCAAAAGTAATGGCAATGGTTATGAAGAATATAACAATTTAAGCATAGTTTCTCTACATTTTCCCAATTACTATCTCTGAGTTTATCCAGATAAACATGTAAACTAAGGTTTTATGTTTCGTATAAATCCTTGCTAGTGTGAGAAGACGAGGAAATAATTGTTTTGCACTTTTGTGCCACACTAAACAGCAATGCTCCCTGGAGGGGAAACTAAGCATAAGTAAGAGTTTTCCCTGGATTTTTATCATCACCAACAGAAAGAAGACTTGTTGGGGGATAAAGGGGTCTGGACACCATAAAAAGCTCTGACCTTGTTTAATACACGAGAGTTAGATAAGACTTGAAAATACAAAGTGCATGCTGGGTGCTTTTACCCAGACTGAAAGCATCAGCGAGTGACCCAGCAGGAATAAAACCCAAATCAATTATGTTAATGCTCACTGAGCCACCACTTCACAAAGCACCCTGAAAACTTCTCATTGCATGAATAACAATTAGCTTTTAGCTTTGCAATTAGCAGAAGGCTCATGTTTTTGCCACAGGTACATGTTAAACTTACAGCTGCAGTGGAAAAACACTGGTATGATGAGGCCATAAGGTCATCCTGTAGACGGGTTCAAACAACAAACATAATCTGAACCGACTGTTCAAAACCAGCCAGCAAAAGTAATAAAATACTTCAGCAATGCTACGGAAAGGAGACCAGTAGCAAGTCTACTGACACTGATTAAACAAATAATCAGCCAGGCCAGTTTGGAAATTAACGCAAATTATGTGCATGTGATTTAATCATTGGAGAGTTAAGTAAATAACTCTCCTGACATGAGCTGGAAAGCTATTTACACGGTACTGTGAGCTTCAATCGTACTTAACTGAAGGGCTTCAGTGAGCCACGTTGGTCAATAAAATACTGCACTAATTTTATCTGTGTGGCATCAATGAAATTCTATCAGGAGTTTGTAACCGCACGGACCCCTTTGTGGTCGCCTTTTGTTAGCGACATAATGTAAGTCCGTCACAAATTACAGTGAACCACGCAGCATCCACGGGACACAATCGTCGCCGCTTGCAGTGTTATAGTTAATTCGCACAATTCGGACCACGAAGGGTATTAACCCACATAAAATTACGATAAAAACGCAATTCTCTGTATTTTAACGTTACAACGAAACACCAAAAAGCCAACTAGCTAGCGAGGTGAACACACTGCGGCGTCGAGTTAAAATAATCAGCTCCCATGTGACAGGCTGCAGCTTTGTGGCTAACCGCAAACGTTTTCGCTGGGTAATCATATATACACTGCTTCTAGTTCATGAGGTGTTACCATATGCTTTTTAGAACAGAAGAAAGGGGTTAGGAGTCTTCAACACGGGTACAAAATGTGACCAGATGGCCACGCATCGCACGGGTAACAGTGAAACGAATAAATCGTTACGCCATCTTTCAGCGACTCTTGTTCTTTCTCTTTTCGACTTTTTTGTGATATAGGTCTCTCTGGGTCTGAAATAAGTAATAAAGACTGGTAGTCACTTAATCAGAAAGAGTAACACAGCGTTATCAAAGCCTTTGTCCGATAAAAGAAACGCCGATATTAGCTAACTAGCTTGGTGTGTTTACATGTGGCTAGCTAATCACGTGTACCCATTACACGTCTGCCCGCTAAATGGTAAACTACCGTTAGCTTAAAGCTAACGCTTCCACATGTGATACAGAGGATGAGGCAACTGAGTCATGGGCTCAGGCACGAGAACGCGAATTTAATACATTACATATGTGCCAAATAAATAAGACAGCATCACATTCGCATAAAAAAACATACTCACCATGTTTCCTGGTTGCTGAACTTCTTAGTTATCACCTTCCCTAGCTCCAGACCCAGTCGATCTGCCACTTTCTGGGACAAGTCATGGTGGGAGCTCCCGCTGAAAAGCACAATGTTGGGCATTTCCGAAAAAAATGGTGCCCTTAGTTGAAGATAAATACGAGAGAGAGAGAGAGAGAGGACCTCCCCGCTTGAGGGTGATAAAGAAGGGGCGAAAAGGAGCCTGTTAATGCTGCAGTTCGGGCATGGCACTATTGCAGCGCTGATGAGCGGTAGCGAGGAAATATCAGGTCTGTATTTGCATGAAGGAAGTGCCCGCTCCTCATTGGACGGTGACGTCACTGGTACGTGCACATGCACAAGCTTTTCCCTGGGTACATAAAACAGGGCGAAATATACTTTTGATTGCATCACTTTTTAAAATAACAGTTGCAGAAATTCATCTAAGAAAATTTAAAGCCGAAGGGAGTCACCTGACAGCTGCTGCTTGGACTTTGCCTGAATCCCTCATGCACACTTGTGGCTTTATAATTAGATTTTCCACTCAAAAAGAAGTCATCTGTGACTCTTACGTCTCCTGCTTATTTTTTTTTTTTATTTTTTCTCTTGCACGTAGTGACATCCAACATCATTGCAATCATGTGCTGGGCAGCTAGTTTTTCGAAACCAGTAACGTTCAGAAATTGGAGGAACTTTCTTGAAAAACAAAGATATGCTGAGGAATGCCTCACCATTGATTATTGGGGTTGCATCGTGCTAACTGGGACTTTGAGAGCATCTCATCCTCTCATCTCCCAGGTGATAAAGCAGAAAACATGATAGGAGCCTCTTCAGGTCCTTGCACCATCAGCTGGATATTTAGAGCCTTAACATTTTAAAACCAGTTTGTTGTGAGACAGAAAAAACAACAAAAACAACGAGACAACCAGAGATGTTTGTATTTTTCAGAAATATATTCTATAGATGTCAAGAGATGAAATGTCCAAAGCGTAGGTCCCAAAGAAAGAGCATTTTTCATCAATAGAGACAAACAACAAATAAAAATAACGTTTTTTTTTCCATTTACATGTAAACCAAGAATCGCTCTTGAGCCACAGTGGTTTTATATATATAGAACTGGCCGAGGTGGATGTGACAATCAATCAACGATGCCCTTTTTAAAAAAGAAATTCCCCAAACCATTTCTTAAACAATACCCATCATTTCTGATCTGCTGTAGCTGAAAAAAAGACTTTGAAAGAGGAACATTCTTTGGGAGATTCATTTTCATTTTTTTAAGGTGTCACTGTAGCAAAGGTTTGGCAGAGCACGTCCCTCTCAAACACAGTCCATACATGTTGTAAGTGCTGAATCGTGTTAAAATCACTTATTGGATAGTCAAAATAGCAAATGCTTCTCCATAGAATCATTTGGACAAAGTCTTTTTAACTGTTTGCCCACCAGAGAGGAAGAAAAACCTTCCCACGTGGTGCATTTAGGGGAGGTTATATTTTAAAGTCCTCCAGTGTTCTTCTTCTATTGTGCAAATACATTTCTTTTTGTTACATAGACAAGCAGGCATGCTGACTCACAAACCATGCAAAGAGTTAAAGTTTGCGCGAGCAGACAGTGGAAAAAAAAGGAAAAAAGTAATAAAGTTTCTACAAAATAACCTTAAATTCACCTCTAAAAATAAAGCCAAATCAAACAAGTAACAAGTGGAATGTTTTGTTAGACATGAAAAATATAAACTCAACCTCAAATTGTACAAGTTTATAAAATTATATCAACTTAAAATAAACATGATAGTCACTAATTTAACAAAGCTGTTGACACATGGGGGTTAATTTGAGCAATAAAGTCGTAGTGTGAGATCAGTTGGATTACAGCAGGAAAACGGAAGAAAGAAAACAGATGTCAGACGTGAGAGTGCAACATGACTGGCTGATGTTTTTTCATCCCAAGCTGGCTCAAAATCCCCCCTTCTTGACATCGGTGTCCCCACCTCCTTTCCTGCTGCAGAAAACTCAGCCAGCTACATCTAAACGGCTTGGAAACCTCTTCATGGATGATGTTGTCACAGTCGAAAGGTAAGTGCATATCGCCCATGCACAGGAGGAGAATGTATCGATTAGGCAACAAAGTGATCAAATGTGTTAAGTCGATTGCAGTGCCGTGTAATAACTCACTCAAGGGCAACTTGGAAAAACAGTGCAGTTGATGACGAGTTAAATATGCTGCTTCTTCTTTTGAAGTTCATGGACTAGCATCATATGCCATACTGTTTTTTGCTCACAATATCATAGCTGTCATTAGTTAGAGTAAATTTATAAATTTTCCATATACAAATCTCCTATAAACAGTACATGTTATAAATACATAAGTTGATGAAAATGCAGAAAGGCTGAGGGAGCCGTAGAAAGAAATAAAGTGTTGCTCATCGTTTGTGATAAATACAAGAAAAAAAGAAGTCTTGAACAAGAAATGACAACAGCACTACGCACGCGAATGGCAGCCCTATAACTATCCTGAAAACGGATAAAAACACAGAACAAAATCTATGGATGAAAAAAAAAAAAAAATAGAAAAATAATCTTATACAATAAAAAATAAAAAGTGGACACGCTTACCAAACACATTTCTGATATTGTAAATTGACAACTTGATGCAGAAATCATACATGTAGATACAAATCGACAATACTCCATTACTGCCTGTCAAAATATATTCAATTCAATATACATGACTAATGTTTAGCTCACACTAAGGTAGTTGCCAACTGGCAAAGCATGGCAGCTTGATCAGCACATGTAAAGAAATGCCTACCTGATCTGTGACGGATTAAATCAGTAAACACTTAACTGCGAATTGGGAGCCTTTTTCTTAAAGGACCAATACGTCAAATGTTTGTTGAGTCGTCAGCTAAGAGGAGAGAAACTGTAAATGCAAACTCATGCTTTGGCTTTTCTTGCTTGGCTTTCTCTTTTGGATAACATTCAAAGAAATCTTGCGGTAAAGTCAGGCCTCTGCTCAGATGCATGCTTTAATGTGTTGAAAGCGATGACTTCGGTTAAAGGGAAGCTACATTAAAGGCTAAAACCTGTTTGAGAATTTGCAATCAAAATCCTTGTTTGAATTTCTCCATGTTTGCACCTTTTTTCTACTGAAGCTGGCAACTACCTTTACAAAGCGTTTTCTTTTCTTTCTGAGTCTTTTTTTTTCCTTTTTTTTTTTTTTACAGAAAAATAGATCCATCCAAAAAGTAAAGTAACTCTTCAAAAGAGGCTGTGAGAGACATAAATGCTGTCTTCGTCACGTTCCAAGTAAACATGCTGAAAGATTGTTTGCTTCTAGTCGTTCTTGCGATCTCCGTCTCCCTCATGTCGATTCCTCGGGGGGAGAAAATCTTTTAACTTAAGGCAATCTTTTCCTGAACAATCCTGAAATCAAGTGGACCCTCACCAAGGCACTCCTCTCACTCGTCAACCTTCAACGACAGGCTTCTCCGGGCGAGGCGACAGTCTCGCCGTCAAATCTGTGAAAAAAAAAGTCTTCTCAAACCAACCAGAATCCACAGTGAACGCGGCTGGTAAAATGTTATCTTAGTCTCCGCGATGCCCCTGTTTTGTAAGGAAAGAAGTTAAGAAAAGAGAAAAGAGAGTCCCCGAGCTGTTTGCAGACAGCTGGGGGTCGTCTGCTGTCCCTGGTGTCCATCCTGAATGTGGTCAGAGGGCAGCTGCGTAAAGCACCTTATGTTTCTGCACAGGATGAGACCTGATCTCGCCCCCACTTCAAAGACACTCGCCCGCTGCCGTGATCGCTCGGTTAGCCGCTGTGGGCTAACGAGGGGGGTTGCGAAGACTGAAAAAAAAGAGTCTCTGAACGAGTACTGCCAAGCAACGCTGTTATGTTTTAATTTTCTTTTTCCAGTTCAGTCCTCTGTCTTCTGATTGGCTCCCTACTCTGAGGCTGAGCCCACCCCCTCTCCCTCGATTTTGGCCGAGGGGCCGCCAATCAAGATGACTGACGTGGTGAGTGGGGTTAGGGGGACTAAATGAAGGGATCAGTCGAGACTCTTCTCCGGAGAGGTCAATGGTAACACTGCGACACCCTCACGGCCGCCTCCGTTACAGCGGTGCCTCTTCCTCCATGGGCTCCTCCTCTGGCCTGCTGGGAAATAAAACGGAGCTTACAACCCCACGCTTCAAAGAACTCATCATTTCCAAGCCTTTATGGACATGGATCAAGTACAAGACCTCAAAAATATTTTTTAATATCCTCTTAATTTCTCATACAAGTAGATAAAAAAAAACAGATTCAAGAAGAGTTGGTTAATTTTCTAAAATACAACAAACACTTTAATCTATAATTTGTAAATTTCTTTGATTCATATTTACACAGACACCAGTCCTACGAATATAGAATATAAAGATATATCGTGCTGTGTGGCATGATGGGAAAGGAGCGCCATCTTGTAAGGAGCGCTCCTCTGTTCACAACCATCATTTGCTGGTTAGATTTGATTTTGTTTGGCTAAAAATTGCCGTTTAAACCTAATCAATGACCAAGAGATCTTGATAGTAATCAAAAAGTGGGAGTCTTTCAAGCACACCCCAACTGGGATGAAATTTTGTGGGATACACTGAAGAGATTCAATAACGTCCTGTGCTGGGAACACCCTAGGATACCCCAGGAAGAGCTGGAATCTGTCATTAGGGAGAGCGTTGTCTGGCTTTCCCTTCTGAAGCTGTTGCCTCTGCAACCTGATCTCAGATAAAGAACATAAAACAGGTGGATTGATGAAAATGAGCAGTCCAGTGATGGAGAAATAAAAACATAGAAGATGGACCTTACAGAGAGTTACTCAATCTACTAATTCAATCTGTTCCTCCCTCATCAAAATCTAATCCCTGTTACTTTCTTGGGAAATTTGTTCCAGTAAATGAATCATGACACTTCAAAATATATATAGTAATGTGTTTATTCTATGGAGTCATATATACGGTTGATTAATAAGCAACTACATTAATATTAAAGGTGTTTTAACACTGAAACTCATTAAAATGTGGGTTTTTTTACTTTGAGAGGACAGATGTGTTTAGTATTTGTTTGTAAGGATTAGAAATGGTCCGAGATGTGATTTTTTAGAGGTTGATCTTAAAGCTTGAGTGTTGAAACACTCATGATTGTAAAATTAAGTGACGTCCACCAAAGGATTGGCCTTTCCGAGTAAGGATGGATTAAAAATCTCAATGCAAGATAACAAAACATCTACAGAGATAATATAAAAAGATTTAAAGGCTATAAACCACTGTAGGACACATGTGACCTTCAAGCCTTCAGGCAGCACTGCATGTGAAAGCATCACACCACCACAATACAGCCACATGGGCTCAGAAGTACCTTGGAAAACAACATTCATTCAATACAAACATTAAAAACTGCTACAGTAGACAAATGTAATGTGACACTGTTACACAAGGGGGAAGCGGATTATCAACTCTGAACAGAAACCTCGCAGAGTTTTCTGGACGTGATGGACAGAAAGACAGCGGACAGAGTCCATGCTTCAGCTGCTTTTGGGAGGAAAAAACTGATGTGTGGGTCTACGTGACAGAGATAAGAAAGACCATTCAAGCTGTTATCATCAAAAGGTGCAAAAGCCATCGTCTGTGATAGGATGGAGTTCCATCAGGGTCCATGCCATGGATGACTTGCATACCTTTTAGGCTGTAATTGATGCTATTCTATGATCATATACATTCCTACAAATAACAGGCACCAACATCCTCCTGTTAGGTGTTACGAGTAAAATAATCACTCATTTATTGCTCTTTTTATGAGCACATGAGAAGCTGTCCGCCAACCGTCTGCAAGTGCTCAGTTACAACAGCAGGAGACTCTGAGGCAACGTAGCAGCATCACTCGTTAGAGCTGTCCTACCAGCTTTCTTTAATGATTTCAGTTTTGGTCTTGTTGTAGACTGATGACTGTGTCAATAAAACATCTCCAAGATAGGGAGTCATATCTCAGCTCCAAAGTGCACAAAAATAGCTTAAAAGCACCAGTTTAAATTGATTACAGACACAGATCCTTAGTTAAAAAGAAAAAGAAAAGAAGAAGTAGTAACACAGTTTGTATTTATGACCTTTTGGATGAAATCTCGATTTGGATTACTTGATCCTCTGGTTGGCAGCAACTAGTTGGATGATTTTATCCTTCCCCAGCTGGAAACATGCTAGTTGGTTTCTCATTTCTGATATATTTTAGTTCAACTTCAGTCTAGCTTTCAATGCAGATGGTGGTTGTTGGATTTGTTAAAAACACTTTTGATCAGTGAAGAAACTGAAAATCATTTCTTATTACTTGTGGCTGATAAATCAACCAGTGATTCTAGATGCGTTACCTTTGATCCATGGTGTTGCTGTTGGCCACGGACAGAGAGGCCATGGCGCTGACGGCCTCTGCCTCCTCGGAGTCTCCTCGTTTGGCCTCCAACAAGGAGAGCCCCACCCGTGAACAGTAGCGATGCACAGAGCGCCAGTACTTACCTGAGAGGACATAGCAGTGTAGGGGGACAGAGACAGGGGAAAAACCAGAGACACAGGTCAACAATAAGCTAGAGAAGTATATCCCCCTTTTAAGTTTTTATTTTTCTCTTCAGATAACAAATGTGATGAGATGTTCGTGTTTCTGAGGCTGAACTCACTGTGAGTCTCTATAACTTTCTCCAGAGAGCGAACAGCGTTGGGGTTGGGCCTCTGCTCGAGGACGGCCTTTGGGAGCGGGTCCAGCTGGACGGGATAAAAACACGGAAATATGAACATGCATGAAGGGGTCATGATGGAAACTGGGAGCCTAACGGCAGGTTAATATGACATAAAAAGAAATGAAATATCAGGAATAATGGGTTTATGAAATTTGAGCTTAAGTATTGACGGTATCACGGTCTGTCCTATCCGTGTTGTTTCCAGCGTCTTCAATACATCCTTTCACTAGAATTCAAGTCTAGTCTGATGACAAAGTGACCTCCCTACCTCCTGTCCGAGCAGGGCGGCCACACAGGCCTCAGAGGCATCACAGATGGCGGTGAGATCATGCCCTCCCTCCAGTGCTAGGACCACCCGGCCTCCTGCGAGGGTCATCAACTCTCTAGTCAGATAGCCAAAACCTGCAGGGAAGAGGCAGGAATGGAGTGAATATATGCAAATAAATCTTCTCTTGCATCTGGTCTGGACTACAGCTGGACTGTGAGATAAGAAACAGACTTCAGATAATCTCATGCTCACATTTGGACGTCAGGGTGTAGCCACCCAGCGGTGGAGGGTGTCCCTCCACGGCGTCAAAGCCAGAGGACACCAGCACGATGTCCGGAGCGAACTCATTGGCTACTGGCATTACCACGGACCTGCCAGTGAGAGGGTGGAGTGTGATGATTATCAGTTGATATGTCAGTGTGAGAAGGAGGAAGAAGTCAATTGCATCATTTTTCAGTTAAAACAATAATAAAGATTCATTTTAAGAGATATTAAACTTGTAAGTTGAAAAAAAAGTTGCCAGAATAAAGATAAAATAATAATCTACTGTAAAGAAATTGAAATTTTTCTCACAGAAGCTGGTGTATCTGTGTGTAATATGTTCTGATACCTGAAGGCAGCCAGGTAGTCTGCATCTCCCATAGGTGGGTCGAGGCCTCCGGTGAATGCAACATTGACGTTGAACCCGACTCCAGGACCACTGCCCACCTGCAGAGAGAAGCACGCCTGTAACTGACATTTGTATGAAAAGGATGACATTTAAAAAACATTAGTAAATCTTCTGACTTCCAGCTGGCTGGTTTGCATGGACCTAAATCCTAAATATTTTAGTCCATAAGATGTTTTCTTTTCAGTAAATCCCAGCCAAATTTCCAAAAAACCTGATCTGGGAATGTTGTGCTGGAACTGTATTACTAGCCCTGAATGATGATTTAGAACAGCAGAACAGGTTCTGTTGTCGCATGAATTTGCATAGCTTGTTTTCTTTTTCTTTTTACAAGTTTCTCCCCAAACGTTTTGTTAAACTAGTATTTTATTTGTGACTGACCAGATGTTACAATGCAGAGTTGAAGAAAAACCATCAGATAAATCTGGTATCTGATAGAAACACAGCTGCAGAACCATGTGCTGCGTGTTGTTTGTAGGTGGCTGTAGAAGCATGGAAGCATGGAACAAGTGCCGGCATGTTGCAATTTCACTCACCAAAGTAGGTACGTTACAATTTTATTATTAAATTAGTCATTTTAAAGCCATAAATGAAAGAGGTGATTAATGCCATGTAGAATGGCTTACCATATTAAAATTAAACAGAGTAAAAATGAAAACTTAAGAAAAGTTGAGGTATGTCCTCAAGGAAAGAAGAGCATTTCATTGTCTAATAAGGTGGTTGCATTATTTCTCATGTATATATATATATATCTTTATATATATACACACATATATGTATTTATATGTGTGTGTGTGTGTGTGTGTGTATATATATAACGTGCTAGGCACTTTAACGCGTTAATTAGATTTTCTGTCTGAAAGTTAAGAAAGAAGAAAAAGAACCGACGTTTCATTTTAACTGTTAAAACACATGCAGATGGGCAGAACATCGTGATGTTTGGACGGGAAACTGCTCCTAAAACACAATGATAAACTTTTTAGCAAAGGTGAACACGGGGCGACATCATCTATGTTTACGGACTTTGTGTACCTGGTGTTTAATTGTTTGTTGTCTTAACCGTGTTTGGTGGTCACAGAAAAGGTTTTGCTGAGCTGTTAGCTGAGATTCTGGACTGTAGATAACACCTGACGCTACACCCGGAAGTCCAGATGTTAACCCCTTAACTGCCGGTAGCGGAGCTAAGAACGCAAAGTTAGAGAATTTCTAGGCAAAATTCTGAATAATGAAGCACTAAAGCATGGATGGAAGTTTTTATGCATATTGTGAATATTTTTCTCTCCTCACCATCTAGAAGCTGTGAGATTGTAATCCTGCTCTCTGTCTGTTCACCTGATGCTGATATTCATCAGTTATTGT